>ML677341.1:64855395-65055236 GCA_007922305.1 Dermatemys mawii
GAAGACAAATTATATATATTATATATAATATATATAATTTGTCTTCTAAAGCAATTAAGAATTATTTTCCAAATAAAGTTAAATAATCATATCATAACTGCTTTTGTAAAAAATAAAATTATATATACACTACAATTAGTAAAGTTAAGAAGATAATTAAACAGGCATATGTACTATACAGCTGCATTTTTTTAAATCCTCTGTATTTGTTTTTCTCCCTATTTGTGAACACCTAAGTCTAGAAAATATTTAGCTATAAAGGCAGGATAGTATCCAACATCACATGGTATTAACCATGAAAGCAAAATCTTTTGCAGTAGAGTTTATGAAAGAGCTAATTGCATTATGGTGAAGTTTTAAGTTAAAAGCTGATTTCTGCAAAATCCAGTGTTCATTTGGAAGCTTTGGCAAATTAAGACATTGACCAAGGTTTCAATTCCAACATGCTGGTAGTCTAAAATGTATAAAGTGGAAAAGTCAATATGGTATCTCATTACATCAACATACCTTCAGTATTATTATCAGCACATTGGAGCAGAATAAAAACTTTACAGGCCTGTTTTTGGAAATATTGAGAACCTGCAACTTAGAGTTTCACGTTCTCAGCCCTTTAAAAATAGTTCAGAAAATGTTTCATTTTGAAGGGGAAAATTAGTACCTCATGCATAGTCCTCATATACTTATCATTGAGGTCAGTCTTAAAATATCAGAATTAGATGCAGGCTATCAAACATCAATTATTTGCTTCTACTTATAGATAAAAAGAGACTAAAACAATGTGATTGGTGGTAATAATTTATACTAAATATTACAAACAGCTAAAATCTTCATATTTTCCACCAGTGAGCAGTTCACTCTAATATTCAGGCTGTGTACTGAAACCCCACTGTTGGCATAACTTACTATAAAAAAAGGAAAGAAAGACTTTATAGAAAGATATCCCAATGGTACTGCCACTATTAATGAATTTTGTATGTGCCATGTTTAAGTACATGGACTTCTCTAGAACCCAGTCTCTGCATGAGTCAGTAGTTACTAAATATTACACTGAGCTGATTACATTTGCCTTAAAAAATGACATTTCTTCAAATTAAAACATTTGGATATTTTGACACATCCTTGTCATATATCTGCAGGACATATTTCAGGGTTTTTGTATGTTGTTATATTTTTTCAGACATTAACTATTTTCTCACAACATTCCTGTGAAGTCGGTAAGCAGTATTATCACCATTTTACCTATATGGAAACTGAAACACATTAGTTAAGTGACTTACTCAGGGTCACAGAAGGAAACAGAATTAGAACATGAGGAATGGAATCCTGCTCTCCTGAAGTCGATGGCAAAAGGTTCCCACTGACTTCAATGGAGTCAAGATTTCAGCCTGAGTTTCCTTATCCCCTGCATTTCATATCTCATGTATTTGTATGCCAGTTCTATATATGCATAGTTCAGTGTATATGGTACCCATGGAAGTGCTATGGTACCCAGAGTCTAATAAATGTCTTGCCTATACAGCAAGGGCAGTATCACTAGAAGATTTCAATCTGCAAAGGAAAAAAACAAACAAACAAGAAATTGGTGTAATTTATTGATACGACAGGCTGTTCACTGTCACTTAAAGCAGTGCTAATTTTAAGAAAGGAGAGTGTAAGGTAGGATAACTAAGAGCAGTATTGTAATTGGTTATTTTATAATACATATCAGGCCAAATGTACCTGAATTCATAAATTGTGCATTATAATAGAGTGTAAGGAAACTATAATTTGACCTAAAAATGCCCTTAGTGGAACTCACACTTAATGTAGAATTTAACAAGCTAAGCGAAGAGTAGACAAACTTGCACTGGGACTGTAGGAACATTAAAAATACATAATTTGCAGTATATTTGCATTAGAAATTTTTTAAAAAAGACATTGCATATAGATCTGGGAACCTCTTTTCTGAAGGAAGAGAAATATTTGCAAATATAAAATGATAGTAGCAAGTAAGAATTTGGAGTAAAAAGAAAAAAGATTGACTTATGAATTAGAACGAGTTTCAATCCCGCAAAACTTGCTTCTTAAACTCTGAAAATGCAAGTGCAATAGTGAGATATTTTCAAATAACAACAGCTTGAAGAAGCCGGAAACATATCATGATGTCCAATGGGATAGGAGGCTGAATTTCATTCCCATCCAGGCGGAGATAGCGGAGACGTGGCATATTACCATAGGAACTGTGATCTTCTATGGCAATAGAGGTGGGACACATTAGAGTGCCATTGACACCTATAAATACAAATAAACTATGTCATTTAATTTGTATGAGAAAGGTGCATGGAGATTAACTTTTTAAGGTGCATTTTAACAATATGTATACAGTGTTTAGCTGTTCTTTTCAATACCATAAAATCTTGAATTAATCAGAATTTCAGTTCAAAAAAAGTAAGTGTGCTAAGCTAGTACTGTACAATCAAATTCATTCTGTAAATGACTTGTCATGATTACTATCAATTTACCTTCTACAGTGGTACCAGAAGGTATGAATACATTTTGGACAACAGGAAGAGTAAGATATTTAACTGCTAAAGTGAAAGTTTCAGAAATATTCAGTGTTGACCTAACTCTGCTCACATAAGATTTCAATGAGCGCAGAGTTAGGCCAATGCTGAGCACCGCTGAAACTCCCACTTTGAGTGTCTGCACATTAGCAGCAGTAAAAAAAAAAAAATTAAAAAATTGTCCAGTTCATGATATTTGACATTCAAAGGCTAAGACTGTTGATCAGAGGAACTCCTTTTACAAGTGTCTTTCTAGAATGTTATTATATAAGCTCTCCAATTCTCCTATCCTGCTGAACAGTGGCTTCACCAAATTTCACATCACTGATGCACTGCAGTGCTACCATTTCTATTTTACAGGTAATAACTGCAGTTATACATAAGCAATAGATACAGTATCTCATTTTATTTCAGATAAAGATTTGAAATTGTGGCTCAAATCACGCTATTTTCATTAAAATTAGGGGTGTTACCTTCTTTAAATCTGCCCTATTAAATTCTATCTGCAGTTTCAGTTGGATAAAGTATTCTACATGTCTTGGCTTGAACTGTTGTGTTGTGATTTTCAGCAGGTGCCCTGTTTCAGCCTATAAGTGGCTTCAGATTAATGATGGCTGAAGTGATTTTTTTTTTTTAATATGTACCAAGGGTACCAAACTCATTGGGCCAAATTGTGGCAGTTAGTTACTAGCCTCAGTACATGAGACTGCTGCTGGCTACTGTACCTCAAAAAAGGCTTGAGAAGGCCTCTTGTAGCAGGGAAACACAAGCACTCTCTAAGCTGCCCAAAGCTAGCACAGGGCAACATTTTTCTATTTAAATCTTTTTTAAAGTTTCTGATTTTTGGCAACAAAAACACTGAAATATTTTTGATTTGAGGCATTTCTGGACTTTGATGAATGCCTCAATGAAATTTTTTATGAAAATAAGTTTTGTTGAAAACAACTTTAGTTTTTGTCAGTATTTTTAAAGGGGAAAAAATGATTTCCTGAACAGCTGTCTCCAAAATGCCATCTGTGACATTAGCTGATATTTAGACTTTATCTTCACAACACAAAGGGCCAGAACCCTATCTTTTTTTTTATGAAGGTTTTTAGCTTGAAGAATAGGAATTTCTCATGAGCTAGAAAAATACACTAAGTTGGCCAAGATCTGATTCCTTTATTATATACCCCACCACTGGCCTACTTCATAAGAATGTTGTGAAGTTTGTTAAATGCTTGTAAAGCAATCAGTATTCATGGATGATAAGTGCTACAGATATGAAAAATCTATTTATATTTATTTATAATTATATTCAGAAGAGTGGGTATCGAAAGCCAACCGTTACTTACCAGAATTATATATGAATAGTGTGTGTGTGTATATATATATATAAAAATACATAGAGCAATAATTTATATTATTTATCATTTTTATATATGGCTTGCAATCAATTTACTTCATTTGTATAATAAAGTTGTTAGCTTGCTATAAAGCTTATTTATTTGACAGGCTAAGAAACTGGAAGCCCTAGAGTTATATTTCATTATGAAAGCTCTCACTAAAAGGCGTGATGTTGAATGAACTCTGTCTAGCAGAAAATATCTATCCTTTCAGGCCACATGGGATTCAGCAGGCCAGTGATACAGGGGAGTCTAGATATAAGACAGAACGGTCACAAAATAAGAAACAAAAAATGCCCCACCATGCCTTCAAAGTTTCTCTCTCTGCATTGGGCTTCAAAGTCCATATTAACTGCTCCAACCTTATGACATGGCAACTAAAGAAATGAAAATGCCAGACTAAAGACCACGTAAAAAGAAGTGATCTCTGCATGGTTTGAGGGCATCTTTCACATCTCCCCTACTAGGATCTCCAGATCCCATCTCTAATCAACATCACCTGCCCCTGGGTACCAATAAGGTGATGATGTCATGCTGTTTTTAGGGACTGCCATCCTCACTGACTTTTTGGAGTGGGATAAAAGTGTGAAATCTTTACGCTGATATACCTCTTCCTTTTTCCTGGCAGAGCTCTGGAATAGAGTTTTCAGCCCAGGAGAAGCACCTTCAATGAATTTGAACAGTAATGTCTTCAGTCTACTTGACCCCTTTAAAATTCTGCCTTTGCTGAAGAATTCTTATGGAAAAGCTGCCAGTCCCTGGTGCTCAGATTGTCATTTTCCTGATTGTCAGACATGGCCATTTGCCTATGTGGATGGTAGTCCAGTGTGCAACTGGAGCCTGGCAGTAGAATAAGATAAAACCCTTTGCAACCAGTGAGCAGTGAATTTGCTCAGTAAAGACACATGACATGAGCACTAATTAAATCTCACTTTTCTTGTAGTCCACTTAAATGGTATCAAGATATGCAAAACTAACACATGCATATAAAAGTTTATACATTTGACTTTGTAAGTACAGGAAGTGAAATAGTATTTAATTAAGCAGAATGTTAATAATCAGATTAATTTTAAGTTAACTGTGCACCGGTTACAAAATCCTCTTTCCCAGAAATGAAGCTGTTAATTTTAATACACTTGTGAGATATGACATCACATAGTAATAAGGACTAAGGGCTTGGCTACACTTACATTTTATAGTGCTCTAACTTGCTGACTCAGGGGTGTGAAAAATCACCCCCCTGAACACAGCAAGTTTGAGCGCTTTAAAGCACTAGTGTGGAGAGGCTCCGAGCACTGGGACGTGGCCTCCCAGTTCTTGGAGCTAATCCCCTCGTGGAGGTGGATTACCAGGAGCGCTGGGAGAGCTTTCTCACAATGCTTGCGCGCGACCACACACAAACTTCAAAGCGCTACCGGGGGAGCATTCCTGTGACAGCACTTTGAAGTTTCCAGTGTAGCCATGTCCTAATTCATTTACCATGTTAGAGGATTTCAGTGGTGACATGAAGGTTAGAAAATGATCTGGATAATATGTCAGACCAAAGTATGAATGAGTCAACATGTGTTGGCTTTTATTTGTTTAGTTTCTTTTGTGCAGAGCTCTTAGTAAGTGATCACTTTTTGGTTTCGAGAGAAGAAATAGTTTACTGGTGTGAAAAAGTTAATTGTATGATATTAAGTGAGGTAATTTTAGTTTTTCATGATTGTTTGGTTGGGAAACCTTGATGGCATAATTGCTCCTCAGCTCCTAAGTCTGTCTGAATGGATGCTGGAAGTAGCATCCATTGCAACCAGCATGATGACATGATGATAAACTTTATTATCTTGAGAATCAAATATGGTGTGAATTATTTATACAAGATGAAAACATTAAATAGATAAAAGGGATCAAAACCCTAAAATCTTGACTCAGACAAAACTTTTGTGAAGTCAGTGGAAGTTTTTCCTAAGAGATGACTGAGTCAAGAGTTCAGAATTGATCTCACAGTCCAAAAGATGGAGAAGACCTAATCAGATTTTCAAAATTGAGCTCCTATTATGTCATTAGACAACAGTGCTCAGGGCCACAGTTACTAAACAATTGGTGCCTGAAACTAAACTCCTGATTGCATATTCAGGTATCTGAAGAAGTGGGCAGTTTTTCAGAAGTGTTTTTCAGAAGTGTTTCATTAAGTTTAGTGGGTGCTATTGGATACTCAGAAACTTTCAAAATCTGGCAACTTGTTTAAATGCCTAAACATGGATTTAAGAGCTTGACTTGAAACACCTATTTTGTTTATTTATTTACTCATTTATTTAGAAAATCTTAACCCTTGTATGTAAACTTCTGCAGTTGATTGCACAAAGTGGCTAATTACCTGCTTAACTAGGAAAGTGAATGCCCAGGTACACTTTAATGCATTCATTTATATGATTTGGATGCCAAATGCTCTGTGTGTACAAATGCAGATTTTGTACATGAAATCTCATGTGTGTGCACATATTCTGTTGGCATATCTTAGAGTTTTAGAAATTGGCTCAATGGTTCATCTTACTCATTATTCTTTCAAGATTGTTCTTTATAGCACATGCTTGAGTCTTTTTACTTTAAAGAAGTATTCTTTCTTGTTTTCTTTGCATGTTGATTATGATACTGTCAAGACTAATATAAAATATGTTTTAAACCTCTTAGGAAATTAAAGGAATTAACCAGTTCAAAGACTCCTGAATTTAAGAAAATAGCCATTCTTGTGCATAATTAGACAGTGAAGTGGGGTTTTTTTTTGTTTGTTTGTTTTGTAAAGAGATATTTAATAGGACTATAATCCTTGGTGTGACCCCACACTGACAATACACACTTACTTTTGATCCTGTTGTGATCAAGGTGAAGATGCTCAAGATGAGCATTGAAAGGTGGAATTTTAGTGAGTTGGTTGTGGGACAGCTGTAGGTCTAGAATAGATGAAACATTAAACACATTTGGGGGGATGCCATCATCAGATAATTTATTGTAGTTCAGTCTAAGGAAAGTCACTTTGGGTATTGCACTAAAGTAGTTCTCTGGGATCACTTCAATAGAGTTATTGTCTAAAAACAGCTGCACTGTATTAGTCGGAATGCTTAGTGGCATTTTCTTGAGGGAGTTTTTCGCTATGTTGAGTTGCATGAGATTGTTGAGCCCCTGGAAGGTGTCACTCTGCAGAGCACTATCCAACAGCTTGTTATGATGTAGATCTAACATTGTAAGGTTTTCCAAGTTGCTAAAGACCCCTTCAGGGATCCTGGAGATTTTGTTTCTAGCCAATCTCAGTTGCTCTAAGCTTGTCGGTAATGGAGCAGGCACCTCTTCCAACTTGTTATCTTCAAGAAACAAGTAAAGCAGACGCTTAAGTTTGCTGAGCACCCCTTCTTCAATTCCATTGCTGGTGATTTTATTCTTGTTTAAATTTATCCATTTCAGATGAGTGGCATTCACAAAAGGCTTCTCAGAAATTGTTTCAATCAGATTGTTCTGCAGATAGAGGTACCAGATTCTTGCTGGGATTGCAGGTATTTCTTTAAGTCCCTTGTTATCACAGTATAAAGCATTGGGGAAGTTGGGAGGACAGAAGCATTCTTGTGGACACTCAGATGTGAAGAGAGACCAGTCCTCTGGATCCATCACATCATAGACTTGTCTCACATTCCGAGTCCACACAGTATTGGTCAGGAATAATACCAAAAGGCTGGGATAGACTTTTACAGTCATATTTTGCCTTATAAAAGAAGAAAAGCAATTAGCTGTCTCTGTGAAAAGAATAGCCTATACCAAAATCATATATTTCAGCATAATTGTACTCTTTAACAGCACACTAGCTATTTTAAATTTATTTCTGAAACAATATTTTTTTCTTTATAAAGGGCCACATTTTGTCCTTTATGAGATCACTATATATACTAGGGAAAAAATTGGCAGTAATATTAAAGCTATCAAATAGTACAGATTTTCACCTTGGCACAATATATTCCTGTTAGATTCAAGCTAGATTTCACATTGGGTGATCAGTCCAAGAATCTGGAAATACTACTTTTTTATATTAAATCAATGATTCCTATAGATCTGAAAATAGTTATTTGTAGCATCACATAATGTTTCCTATATAGAACCACTTCATATAAACTAGAGGTTATACACAGCATCACAGTAAAGATAGCTACAAATGTCATAGAGTTATTAATTCAGTTCTACCGTGATCCTCCTTGAAAGTAGTCATATGTTCCTACTTCTTTCACTCCTAAATTATAAAAGGCATCTGGATCAGATTTTCTCATCGCACACACAAAAAGATCAAAGAGTATTTTAACAGCTGTTCACCATGTTCCAAAAAAGCCTGAAGAAATCTGTTTGAATAACTACATCCCCCTCCTTCTCTCTTCTCCCAAGTTATAGTTTTTCTTCTTTATCTCCACTTTCTGCCCTTCATCTCCTGGTAAATAACTAAAGAATAAGTCCAGTATAAGGATTTACCCTGTTTCATAAAATATACAAATTTGCTTGTTTTGTATCCAATTCCATTCTGAGTTTGAGGCTTTCCACTGTTAGACAATGAAAGAAACATAATCATTGATAATTTGTTCCCATGGATAACATTTGGGTAGCATAGTAATAATGCTTCACAGGATCTGCTGTATTTTCTGATTTTTAACAATGATCAGATAGCATTTTTGGAATAGTGCTATTCCTTTTATTATGATAATTATTCATTATTGCTGAAAGCAGCAAGTGCAATATTCCCACAGATCTGCTAGCCTCAGAAATTGCTGGATATTTGGAAGTATTCCAAAGAGAACAAACAAAAGATTTCTAGGGAAAGTCCTCGTTGATTTACACACCAAAATGTCCCCCCATTACGTTAATATCTTTCACCTTAAAATATTTTTAAAAGTAATTAAAATAATTTACCTTGTCAGTCAAGTTACTGCAGATATCTGAAGCCTGTCAGAAATCACTTTACAGTTGAAAGCTTTGGCTGCTAGCAATTTGTTCGATCCTGTCCTCCGGACAATTATTAGCATATAAATCCTAAAGTACACATCCCTGATTCATTACCATTTACACCTTATCTATTCTTTCTAACTTGACAATGCTTCAGAATCTAGCTTACCTCAGCTTTCTTGGCTCTTCGCTTTCTATTGGTCACTGTTGTTAGACTGTAATAGTTTGACTCAGGCTACACTCTGTGTTTTATGAATACAGCCTAATATATATGCATCAGTGCCTACAACTTTTAACCCCTAAAATAACTAAGGCACCTCAGCACCTAAATACAAAAAGACAGGAAATCCTGACTCTAACATCAAGCAGTAACAGTACTAAGGACACTTTAACTCAGTCTATTCTCAGATTTTTAAAAATGAGCAGGTTTGATCTAGATGAAAGGAGTAATATAAAATGCATTTTTGTTCACAATATTATGTGAAGTGATACTCTCTATATAAAGTTTGCTAACATCATACTTCGTTTTCATAATACCTAAATGAGGGCAAAAAGAATTAAAATCAGTGCCATCTGGTCCTACAGAAGTCTTTTATTTGATTCTGATGAAAACCAGATGCACGAATGCCATTTAAACATAGGACTACTTGTTTAGGAGAAATAGATAGTAAAACCACTTGATAAGAACTTTTTAATCAAATATATTTCTAGTTCTATAAGAATTATACAATGTATTTGTCCTCTTCTTTAACAAAGATATTTTGCATGTTCTTCTTCAGAGATGATGTAGTCTGCTGGACTTGACTTTGTGTCTCCTGCAATAAGCTCTGTTTTGAACAATTATTGTACCAATAAAGTGTGTTGTTTCTAATTTTGTTTTAAACAAGTGTTTTTCATTGATTATGCAATCCAGAGCACAGATACATGCTTCTTACATTGTCTTCTTTTTAAGTGCAAACTCAAAGTAACAATTTGATTTCAGGAAAATTAGCCATGCTCAGAGATAATGTAATGACAAGTAGTATTTTAAGAGAAAAGCTAATGTGAAATACTATCAACATAAAATACATGCTGCCATCTTTATAGGGATTTGTTTTGTAGAAGGCTCACTGGTATAATACCACTTTAGTTTCACTTTTATCTGATTCAATTCAATAAAACATAATGTTTTTATAACACAAAATATTTGGCTCTCATAAACAGGGTGAAATAGAAAGAAACCTAGTAGTAAAATAGACAAAAACGGTTCATAATTACATTTTAACCATTACTTTTTCACATCATCTTGCAAACACAGGATTGTCACCCTGATTCTGCAAAACATTAAGTATGTGCTTAACTTCAGTGAGACTTACATGCATCCCTGAAGTTAAAAAAATGCTTAAGGCCTTGATTCAGCTAAACATTAAAGTAAATGCTTAAATCCTATGTTTTTCACTTGTACTTAAGCATATGCTTCATTTTACGCACAAGCTTAAGTGATTTGCTTAATCAGGGCTCAGATTTCTTCACGATATTTCAGTTATTTGGAGAAAATTACATTTTTCTAAGGCTACTACGTACTGGGGTGTGATTTCCCCTGCTCATGGACTCATACTTGTGCTTAATCTCATTGAGCTAATGCCAGTGTAAAGAGCAGTACAGCCGAGGCAGCACCGGTAGCGGTAGTGGAAACACAGCTGAGCTGTGCTGAGTTCATTCCTACCAGTTTCGGGAGTGTGTACTCTGCACAGCTCAGCCATGGCTTTGGTACTACTGCCTGTGCTACTCCAGCTACAGTGCTGTTTACACTTGCACTAGCTTAATGAGGGCTAGTGCATGAACATGTACATAAGCAGGGAATCACTCCCCTAGCTCGTAATGTAGCCTAAGTTGAGTCTCATACCTATAAGTATTCTTTCATGTACACCATGTTGTATATTTAGATCTACCATTCAAATTCTTTTAAATATCTGTCAAGAAGGAGGATGAATAAGGTTACAGTACCTGAATACACCACATTATTCCCGTTATCATGAATGGCACTTGAAATATCTAGGTTTTACAATGTTTAGTTTGACCTCCATGAACAGCCATAGCATTGCCATGGATTCCTCTGACAGAGAATTAAAATAGGAGTTGTTTGACAACTGCAGTGAATGGAAGAAAGTCATTGAGGGGTTGGAAATATAATTGTATGTATTGAATTTTATTAACAGTTTTGTTTTATGTTTGGGGGCTATTTGCTGTGAAAGATAAGTTCATGGTCATTGTAAAAGCTACCCAATGCAATGTGAATCTGTTTTGACTTTGTAGCAAGCTTTTGCATAATGTATGGAAGGATATTGTTTTACAGAGGTCTGTTCACTACTGAACTGAAAACGTCAAAATCTCTTCACCATGGAGACATAAACTAGACAGTCCTGGAGGCAAATATCTATTGTCATAGTCACTAAACTGCCAGATGCCAGATGTGGTGCATTTTAGAAGAAAAGAAAGATTGACTGTTGTATTATGCTTTTCATGGGGTCTTTCTGAAAGTAACCTTTAACTTGCTAATCATTTGCAGGCTTCTATTATGTTGTTGCAAAATTTTATAACAGCAGTGAGACTGTTAGGGCCTGTTCTGGTTCTCACTCGGAGGTCAGTTGGGAAGCACGGCTCAGTGGTCAGGCTGCATTCTGTGACCTGCAGGTGGGGTTGTTGGTAGGGGAGCCTAGGCCCTCTCACTCCAGCAGGCTCCAATTCAGGGCTATTTGGGCTATTAGCGGTCTGGCAATCAAGGCTGTTAAGGCTGCCCTCCTTGGGCCACTTCCTGTCTCCCTCTGTACCTGCCTCAGAATGATCCAAGGCTTTCTTGTGCTGGGGGAGCCCAATCAAGGAAATAAGAGGGGATTACCAATGTCCACAATCTACATGCAGGACAAGGGGAATACTTCCTTTGATTGTTTCTGGGTCCTCCTTTCCCCTTTGGGGCAGTTATGTCAGACACGTCAGCCTTCCCTCTGCTCTGTGCTGCTGGAGCAGTGGGCTGCAGGACTACTGTCTTCCAAGTTGGGAAGACAACCCCCAATGGGCTGTCTCCCTGCCTTTTAATTCCTCCACCAGATGGAGCATTTGCTGCAGGTGTGGTGGAGCTGAGCCAACTGGGCCCAAAATAATCCTTTAATTCCACACTGGCAACAAAGGATTATACACCCCATCACAGGGCCAAATTGTAACAGACAGCATGACTAGTTGTGTGAATAACTTCCCATCCGTGTGAGAAGGAGGGCATAATCTGGCCCTTAGCAGTTTGCAGCGAGACATTCCCCTCTGCTGTATAACTCAGGAGCATAAACATTGATAGAAAAGCCTTCAAAATCAGGAATGGACCGAGTGGTGAATATATTCCATGTTGATGTAGGCATTATTACAGAAAACTCTGTGTGACCGTGTGCTTGGGATACTACAATGATTTGGGTGGGTGGCCAAGCTGAGTCCCCTACAAAAGAGCTGAATTTTCATGAAGCCCTCGAAGTTAGAAAGGCAGGAAAGTTCAGTCCCTAGCCTGAGATCTGGGAGACTCTTGTTCAATTCTCTGCTGTAGAACAGATCTCCTGAGTGACTTTGAGTCACTTAGTCTTTCTGTGACTCTCTTCTGCATCTGTAACATGGATATAATAATACTTCTCTACCTCACAGAGGTCCTGTAAAGACATATATATATGATCATGAGGTGCTTAGAAAATATGGTAATAGGGGCTATGTAAGCATCTAAGATAGGTAGAAGTTTAGTGTTGAATTATATCATCATTACCTCCTGCTCTGTATAATTAACCTCTCCGTAGGAGGGTTAGTAACATGCACCCACAATGGTGGATCTAACAGTAGCATGGCATGTAACGTGGCCTTGTGCTCAGGGATAAAGCTGGAATGTGTTGTGATGGGGCTCAGTTCAGTAACCATCATTTCAAGTAAATCACCAGGCATTACAGCCATCTTCCTTGTCTTTTCCATGAGTTTAATATGTTAACCTCAATGAGGAGCTATGATGTGGCTGTGAAAACCTTAAGTTTTCAGCATACAGTTTCCAGCTTGCCAGAATTTCCCCTTGTGAGAAAAATCTTAACTTTGGTAGTTTTCCAATCATCTATTGCACTGGACTTGGTTTTAGTGTTTGACATAAGCTGTTAACAAATTATTGGTTTCTTGTGAAAATTAGATTAAGCAGATACCGAAAGCTATACAAATCTACAATATATTGAATAGTTTTCTTACTCTAAAATTCCCCATCATGTACATGATTTTCCTGTCCACCCTCATGTGTTGCTGTTTCTTGTTTAAATAGTATAATAAATGAGCATAGATAATTACAAACCAATAAAGGACAATGGCCAAAGTTGCAAAAGTGACAAGTGATTTGAGGTCCCTTCAGTTTTGAGTGGTCAATTTGAGACCCTGTATAAAGGGGCCTGATTTTCAGAGTGTGGGTGCTTAGCATTTTCTGAAACTTGAGCCTCTTTAACATCTGAGATGGGCAACCAAACAACAAAGAACTCAAAATCACAGTCACTTCTGAAAATCTTGGCCACTGTCCCTGCTCCTAAGCACTTAAATTAAGATACAAAAATGGGAAACAGTAACAGACACAAGGGCTCTCAGGGAGGTAAAGGGAAGAGAACCAAGTATAAAGATCTGGTGAATGTTTTTATTAGCAATATGTCCATCACAAGGGCTTTATTTTAAAAAAAGATGCCATTGATGATATTTTAACAATTAATACTGTTAGAGACTGTTAAATACTTATGTTAGGGTTTCACTCCAGGCCCTAGATTTATCATTTTATTATGCGGTATATCATACGCCATGCCTAATGAAATAAGCAGTTAAAAAGTGAGTCAACAGAGGACAACAACATCTCTTTGAGATGAGAGGTGGGCGAGCTCAGGACCCAAAATCCACATGCATTTGAGCAGCTAGAATATCTGGAGAACTGGGAGTGCCTTCAGAACTGCAGCTCAGAGGGGAAAATGGCTTATTTTTACATTTCTGCATGACTAAGGGCCTGGTCAGCATCAAACATGTTACAAAGCTCATTATTGGCAAAACCAGGAGCTAGCTCACTATCCTCATGGATTACAACACAGTTAAACATATGCATAGGTACAAAATCTTCAAGGCATACCATTTATTCCTACCCTTGCTACTCACAAATGCAACTGGAACATTCTACTGTAGGACATTCTTCTGGGTTAGCACAGAACAGAAGCAAAAAAGTCAGTCTCTACCTAGCCACTATGGAGAAAGTGCTTGCCCTCTACATGAAGTATCCAGTATGGCAGAATGTGCTTCATTATGGAAATACTTGGCTATCCATCCGCCATCTCTGTGCTCTTCACTATGGTCACTTCACAAAAGTTCCATGATCTTGGGCCAGGAACCGAGAATAGAATTTTTCTTGGCTGGCTAGTTTTTACTAACCTGCTATGTGACTTTTGTAAATCTGCTACCTCAATTTGTCTTCATGCTTTAAGCAATCAGAACTTGGTTGCTGTTGCTGTTGATATTGAAGCCAGTCTGTCCATGGTAAGTTCTTTGGGCCTGCTTATTAAAATGTCCAGCGTATAATTATACATGCAAATATTTATGTAATCATTATTTTTATTACCACAATAGTGCCTAGGATCACTGATCATGGACCAGGACCCTGTTGTACTGGGCACAATGTAAACACACATCAACAAGACAGCCCTTGCCTCAAGAGACATACAATCTAAGATTAAGACAAGAGACAACAGACTGACACTGACAGATGGAGTACAAGTGACAAGGGAAGGCTGTTCTCAGTGGTGGGAGATGACAGAACAAGGAGTAATGGTCTCAAGTTGCGTGACCCTAGTTCCTGTGTTATGTGAAGGAGTAAATAACACTTCCTTATTTACTTTCTCTATAGCAGTCATGATTTTATAGTCTTCAGTAATAGCCCTCCTTAGTCATCTCTTTTACAAACAGAACAGTCCCAGTCTTTTTAATCACTCCTCAGACAGAAACAGTTCCATACCCTTAATCTTTTTGTTGCCCTTCTCTGTATCTTTTCCAATTCTAATATATCTCTTTTGAGATTGGGCGACCAGAACTGCACACACTATTCAAGGTGTGGGAGTAAGATGGATTTCTATAGAGGCATTATGATACGTTCTTTCTTATTATCTACCCCTTTCCTAATGGTTCCTAATATTCTGTTAACTTTTTGATTGCCACTGCACATTGAGCGAATGTTTTCAGAGAACTATCTATCCCCCATGAGTCCCAGATCTCTTTCTTGAGTAGCAGCTAATTTATACCCCCACATTTTCTATATATAGTTGGATTTACGTTTTCCAATGTGTGTTACTTTGCATTTATCAATATTGAATTTCATCAGCCATTTTGTGGCACAATCACCCAGTTTTGTGAGATCCCTTTGTAGCTCTTCGCAGTCTACTTTGGACTTAGCTATCTTAAGTAAATAAAAACTTTTAGTGTGGATGGATAATAAAGGCCCAATCTTAGTTATGCAGAAGGAATTGGCAAGATTTAGACATAGCCTGGATGTGAAGACCAATAGAGATAATTAGTATCTTCATTTCCCATGACTGCACATACACGTTGTGTATTGCTACATGCAAGTGGATAGCGTGATACATAATTTCAGGACAGATATAGAATGAATCCTTTATGGGCAATGCTGGAGAATCAGGGTCCATGTGAGCATTAAAAAAAGAAAACAAGTTATAGATCATGTAAATCCAATCCTTCCTCTGTCTTTTTCTTTATTGATTGTGTTATATTTTACATAGGCTTGATAATACAAATCCTCCTGGCAGAAACTAATATTTAGCAAAATCATACTGCATAATATAGGATTAAAAATCTTAGCCACAGTTTTTAAAAGATTAGCTCCCCTGAAATTTAAGAGCAGAAGTCCTATTCAGTCAGTGGTCTGGTGCTCCTAAGTCACTTAGGTGCTTTTCAAAATCCCACTCTGAGGTACTTTTGAAATCCATATTTAGGATCCTAAATAAAACTGGCTTTATTTTCAGATGTGCTGAATAAAAACAAATTCCTATTAAAGTTAATGCGTGCTGCTGCTACTTTTAGGACTTAGGATCCCAAATTTAGGCATCTTGATTTAAAAATGCTGGCCCTAAAATTTACTTTGTTTGGCCTTAAAAATATTTATGAGCCCATGGGGCTTTATTACGTTATCTCACAAAATGGCCTCAATAATATGAATATGAAGTCCAGTAAACATTGCTTATCAAATCTGGAAAGCAGCCAATAGAGCAAGATGGGTGACAGATGTGCAGGATATTATAATGGAAAATTCATGAAGGAGGCATGATTTCAAAAGTTTGCATTTGGTCTTCCTTATCTTGATGAGAACTCAATACAGAAATTGCTTGTAAGATATAATACTTCCAAAAATTCTATCTGCAGTCTTATTAGCCTTCCAACTAAAGTATTCTCTTCAGTAAAGAAGAGTTTCTTCATGCAGTATTCAATAGAAAAACTCCACTGTTAATTTGTGGTAGCCAAGACTGGATATGTGCAGGCTGATAAGTGTTATGCTGCCTCCATTTCCATCTTTGCTTACCCTTGCACTTCTTCAAATTCAAGGAAACATCAGAGTGGTTTTGTGCATGGTGTAATGAGCTACCTGTATATTTGAAAAATCCATTTCAGAATACCTGTCTTACAAAAAAACATGGCTTGTCTGACTCAGCATGACATGTATTTGACTGCATATAATGTTGTGATTCGTTGTTGTCTTAATTGTCCCCCTGCAATGGTTCCCCCCCAAAAAGTGTTTTCGTATTTATATTGTCAATCTGAGATGCCATGGTTTTTCCTCACATTTGAGTCTCAACTTTGCAGTCACCTTCTTTTCGGGTAAAAAAGACTGACTGGTGCTGTCATTGGAGCATATCAGTGTCACTCGTCCATATATTATGTCCTTCTGGGCAAGGGGCTTGTCTTCAGGGTAGGATCCCCAGGCTTTAAGAGATTGGGGTCAAAAGAGACTCTTTGGAATTGGGGAACTATCCAGGAGGATATGACCAGATTGAAGGATGTTCAGTGACTTCACCCAGGAAACAGTCTGCACTCTCAGAGTGCAGACATTAATTGTTCCAGAAAACTTCACAGGGAAAGTCAGAGTAGCACACTTATCTTAATGGGTGCAATGTTAGCAATCTAAGGAGCCAATAGAGGACACACAGTAAACACTCAGAATCTGGGCAGACCACTCTAAATGGTTTTATTTAAACTAATTATGGGTAAGAACCTGAAAGTGGAAATCTGTAGATAAGAAAGGGCTGGATAAACAATTCAACTGCACACAAACTAACACAACAAACCTTGCAGTCCAGCTATACCACCCCATCATGCCCACTAAAGCTGTCCCTCTCATGTAAATCCAAGCACCAAACACACATTCTATGTTAGGATGCTGAGAAATGAGTTGCAAACCCCACTCAGTCTTAAGTGCACAAATGTTGGCTGCCTTGTAGGTCACATGGCCTGTTGTCTTACAGAAAAGGCTTCAGTAATGGGGTAAGAGAGAGGCTCCCCCAAAAGATGTAAGAGGTTGGAGGTCTCACAGGAACCACTGAGTCTCTGGCCAAGATTTTCAAAAACCAGCATCTAAAGTTAGCAAAAGCCTTATTTAGAGAGATCCATAAGGCCTGATGTTCAAAAAATATGCTTTAGTTCCCTCTAACCTCCCAGACTTCACTGTACTCTCTCCCCCGTTGGGGAAATATCACTAGATTTTCTTTCATTCAAAAGACTCAGGGGATTTTTTTGCCAACCTCCATTAGCCATCTTTAGAACAGGGGATCTCCTTTTATTATAGCAATTGGAGACAAAACCAATAATCAACTCATAAAGGTTTGGGGAGAGTTCTTTTTCCTAGGGTCACTGTTGCAAGTGGGTTTGATGGGAAAGGTGTGGAGAACTCACAAGCAAAGGACCTCTACTGATTAATATTATGTAACGTTCATTATACCTTTCATCCCAAAGAGTTTTAGAAACTGTAGGTCAAAGGGTCATTTTACGTGGGCTATTCTCATTCATGGGACAGGAAACTCCATGAGTCTAGACATTATTCTCTATGGGAATGTGGGTTCTTCCTCTCCACAGAAAGGGAAGGTTATTAGATATTTAGAGCAAGAAGCTCTCCTGAGAGCCAGAAGCCAGGGGCATTAGCACCATGTCTGTGTCTCTACATTGACTCCTTGACCCCTAGCAGAATCTTCCTTTACTTGCTCCATTGCATCCATAGAATCTTGATGATATGCCATAAGAGTGTGCCCCCTTTTCTGTATTTGTCCTCTATGGACAGCAGCCAGTCAGTACACATCACACTGCAGGACAGTAGGGAACAAGGGCTACTGATGCTTGTATGATTAATATGATGGGTTCTTTAATACCCATTCATGCCAGATAGGATCTTTCTTTTTAAGCATTCGAAAGACCCATATGCAGTAAACTGTAGACAACTTTAGCTCAGAAGGACGAAGGGTAAGTCTGTCCTGCCAGGATTTAGAAGCTTGTGGTTTGAGGGAATCTAAATATTTCAAGTATGATGCTGCAAGCATGAAGCGATCTGTTCCAGCACAGTTAGCCAAAGGGGTTGTTGTTACTGAGTAGCACATGCATTTTCTTTTCTCACTAAAATTGAGTACACCACCTCTCCAGAAATCCATCTTCTTGCTACCTTGGAGAACAAGACTGTAATGGGAACTTCCCCAGGGATGCCTGGTTGTTCCTGCGAATGATCTCCAGTAGATTCTGAGTTTGCAATGGATTTTTGTTTCCTGGTTTTGCTTGAGAGAGAGAGATTAGAAAAGATTTCAAAATACAGATACTATATCACGAAGACATTATGTAAGGCAAAAGCACATGCTAATTCAGCTATTCTCTATGGTACATTTTCTAGGCTTGGGTAATGTTTTCAAAAGAGCTCAAAGGTCAAATCTGTAAAGGTATTTAAGTGCCTAAAGTACAGAGAGGCACTTAATGGGATTTTCAAAAGACCTCTTCTGCATCTGTAGGCACCTAAATATCTATTCAAATCTGGTCTTAAGTACCATTTTCAAAAACATGACATAACTCCTTAGGCCCAGATTTTTAAAGGTACATAAAAGCTTTTTTTATGTGGCATGTTGGGGGAATTTGGGGTGCCAGTAAGTGAAAAATCCCAGTTAACTAACTAACTAACTAAGAAGGAGGAAGTTTGGATGCGGGCAGGCATTCAGGGCAGGGGTGCAGGAGGCTGTGCGGGGTGCCAGATCTGGGGGGCACTCACCTTGCGTGGCTCCCCACAAGTGGTGACCTGTCCTTGCTGGTCCTAGGTGGAGGCATGGCTAGGCAGCTCTGCATGCTTCCCTGCCCTGCCCTGAGCACTGCCTCCGCAGCTCCCATTGGCCAGGAATGGTGCCTACAGTGTCACTCCTAAATCAGTTAAGCATTTCAGTGCTGAGCACAGCAACATCTACATACCTTTTAAAAATCTGGACCTAAG
The DNA here is from genome assembly GCA_007922305.1 of Dermatemys mawii. Lineage (NCBI taxonomy): Eukaryota > Metazoa > Chordata > Testudines > Dermatemydidae > Dermatemys > Dermatemys mawii. The sequence continues at coordinate 64,874,808 of ML677341.1, forward strand.
TGGCTAGCTTCACAAAGGGGACCTAGGCACTGCAGCACTTTTCATCCTGCTTAAGGATGATATCAGATTTCAAAATCTCAGAATTTCCTGCAGAGTGAAAATCCCAGTTTTTGACTATCTCTGGTAAAATTATATACTAGGTAACAAACCACGGACCATAGCTGAGATCCTTATTCTGATTTTATTCAGTCCTCAAGCAAAATTTTATTCACTTCAGAAATTTTCTTAAATGAAAATGGTGCAAGGATCTCAGGATTTGGTCCCACACATTAAATAAATAATCAATAAACCTGTTACAAATAACACCCTGTGCTCTGACAGACATTTGAAAAAGTAAATGTAAAATGTTATTAATTATTTATAAAGGGCCAGTTCCTCAGCTTGTATTTAACCTGTGTCACTCCATTTATTTCCACTGAGACACACAGTTTTACACCAATTGACATCTTGCCTATTGTCTGTATACTTGCTGCTGCATTTCTCTCAGCTTAATCCATTGATGCTATAAATCTTAATACAGAGACTGAAGCTATAAAACTATTGTATGTGGCAAAAGTTTCCTCATAAAGAAAAAGTAACATCCTGTGATTTTTCCTTGCTTTTTTTTTAATAAAAATACTTGACAGATTTCTCTTTTTTATCCTGCGATAAAGCAGCTTTAGTTAATGGAAATGAAAAAGCAACACTTTTCAGGATGTTAAAGAAACTGAAGAGTAAATTCCTTGTGATGCCCCGAGGGTTTTTGGAGAGGTCACAGTGGCAGGGTGAGGGAGGATTCATCTGACATGCTGAGATTCATGAAGAGGAGAGTTCAAATGGAGGTTGAGTAGGTTTCTTCTCAGTAACAACTCTGAGATTACACCTCAAAAATTCATTACTTTATCATTGCAAAACAAATGTGATGTTTTAATTCTGTATCTCTCTAAGCATGGCTGGAGAGGAAGCGTGGGTTGGGGAAAATTAGTTGTTCTCTTGTTTCCTTGGGGGAGTGATAGAACCTAAAATAAAATAAAAAAGAAGAAAAAAAGAGGCCAGGGAGCACTTTCTAAATATCAAATCCTTTAAGATGTCCTAAATTGGATACCCCAAAATTTAAACTCAGAATAGGTTTAATGTGATTTAACATGGAATTTAATGTAGTTTCAGGTTTCCTTTGAAAAGTTTGCACTGCTCTCATCAGTGTTATGACTAAATGTGCTAAAAGGTTTTTCCTATTGCACTAACCAGTTCTTGTGTACTATATGCTGACATGGCTATTTCAGTGTTGCTGGGTATCATGAAATTACCAGCTGGCTTTAAAAAATAGTGATTACCTACAAGACTCAAAAGTTTGTTTCACTTTCAATAGCAGATGGTGTAATTAAATCAGCATCAGTTTCTGCCTTGTAGTTAAATGGGCTCTGTACATTTTTGACCAGACCATTTTCTCTAGTACGGAAGGCCCCATAGCAAATTTGCTTAAATGAGCAGTTTTGTTCAGCATTGGACTTGTACAAGCTTTCTGTACTGCATACAGAATTATGCTAAGTGACGACAAAGATTAATGACAGAGCCATAGATAAACCCTGGAGGGACATATGGCAAAATAATTATAGCCGTATTATCAACCTCTTTAATTTTCCATTATTGCAACAACAATTGTTGCCAGCTGGAGTGTCTTTGCTTAAGCATTTTATACTCAGGTATAGATCTGTACTGAGTACATTCTAAACACTCCTTTCCCAAAGGATTTGGGTTACATTGAACAGTAAACTATTCATTTCTCTTTGGACAAAACTGAGCAGGTAAGCACCGAACCTGAAAATATATAGATGAAATGTTAGGCTTTTTTGGATTTGAGGGGCTCTATAACATTTTGTAATATAGCTTCCAAAAATTCAGGCAGAGTGGATAAATTCAACTCCTTCTTCCATTTCTCTTTGAGGTAAAGGATAAACAGATTACATTTAGATATCTGAGACATATATTTCCCACATAAAATATTGTGTTGACATAAATATCTTGTGGATATGGGTTTCTAATGGAAATCCAGCAACAGATGACTATAAATTGGTCAACATCCCATAAAACTACAAACAAAAGTTATATACTCACTGTAGAGTCAAAAAGATACCCGACTAAGAAAGGTAATTCTAAAATAACACTATATGTGCCTCCAACCTAAGCCTTCTTAGGCTTGACTGATGATACAGTTCTTTTCCCCAGCCTAAGTCTTCTCCCCAGACACCTGCTCCCTCCACCACAAGACTATTTTCACTTCTCTAATATTCATAGTGGAGTCCAAAGAACCATGCTGGCTAAAGTGAGTCAGCAGTAATTAACCAGCAGCTCCCTGCATAATTCCAAACCCCCTGAGATGGTGAAGCAAAAGGAAAATGTTGCTATCTTTGTTATATGGCTTAATCTAAGGTTCGCTGATGTCAGCTGAAAGACCCTGTGTTGACTATGGTCTTTGGATTTGGCCCATAACGATCAAGATATCTGTGTGGCTCTATAACAAGAATATCTGTCCTTAACACCAAAGGGAATCTGCCTCATTGAAATTATTCCATTCTCTTAATGCTGCCCTCTTAAATGTGATCATTTTCAATGACTGAAAATATTTATATAGGTCTATTTACATAGGAAATGAATTTCTGGACTGAGGCCAGCCTTGCCAGGATCTGTCTATGGAGCAATTACAAGTTGGTAATGGAAATGTTATTTCGGTCTTGACTACTGTTTCTGGAAAGAATGGCAGTGGATAATGATGATATTCTGATGATATTCTTTACCTTTAAAACAACTGTGGGTAATTCTTCCTAATCTACAAGTATCTGAATAACTAGAGAGAGCTACTGTGTAACCAGATATGTATTAACTGCTGATCTTTTACAGCAAATATCACTAGCCAGTTTGCTACACTTATGGCTTCTTAAATAGGAAAATCCGTTAGCTGAAGAGCCTATGTGATAGCCTGGCCTTATGCTCTATTCACTCCTACTGCTGACAAAACCAGGACAGAAAGGAGAACTGCTATTTTTGATTATGTGGCTTGGCCATTTAATATCAAACCTTTATATAACATGATTCAGACAGAAATTGAGTTTTATTCAGATCTGGACTGCCCAGTACATCTTTTGCCCTATAAACACTTTATTATGATGGGAGGGAAGCAATTTATTTAGGAACTACAAGCACTCCACTGAGAACTTAAACAGAACCTGTGCACTCTAGAAGCAGAGCCCACATATTGTCATATTTCTTTTTAGAAGAAGTTTATTGGTAAATGACAGCATTTGAAAATCAGTGGGAATTGAACCTCCTCCCTCCCTCAGAAAATCACAACCTAATAGACATGTGCCAATTTAGATCCAAAATTGAGCTTTTGAAAAAAATGGTTTTAAGAACTAATATCAAAATAAATATTACTTAAACAACCACATTTCAATTGAAACAGTTACATTTTTAATAAATTATATTCCCCTTCATTGTGCATCACCTGCAATTACCTTGTGTTCTCCCTGCCTGTTTCATGTATTCACCTCTTGTCTCTCATCTTATGCTTGATTGCAAGGTCATTGATTTAGTCTGTCAGCTGCATAGGGGAAGACAAAATTGTATTCTACAAAATCGTATAGTGGAGGGCATGAAAGCTTTCTGCTTCCAGTTTGCCCTTGGGATTGTCATTGCTCCACATATCCTTTTACTGGGTAGTGTCTATAAGGTAAATCTAGTCCTATATGAGAATATGTTTTATATTAAGAAATACATCTGTTTTAAATGATAGCTTGAAGGTCAATCACATTTCCCTCTGTGAAAGGATGAAATTGATGAAAATCAGTTCTGAAATTCCATATGAAACTTTTCACCAGTTAATTTTGTGTATTTCCTGAACACTTGTAATATTGCTCTTCATGAAACTGAGTGCCAACATTTTTTGCATATCAGCTCTCAAAGTCCACATCAGATAAAAATGTCTTAATTGTACAAATTCACACACATGAAATTCCACCTTGCAATGTGATAGCAAACATCCTGGGCAATTCTGATGAGTGAAGAGAAGACAGGGACAGAAATAGTAAGCAACATACAAACAGCCACACATACATCTATCATATATTTTATTCAGTCATACACACATCACAACAGGTCAGGTGGAGACAGGGAGGTATGTATCGTGGGTCAGCATTCAGAAGTAACATGAAGGTCTGTCTGCATCCTCAAGGTCAACAAACCCATCATTCAGCCAGAGTGGAGGGGGCAAGATCAAGGGACAAATTTTCTAAGGTTTTCATCAGCTGCTAAATGTTTCCAAACATAGACATTTCTCAATGTCTGGAAAGTGTTGACTTGTATAAAAGGCTTAGTTTTTGTAAAATGAAGCCCAGGATCAGTACATATTTCTGTTTGCCTGCTTTTGCATCATGTGTACAATTTGGGCTGTTACATGTGCAAAATGGGTATTTAGATATATTTTAATATGCAAAAGGAGGCACAAAAATGCACATGGACTTTGGCTCCTCACGCTATGAAAATCAGGTCCAGAATGTGAAAACGAGAAGGCTGATAGTTCCTTTTCCTTTCACTAGCTGCAGGAATCCTGATTGTGTCAGATCTTCTGAGTGAGAGGTGAGTACTGGTTCTGCATCATCAACCTCACCCCGGTGGGGCCTCATGGAAGCTTTGTGCTAGAGATCTGCAGGACTGTGCTCTATGAAGCTTAGGGAGTAAACAGTACAGTGAGTACTTGCTGTCCACAGCCACCTTCTCTGCTATTATGGTGGTTGTCCATTTCTTATTTCAAAGGAGGAAAGGAGGCTACTCTCCAGTGGTTGTGGGGATTCCTCAGTGCTATATTGCTTTAGTTTGGTGGAGGGATGCCCTCTACCCCTCAGTACGCTGTAATGATGTCAGAGAGTCACAGTGGTAGATAACTAAAGAAATATGGAAAATAATAATGGGAGAAAGAGCCAGTGTAACCCACTGTTTAGTGTATGCTATAGGTCCTTTTCAGTGCCCAGTCCACAGAGGATATGAATCTTACATCTCTGACCTACAGGGAATTGTCATTTAACTTAAGCTGTAAAGCCTCTTGCTTTTAGCCCTGGAGATCACAGTGTCAATCAAGATGGTGGTCATCATAAAAGTATAGCAGAAATAGTTTATCAGCCAACAGAGGAGGCATCAAAACCATAATATAGACCAATTCAAATCCTACACAAAGGGGCTATGTTGTCAACGCTCACAATTTTGTTGTGCGTCCTGCAATATTTGGTGTTATTGTAAAGTCCCAGCTGCTGGAGTCCTGTGATTATGTAAAAAATACAGCTTTAATTTAAAGTAAGTTTCTAGCCCTCAATGTTGTGGAGAAATCTTGACATCACAAACATCAAAGGCTCTGAAAAAAAGAAGGCAAATAAGAAAAAAAATTGTTTTGTAATTCATGATTTTGAGTATTTGTTGCATGCTTTTTGAAGTTTAGGATTGACAGTATTCCAGGCATATCTTTTTAGGAGGTGGTGGAGTGAACGATTCTACCATAAAAATTAGGATAGTTCTTATTTAAGGGTTTCATAATCAAGGAGTCAAATGGCAAATAGTATCCATGGGACAGTACTTGTTTACAAGCAAACTATCATAATGGCTTTTAGTTAATGCCAAGTCTCTTCTAGTGTGTGTTCCAAGACACACAGTACTTTGACTTCCCATTCTCAGGTAGCATACACTAGTTTCTTTTTATCAGAAGGGATTAACACTGCCTTACACTTACTGCCTGTGACATCTGATACATTTCATTTTCATGTTCACAAAATTCATAAATAAATTTCAAATTATTACTTAACAGTTCATTATAGCAGACATGCTTCACCTGGCAGTTTTCAGTGCACAAGGCCTGGACAAAATGGTAAACACAAGTGCTAGTGGATATAATTAGATGATATGTTTGAAAACATTTTGAAACTACAAAGTACAGAAAACAGTTTATTTAACCTTACAATAAATTCAGCAAAATATAATACCTTAGAATTTTTTGTTTTAACCTGAACTTCCTTTTCAAGTTTATAAAAGACTGCAACATATTTGACAATGATATGGACACAACAGAGCTATTTGCTATGTTTTATTTTCTACAGTCTGGTTAAACGTAGCATGCAAGTAATTGAATAAAAATACTTGAATATATGATTTACTGTGAAATAACAATTCTACTGGTAGCAGACAACAACCTCTCCCATGAAAGTCTCCCATAACCACCTTACAAAAGCTGCTCACTGGGAACTCTGAAACACAAAATAATGATGATAGTTAATCATAATAATAGTTTGCTTGACACAATAGGTAAGTATGACAAAAACAACAACAAACAACTTAAAAATCCTGAAAAATGTTCTTGTTTCTTCATCATCTTTCATGTTTCATTAATGTCATATTGAAATGGGCTCAGAAAATATATTTTCATACAAATTTTATATTTATATTGCTATATTGTATTATGCTGTTCTTTTGCAATTTTTAAAAATATATCAAAGGCATGAATAATTTAGAATATTCATGTTGACCAGGGAGAATATTGTACATACATAGTTCAGCCCTAAATTACCATTCAATATGCTACCAAAAACACACCTGACTTCCATGAGAACCTGAGCAAAACTGTGTACACCAATGTCTGTGTGCATGTGTGTGAATGCACACAGATTTTTACAATCATGATCATATTCCTCCAACTTGGAAGCCAGATTTTTTGTGGGGAGGGAGCACTGAATAGGGTCATTTTGTGTTTCCTAAAACAAACAATTGAAATTACTTGTAAAACTATGCACATCACCAGGTTCATGCTAAATTTTAACAAACAGAATAGCTAATATGCAAATTAACTTTTGTTAAGACATCCAAATTTTAAAGAGTTATGTTGGTATAAATCTGCAGTATAGTTATGGCTCTTCTAGGGAAATCAGAGGCACCTCACTCCAGTGAGATATCAGCAGCTACACGGAGACAGTTGTACATTTCATGTGGCAGGTCAGCTCGAGTGAGATTATTTCCATCCAAACGCAAATGTTTGACCCTGGAATAGGTTAGTGGTCCAACCACCTTACAAAAGCTGCTCACTGGGAACTCTGAAACACAAAATAATGATGATAATTAATCATAATAATGGTTTGCTTGACACAATAGTCTGAAACTATGACTAATGCCAGGAAGTATCTGGGGCCTTGAACATAATGGGCTATATATTTAGCTGGAGTAAAGTGATAGTTCTCTTGACTTTAGTGGAGCTCCATGGATTTGCATTAGATGAGGAGCTCACACTTAGTTGCTGGATTTTCAAAGGAGCTCAGAGCTAGATTTTTTCAAGTACTCAGAGGGTGACCAGATGTCTCGATTTATTGTGACAGTCCTGATTTTTAGGTCTTTTTCTTATATAGGCTCCTATTACCTCCCCCACACCATCCCGTCCCGATTTTTCACACTTGCTGTATAGTCATCCTAAGTGTGCAGCACCTGTGATTGATAAAAGATATTAAAAAGAGTCTAGCTCCCATTTAGACACTTAAATAAGTGACCAGATTTTCAAAAGAGCTCAGCACGCAGTTGGCAGGCATGTTGGAAGAAATGCATGATTGTACTGAATAAATTATGAGAGAGGTATAAAGCAAATGCTACATGGCATACATATGAAGAAAGACAACAACGTACAGACTGGGGTATGCTGGAGGATGAATGCAGGCCAATGGACCCTGTGTTAGGGATTATCTTTTAAATATCTTATTTTTGTTTATTATTTCTCAAAATAAAATTCATTTCATTTGAAAATTCCACTCTAACCCTCATTTCAGGCTGACTAATGCTGTCCTCCCTTAAACCAGGAAAATTGCTGCACCTTGTAGATTTAAAAAAAACAAAAACAAAAAACCACCTTTTTCCTGATGGAATATTAAAGAAGACAGCAACAGATCTAAAAAATGTAGTAGGTGATATCCCCATTTGGACTTCAAGGGGAGGCCTTGAGCATGCTTATTAGAATCTTCCATTGCCATGGGCAAAATATGGTGTGTATGAACCAAACATATGAGTACTGCACCTACATGATTAAGGAGTCTTTTCAAAACATGGAAGCTTAGGTCATTTCTAAAGAAAGGAGATGTAAAATTGGGAAGCGGGGGAGCCTTTGTGTGGGATTCACAAAATAAAATGGCTTTTTTTGTTTTTTGAGGAAATTAGAGTTTACTATAGACAGTGGGACCTACCTCAGCAGTTCCATTTCATTCTGCCTTAATCTGCCACTGGCAATTTCCCTAGTGTTATATATTGTACAGCCTTCTCTTTGAAGGGGGAGAGATAATGGATATTCTGATGTGCTAAAGGTTCCCCATATTGGAGTGTAGAGTAATATTAAAAACTATAGTGTTAAAAAGTGGAAAGTAGGTCAAATTATGAAGGCTGAATATCAGAAAACAATTAAAGTATGTAGGGACATAATTAGAAAGGCCAACCACAAAATGAGACATAAAAGGTAACAAGAAAACATTCTACACATACATTAGAAGCAAGAGGAAAACCAAGGACAGGGTGGACCAATGGACTCATTGAGTCCAACCAAGGACTCAGTGAGGAAGGAAAGACAATAACAAAAAATGTGGAAATGATGGAAGTGCTAATTGCCTTCTCTTTTTTTTTTTCAGTTTTTACTAAAAAGGTTGGTAGCAATTGGACATCTAACATAGTGAATGCCAGTGAAAATGAGGTAACATCTTAGGCTAAAATAGAGAAAGAACAAGTTAAAAATTAGTTAGACAAATTAAATGTATTTAAGTCACCAAGGCTTGATGAAATGCATTCTTGAATATCCAAAGAGCTGACTGAGGAGATATCTGACACATTAACAATTATCTTTGAAAACTCCTAGCACATGGGACAGATTCCAGAGGACTGGAAGAAGGCAAATATATTGCCCATCTATAAAAAGGGAATTAAGGACAACCCAGAGAATTACAGATGTCAGCTTAACTTCAGTACTCAAAAAGATAACGAAGTAAATAATCAAGCAATCAATTTGTGAACACCTAGAAGATAAGAAACAGACAACATGGTTTTGTCAAGAGCAAATCATATTAAACCAACCTTTCATCTTTCTTTGACTGTGTAACAAGCTTTGTGGATAGGAGGAAGTGGTAGATGTGGCAGATCTTGACTTTAGTAAGGCTTTTGATACTGTCTCACATGACTTTCTCATAAACAAACTAGAAAATATAACCTAGATGGAGCTAGTATAAGGTGGGTGTATAACTGATTGGAGAGTAGTTATCAGTGATTCATGGTCAAGCTTGAAGGGCATATTGAGTGGGGTCCAACCAGGATCAGTTCTGGGTCTGGTTCTGTTCAATATCTTAATCAATGATATAGATAATGGCACAGAGAGTACACTTATAAAGTTTGTAGATGATACCAAGCTGGGGGGGACGGGTGGGTTGCAATTGCTTTGGAGGTTAGGATTAAAGTGGAGAAACTGGAGAAATAGTCTGAAGTACATAGGATCAAATTCAACAAGGAAAAATGCAAAGTACTACACTTAGGAGGGAACAATCAATTGCACACATACAAACTAGAAATGAGTGCCTAGGAAGGAGTACTGCAGAAAGGGATCGGGGGGTCAAAGTGGATCACAAGCTAAATATCAGTCAACAGTGTAACACTGTGGCAAAAAAAGCAAACATCATTCTAGGATGTATCAGTAGGAGTGTTGTAGGCAAGACACAATAAGTAATTCGTCCACTCTACTCCATGTTGATAAGGCCTCATCTGGAATATTGTGTCCAGTTCTGAACACCACATTTCAGGAAATATGTGGAAAAATTGGAGAAGGTCCAGAGGGGAGCAGCAAAAATTATTAAAGGTCTAAAAAACATGACCTGTGAGGAAAGATTGAAAAAAATGGGGTGGTTTAATCTGGAGAAGAAAAGTCTGAGGTGGTGACATAACATTTTTCAAATACATAAAAGACTGTAACAAGTAAGATGGTAACAAATTGTTGTCCTTAACCTCGGAGGATAGGACAAGCAGCCATGGGCTTAAATTTCAGAAAGGGAGGTTTAGGCAGGCAAAAAAAAGAGTCTTAACTGTCAGGGTAGTTAAGAACTAGATTGCCTAGGGAGATTATAGAATCTCTGTCACTGAAGGTTTTTAAGAACAAGTTAGACAAACACCTGTCGGGAATAGTTCAGTTATTAGTTAGTCCTGCCTTGAGTGCAGGAGACTGGACTGCCCTATTGAGGTCCCTTCCAGTCCTACACTTCTGTGATTCTACAGGCTGTTTCTGATATTCTTCCAGATATGAGCTACTGACTGACGCCAACAAGTAAGACTCATTTGCATGAGGGATGCTTGTAGGATTGGGTCTATGTAGATTGTTACTAAATTTGACACTAAATAAACTATGGAAACAGTAGGTATCACTTTGATCTTTCACACTGCTGTGACTGCAGTTAAATACATGTCAGGACTCAAACAGGGCAATCAAAACCATGGGGCAAATCCAGCCACTTTCTTCATAGCTAAGAAGGAACTTTTGGCAATGGAATCAGTGCAGTTTACTGTGCACGGAAGGGATTTGATGTTTTATGTTTTGCAGGGAGTCTGCCCCACTTTCTACCCAAAAGGAGTCAGGGACCAAGAAAGGATCCTCAATCTATTCCAGACAGGGAACAATCCAAAGTCTTTTCATGGCTTGTGGGAGAGGATTCCTCCCTTTATCTGTCCAGAACCTTGCTTGGTTACTGAATTTGCACCTATTAGTAGAATACACAAAACTGCCCCCAAATTTTTATCCTTCACTTAGTCTAAAGTTTCTAAAATATATTCTAATGATTAGGTCTGCTAAACTTCAGTTTGGCTGTCATTTGGAAACTTAACAGCTAAACCCATACTAGAATTTAAAGAATGTAAATTTTCATTATTTCTTGTTTAGGGAAGCAAAATTAATGGGAATGATTTTAATTATTTTTAAAAATGGCTCTTAAATTTGAACATAGAATTTCCAACATTATCATTTGTGAGCACAAAGACTGCCACTTGGTTGTAATATAAGATTTGCATGTATTAATGCATAGATACTTAACTACCTGATTGCATATTCAAACCCCAGGTGTGCTTGTAAATTATCATATGCACATTGACACATATTATTTGCATCTGTGAATAACTGCATATAAAATGGTGTGCGTAGTATTGGAATAAGACTGAGGCCACTTTGAAAATTGGGGCCCGAGACATTTCTCAATGAGGTGAAAGGAAAGGCTCCTGTTGACTTCTCTCAGGCTCCTGGTCCACAGCTCAATATTTTTAGCTGTCATATACAGTCCATCTAAACGTCAAATTGTGAGAGGCTTTTTCAGTGTGTTCACTTTTCCATTGTAGTTATGACTGAGGGTTTTCTGAGTGCATCTGCCACCCTTACCTATGAAACATCTATAACAATTAGTCACTCTTTAGTATAAGACCACTCTAATGTAGTCATGTGCATTAGCAATATTATAGAGACTAATATCGCGAACATTTCTCCAATAATGTTGCCAGGTGTTTTGTTTCTGGAAATCCCCAAAATGTTCAGAAGTTTCCCGGACAAACATCAAAACATTTGTATATTGTAACTACTGGAAAAAGTTGTGACTGTTACATGAGCATAGCTTTCCTTGACTTTCTTAGATCCCTGTGCATGGAGATGTGCCTGGAATTTTGCCAGTAAGGTGAAATTCACCTCATCACTGAAGCCCTACATAGAGATAGTGACTTGGACAGGTTGAACATTTTCCATCAATACTGTGTGTTGACAGAAAGTTGGGTTTTCAACTAAATGAAATTAGTCACCAAATACCTATTGCCTGAAAATCATTTTTTTTTCCAGTTTTTGTCTGAAAGCCAAAATATTTTGATTTGAAATGGCACTGCAGTGTCTGATGGAGGTTGCATTTCAGGTGACATATGCACCCAGTCTCCTCTATGGACTGGGCCCTCTGGCCAAATTACATCCTACACCATGACTTCTATGGCACACCCTCTGCACTCACCAGCCCATAATGGGGAATGGGAGTATGAAAACTATTTTCTAACCAGCTAACATTGTGATGGGTTTTGGCTGGCCAGGCAGGATTGCCTCTGTATTCCATTGAAGTGATGTGTGAACCAATCTTGCATAGGTCTCTGTGCAAAATCATTTTGGGGGCAGGCCTGGCATGGACCAGGGGAAGATCAATGTTTACACAAAACGAAGAGACACCAGAACTCACCCCATGCAGAACCAGCACAAAGGGGCTATAGTTATTAATTCAGCCCATAGAGTTAATGGACTGATGCAGAGGTTGATGTTCCTGCACTGCACCCTGATAGTCTGATAACCAGGGCTTTATTTAATCTCAGTTAGTGTTTTGCAAATGAAAAATTACATATGGAAATTTTGTCTATGGGCTAAATTATTGTACTACAGAACTGCTTTGGCTGCTGCACAGATGGAGTCTCAAAGACACTTGTGCTAGGTACTCAAGGTTACCTTTGCAATGTTACAAAGTTGCTGTGTGTCTATATATGTCCATATCAGCTCTTAACAGGCTACTCTGTTTTGATACCAGTTTAGGATTCCCTCATACCTGGGCAATTCTTAGATGCTTTGAGGCCATTTTCTATGGCTGGCAGTGCAAAGTGACCTAAGGAAGGCCTGAAGATGCTAATGTTGAGAAATGTTTTGTTTTCTTTCTGGTAATGTAGCAAGAATTTGCATTCAAAATGATTCTCGCTCACGCACTCTCTCTCTCTGCAGCAGCTCTCTTCCCAGGTCTCATCTTGCTATCAAATCACAATCATTTAGTGGAAATTATTATTCAGTGTTTAGAAGGTAAATAGCACTGTTTAATTGTTACGTATCATTAGTATTATTTGTACTCTGTCATATCCAGTATTACGGTTTCACATTAGGGCTAGGGCCAGTTGCATGGAACAGATGAACTCTGAAACAAAGCAACATTCAATGCAAACATTGTCTGATAATTGCTAAATATGACTCAGAAAATGGAGGATGCAAGAAAGAGTGCCTTAACACAAATAATTTTATGTTGGGTCTCAGTATAAGTGATGTTTTTTAAACCACTAAGTATAGTATGAAATGTAGTCCATCAGTTTTTAAATATTGTTTTTTCTATCTAATACTTTAGGGGTAGATCATTAGTAGCCCTTTACCCAAGGTGCATGGCTCTCTTACACTATCTACCTGTATCATGCGCTGCAGGGTGGAAGGGAAGCTGGCTCTGAAAGGCCCAGTTTATCAAGGTGAATACACAACTTTCATTGTCTTCAGTGGGAGTTATGAGTGCTCAGCAGTCCTGAAAATCAGGCCTTTTGACTTGGGTGCCTAAACACTGTAGGTCCAATTTTCTGAAGAACTGAACACTTTCAGCTGTAGGTCAGGCTTCATGGATTGAGAACTGCAGGTGCTTAGCAGATCTGAAAGCTGATCCTGCTTGTATTTAGGGGCTCAACTATAGATGCCAATGTCTGAAAATGTTGGACTTAATCTTTTAATTAGTAATTCATAGTAAATGCACAATTGTCTGCCAAAATGGAGACCTGATTATGAAAATTATACACAGAGATGTCTACATGAAACTGAAGAGAGCCTACAGCAGTCATTCTGAGCAGTGTAAACTCAATGAGGTGTTAACTCAGATACCCAATAATTACAATTTAAATGTCAACATTTGTTAACCATTTCACATAAGAAAGGAGAGAGAAAATCACAGATCTCCAGAATTTACTGTGAGTGAGATTTAATTTCACAAGAGGATGGTATTTGGATGAGTTCCGTTATTCATTCCCTTCTCCCCCACTCTCCCAATTAAGAAAAAGCCAAGCCCAAGGAACCAAGCAGAGTCTGAGGACATACTGAAGGCCCAATGAGGGGAGCCAAGCTCTAGGAACACACTGAAGCCCAGGGAGCACAATCCAGTATGAGTGGTGTCCATTTCGGTGACTCAAAAGGATGGAGTCTATTTTGTAGGTGGCCCACAGGAGAGTATCACTACCTTCACCCCTTCCCTATCTAACCCCTTCTTTCAGTGCTTAAAATGACTGCTGGCATGATACGTTAATTTAAGCTCAGTTCAGAACAATATTAACCTCCCTCCCGCCCCCTCAAAAATAATTTGTGTTTCAAAATGGAAAAGTACAAAACTAATTATATATAAAATAAGATGGAGGAGATTGAAGGTGGGGGAAATAACCAAAGAGGAGAAACCTTTTTAAATTTTTATGGCTCTCTCTCTTTCACCTAGACCAGTAAAAGCTGGTAAATATGGGGAGAGAATATGCCCAGCTTTGATAGAAGTGTCATTATCTATGGATCTTCTGAGGCTAGGTAGGAAGTGACAGTAATTGTATTATTCATTACATTAAAATATGCAAATGTGACTCACTGTTAATTTGGTTGACTTGGAGGTAGAAGTTTTCTAGGTTCTCATTGACTGTTGGAATGCTCTTCAGCATGTTAAAGGAGAGATCCAACTCAACGAGGGAAGAGATATTGAAAACATTGCCTGGTATTCCACCATCTGTCAACCGATTGTGAGACAGATGTAAATATTGCAGGGCCTTAAGATTTTGGAAGTACTCATCAGGAATGTTGGTGATCTGGTTGTTGTTAAAATACAGCATAAGTAAAGCAGGAGGCAGTCCTTTTGGTAGCTTTGTAAGTTGATTGAAGCTCAAGTCAAGATATAAAAGTGACTTCAGGCCTTTCAAAGCCCCAGAAACAGAGTCTGTTTTCAGCTGGTTATTCTGTAGGTGAAGGACAGTCAGGTTCACCAGCCCCTCCAGTGCATTGGCGCTGACTTTTGTGATCTTGTTGTGACTAAGTTGCAGGTCATCCAGGGTACTGGCAAGTGGTCCAACAGCTTCAGTCAAATTGTTAAAATTTATATGCAATTTCTTTAAAGTCTTTAGTTTGGAAAAGACTCTTCCCTTAATTTTTGAATTTTCCAAATGGTTGTGATCCAAGATCAGCCACTCCAGGTCTGTTACATTATCAAATGCATTTTCTTCAATGCCCTCAATCATATTGTTTCGGAGATAAAGGTATTTTATTCCAGAAGGTACAATTGGGATGCTTTTCAACTTGAGGTTGTCACAGTACATTGCAGATGGATAGTTTTCAGGACAATTACATTCTGGGGCACAGAGCGCTGTAGATGGCCCCAGCATTGGATGAACATAAGAGTAATCTGGGTCTGGATAATATCCCACATCATAGTCGTATTGGCAGAAAATGCCACTGATCAATACCAGTAAGAAAGGTAGCGAGCTTAGATGCATCTTTGAAATGTCTTGTCCCTATATGCGGGGGAGGGGAAACAGTTATAATTTTGCATTTATTTTCCTTAATATTATTTTAAGTTTTACCATATAAAATTATGCATAAAAAATGAAAAGGAAGATTGAGTTAATTAAAGTTAATTTATAAAAGTGCCAGTTATGTTTGTGAACCGAACCAGGCATGGCACGGCCCGCGCCCCCTATCCGACCCCTCTGCTTCTCACCCCCGATGGCCTCCCTGGAACCTCTGCCACATGCAAACCCTCCTCTCCTTCCTGACTGCCCCCCAGGGATCCCTGCCCCTATTCAACCCCCCTGTTCCCCGCTCTCTGACTGTCCCGACTCCTATCTACACCCCTACTCTCTGACCACCTTCCCCACCCCCCGCTTCCTGCCCCCTTATTGCTCTGCCTGGAGCATGGGTGGCTGGTGGTGCAGCTGCACCAGGAGAGGCAGCTGCGCACCACACAGCACAGCCCTGGGAGCACGCAGCCCCACTGCCCAGAACATTTTTCTGGCAGCATGGAGCGCTGAGTCTGCGGGGGAGGGGAACAGTGGGGGAGGGGCCGGAGGCTAGCCTCCCTGTCTGGGAGCCTGGGGGCTGGGCAGGAGAGTCCCACGGGCCGTAGTTTGCCCACCTCTGGCCTAGGAGAACAGCTGGCACTGAATAAATTTGTCATATATTAATGAAAATGACCTTGCAGATTCCCATTTTTCACACTTAGATAAAAATGAATATGGTATACAGTAAAACTTGTTTTAAGCAACCATTCAAGGGGCCAATAAGTGGTTTTCTAACCCAGATGAAGCAAAATTGTTCCCAGTGCACTTGGGATGGGGTCTTGAGGCAGGAAACTACTTAATAAGGGTGGTCTCTTGTAACTTTTAACTGGCTAGTGTTTTAAAATATTTATATAAGCATGTATACACACATACAATCCCACTACCAATTAACATAGTGGGTCAGACACACATCTGGCACAAATTACTATAGTCAGCTGAAGTCAGCAAATCTAGGCTGAGTCACACCAGCTGAAGGCCTGGCCCGGTGTGTTTTAACTACAGTTCAGAATGTGATGAAAAGCAATAAAAAAACAATTTAAATTCAAGTGAAACCTTAAATTGGTCTCTTGTTCCCAAGTAATTTCAGAGCATATCAATATGCATTTTGGTATGTATAGTAGCATCAGACATGGTTCTAAGATACATGGAAAACTCCAGCAGAATAAGATGAGTTGTTATAGTTATTTTTATTATTTATCTGGTGACAATATGCTCAGAGCTTCACAAACAATTGAGAAGTCCTGTGGTGCTTGCAATTTAGTTAAAAACAGCACATATGCCTTACATTTGTTTCCTTGTTCTTGTTGGCTCACTAAAAGCTATGTTATATTCTAGTGGGCAAATAATCCTTGAATTAAACTGTCTCCAAGATAGTCCATTAATCTACCCTCCCACAGAATGTGAGAGTTTTTAAGGTGGTGTTTTGGTTTTTCCAATCCACGAATTTAAGTTTCTCTGTTCTGCCTTAGTATGCTAAGCTTTTGACTGAGGAGATCTATTAAATATCTTTAATTAGGCGCTTACCCAATCAATATTACCTAATTAGATACAGTAGGGTAGACATGCCATTGGGGAGATTTTCAAATGTGAGTTACAAGTATGGTTTTATATGTCTGTTAGCCACGATTATCTGAGAACATACTAAATCAAATGCAAAATATGGCACAGGTCCCCAGCCAGTGTGAACAGGAATAGTTTCACTGAAGTCAATGGAACTTCACTGATTTACATCAGCTGAAAATCTGGCTGGTCCCCTCTGTATAAACACATTCATGATGGGGGAGGTCTTACTATTTCCCTACAAGCATGGAAAGTCAGAGCTGTGGCCAACAATTTGGACTGGCACCCTTTGGCCTTACAGTAATATTCTCTGACATGTTTGCATTGTTTTTGGCAAAAGCAAGCAGCTATTAATATAAGAGAAAGAAAAATCTGCTTTAATTGTGTATTTCATTGCTTTTCTGGTTTTAATTTGTACTTTTAATGGTTCTTAGTTGTTTTTTCCCCCCTTAATGTAATATACAGGACACTTGCTTCAAAGAACATGCTATATTCAATATGATGCAAAACACTAGAAATAATGTCAAGATTTAAACTAAATTTATATGGATTAATGTCAGCAACTAAATATTAAAAATGGGGTGGCATATGATTCATATGAATGTGTGTGTATATCTGTATAAAATATAATATGGTGAGTGTGTATGTATATATCTATATACACATATATCATAGAATCATAGAATATCAAGGTTGGAAGGGACCTCAGGAGGTCATCTAGTCCAGCCCCCTGCTCAAAGCAAGACCAATCCTCAACAAAATCATGCCAGCCAGGTATTTGTCTAGCCTGACCTTAAAAACCTCTAAGGAAGGAGAGTCCACCACCTCCCTAGGTAACCCATTCCAGTGTTTTACCACATTCCTAGTGAAAAAGTTTTTCCTAATATCCAACCTAAACCTCCCCCTCTGCAACTTGAGACCATTACTCCTTGTTCTGTCATCTGCTACCACTGAGAACAGTCTAGATCCATCCTCTTTGGAACCCCCTATCTCAGTTGAAAGCAGCTATAAAATCCCCCCCTAATTCTTCTCTTCTGCAGACTAAACAATCCCAGTTCCCTCAGCCGCTCCTCGTAAGTCATGTGCTCCAACCCCCTAATCATTTTTGTTGCCCTCTGCTGGACACATACATACACACACACACACACACACACACACACACACACACACACACACACACATAGCTTCCACGATAAAGTAAATATTATGTAGAACAATTATCTTGCTTGTTGCCAGATTCTTAATAAGTGGATCTAAAAAAGTGTCTGTCAAAAATGTAAAAAAAGTGATCATTGTATATACTCAAAATGTTACTCTGGGTGATATGATTCTGGATTATTAGGTCAGAATGTGTTCAAAGATGCTAGTCTTGTGCTGGAAACATTTTTTTAACAAATTATTGTTTGTTGTTTTACAAGTTTCATTGCAAAATACCTGAGCACACAGTAGAGAAGCTGCACAGCAAATGCAGACAATGATAAATTGCATCTCCACAAACTTCAAAATAAACCTCACCAGAGTGGAAAAGAGACAGTGGCAAAAACTCTTGAAAATATTTTGAAAATTGATTACATTATTTATATTATTGTTTTCATGACAAACTTCTTCAATATTAAAAATGTGATTCAGCAACATTGATTTCACTCTGCTGGCTATGGTGTATAAAAGGGAATTAAAATATGTAATTGTATATTCAACAAATGTAAATGACAACTTAATTAAAAATTCAAACTACCTAGCATTTTACCTTTCATCAACAGCCAAACTAATTTAAATGTTCCTATTCTTCATCCTCCTGTTTAAATAGTACAATAATGATTTGACACATCAAGAGGACTGATAAGGTATTATTACTAACAGACCGCTGGAGGGCTAATTGAAATGAGTAGTATTTTTAAATTTTCCTTTTACTGTGTATGAAGTTTGCCTTCCCAAATACTGTACAAAAGGTTCACCACTAATGCATGCAGCACAAGGTTATTGTAAGCAAACTGTGAAACTAAATACACTAAAACTGCTGATTTGTGTTCATTTTACAAATTGGCAAACTTGTTCTGACATTTTTCATGTCCCCATTACAGCTACATTTAAATAGCTGAGCATTACAGTTAAAACATGCAACAGCACTTACCTTACTGCCTTGAAGCTGCTTTCTTTAATTCCCAGAGCAGATTCAATAAAGGACTGAATCGACCAATATATGCTGTAAACAGTGTCAGGAGGTAACTGGTTGCCAGATCCTCTGTGATACAAGAGCTAAAAAAAACCAAAACAAAAAACAACAACTCCCCCCCAAAAAACCCAAACCAAAAAAACCCTAGTCACGCTGTTCTCTGAAGCTGCTATGTCATCATGATGATCTTGTGGTGTGGCATGTACAAATGCTGTTCTCTAATGAAGTGCAGGTGGATACTGTATACTGTACAAGGACAACCCATCTGCAGTCCTTATGGAATAGGGAAAAGATAAGTGTTTCACAAACCTGAGAAAGTTCAGACTACGAACCACAGCCTTACATGAGGAATGTTAGTATTTTAGAGGAAAAAATGCTTAAAATAAAATACAAATTACACACAGACCTTTCCTGTTTCCCAATTTATTTTATACCACTAGGAATGATCTAACAAATAACATTCAAACCTCAATGCAGTTTTATATATCTTAAGCCAAGTCATTCACTCATTTATGTCTTGTTTTTCTTTCTATCACATTATTTCCATATTAATGTAATACACATTTTAACTGAGAAGAATCAAAGATGAAAATACATTAGGATTTGTGTTAGAACGCTATACTATAAATCTTCCTCCCACACATTGTAAGCGAATATTGACTCCAATGTGTTTTTCCCCCTGATACATACAGTAATTTACTAGGTTTGGGAATTTTCTTTGGTGATCTAATTGATCTAATACATGTACGTTTCATAATAAAAATGTCCCATAAAGACTTTTCTGCAGCTGTAAACTCACTTTAGACATTTGTTCCTTTTTAGTTCTCAAAACACTCTTCTGCCCTTCAGAATCTGGAACCACTCAGCTATGCGTTCTGTTTCTTATTTCATGGATATCGTTCAAGAATGCATCCTAAAGCTTGGATGAGAATGTTGGCTTTAGTTGGACAATCCTAAAAGATAATATAATACAGAAAATCATTGACAGAACCATAACTGTGCATTCTGGGTCTTAATATTTCCATAAGAAAACTCCCAGACACCTAAATTGTGAGCGTCTTGATATGTTTATGGGATGCAAACCCTTTTCAAAGAGTTGTGTGAGGGAGGGGAAAAAAACAAATGTGCCTGTGGATAGTATAGACAAGTCATGTTGAAAGATTCTGTAATAGGTTTCATGCTGCTCAGTTATGAAGCAATAAATACACTTGAATTTTATCCCAGAAGAGGTGATGACGTTGCTTGCTATCACTTGTAAGGGATAAATGATTTTGTTCAGAATTTTAATTTGCTGTTCATGTACTGTACTCGGTGTTCTGTCCAAAACTGGCCTACATGGTCATGCAGGGAAGTAAGGAAGTTACTCACATTACAGGTCATAAAACAGGGTCAGGGCGGGGGTGGGGGGGGGTTAACTTTAACCCTTTTGGAGCCACTACTCTCCCTTTTACACAAGAGGTGGATGGGGCCTGGTTCTATCCCAGCCATGCTCACCTGCATGTCTCAGCCTCTAGGGTAGAGAAAGTAATCTGTACCAGGAAAATGGCTGGCACAGGAAAGCAGGAACTGATTGGGAGTCTGAGCCACCTGCTTTTGCTCCTGGGGCAATATAACTATGTAGTTCAGCTGACCAAAGCCCCAGAACAGACACTGCTAGGTCCATGAAGAATTGTTCCATCAACTTAGTTACTACCTCTTTAGGTGGTAGATTTACTACAGTGACAGAAAAACCTCTTCCATCACTGTAGCAAGAATCTACACTTCAGTGCTACAGCGGTGTAGCAGCAGCTCCCCAGCTGTGCTGCTATAGCACTTGTAATGTAGACATACCCTTAAACTATGAACTTTTTGAGGCAAAGAACTTGGTCCGACATCTTCTTTCACTTCCATCAATTTCGTAGCCATTTGCAGTTTATATTCCTTTCATTAGTTTTTAATTCATGAGAACAATGGTGAAATACTCTTTGTCTAATCTACTTTGTCCTTAACATTGTAAGCATCTACATATTTTCACCTCATTTACTCTACCGAATACTCTCTCCCTGTCATGCCATGTCTTTCTGGTTGAGGATGGTTGCCTGGGATCCCATGGAGCGTCTCGGTGACATCTGAGAACTGAAGTCAATGGAGCCACACCACTTCACAGGAGCAGAACATCTGTCCTTCAAAATCTGTATGTTATTGTGTCACATTTTGCTCTCTTCATCTGTCAGTGATGTCAGCTTCCATTCTGCCTGTTTCCTTTCCACATTCCCTTCTTCACACCTCCTTCTATACTGCCCCAGTTTATACTGTCATGTGTGTCTTGTAAAAATAAGAGCACATTAGCAGCACTCAGTAACAACCATTTCTGCACTGGCAAAAGGAATCACTATGGCATTCTCATTAAGGGGCAGCATATGGTGAACTCGTAATTAGGGCTCAGAGTCTGTCACGGAGGTTGCAGAAGTCACGGATTCTGTGACTTTCCATGACCTCCATGATTTCTGCAGGGGCTAGTGTGGCTGACCCCAGGGCCAGCTGCTTAGGTGGCCCCCAAGCAGCCACACCATCCCCTGCTCTGGCAGCCCTGGGCAGTGATTGGCAGCTGGCCAGCCAAAGCAGCCCCTGCTCCAGTATCCCCAGACAATGGTCCCCAGAGCAGCTGCGGTCTGCTGGCCCAGGCAGCTGATGCCACTGGCCTTGGGCACCCACCCCACAGCAGCTCCCCTCTTTCCCCCAACAGCACCCTCCCCCAGACACCATCCCCCCTCAATATTTAATCACAGGTATTTTTAATATAAATCAAGGACAATGAATTTTTGTTCATTGCCTGTGACCTGCTCATGGCTTTTACTAAAAATACCTGTGACTAAAACGTAGCCTTATTCATTAGAATTGAACACACTATCTCTTCTGAGTCTCTTGCCTTTGCTCTTGCCCAGTTAGAGAGACTAGAACTGAGGAGAGAACTCACATGGTTCCCTTAGAAGTGTGGAGTTCTACATACAAAGGCAGTGGAAACTTTTGCATTGCTGTATAACATGTGTGGATTGAGTATGCATGTTTCACTCATCTTGAATTAAATACTATGGGCCAATTTTCTGTGTTTTGCTATGCAGGTGCAACTTCCACTGAAGTCAATCTAACATTAATGTTGCTTGATTTGATTGCTCTGCTACTTTTGCTGAAGCAGAGAGAACTGAAATCTCCATTAAAATCCACTGGCTGTGTCACAGGCATAGGAAACTTAATGTAAATGGCTTCTGTAGTGCATATTGCAAGTTACTGAAAAGGCAAGAGGTTTTCTTAGCTGTCGATATATGAAAGAACAAAAATATGGCATTAGCTTAAGCCTTCAATAATAATTGAGTGTTTTTTCTGAAGCCCTGCAACATTTTAAAAATATTAGTTAATGCTGACTCATATCAAATCAGTTCCACTAAAAACAACTTAGCTCCAGATCCTTGCTGTTGCAGGCACTCATTATTTTTCAGCTGAAAGCCTTCATTCTGTCATTTTGCTTGTGAAATGTTTACCCTGCACTTACATTCAAATGGAAAATATTGGGGTGCATATTATGAGCATTACAGAGTTTGTGGCAATCCAATGCTTTTTTTTCTTTCTCCTAAAAAGGAAATAACAGAGATTTACAAAAATAGTAGTATTGGTGGTACACCCTATTAACAAATCACAAGAGGCTTTTTATTTGAATCTGACTCTTTGTTTCTGAGGGCCAGAAAAATGAATCACTGCTTTGTGTTGCTTCATACTTGTTATTATTTAGAAGTTGGTAACATTTACTTCTTCCAGCCGAATGGAGACAAAGTAGGCTCTCCCTATTGTCTGAGTCTGTACGTACTGACTCTGCAACAGGCATACTTTATAATTCAGCAATTCAAGAGCAAGATGAGGTCTGATTCTTAGTATTCAAAGCCTTAAATGTTGTAGAACCTATTTGTCCAAAGGACTTCTGTGTCTCTGTGGTCCATGATGGTTCTAAGGCTGAAACATCTGACCATCTCTACGCACAGTTTTGAAAGTTTGAGAAAGCAGGACCTTTACATATGAGAGGCAATTTAATGGTGAAGCTCAAGATTTCTTTCTTCCCTATTTATTTTGTATGCCTAAATATGTCTTTTGTTGTATAATGGTGCGGAATGCTGTGTGTATCTGTGCCCACTTTCTAATTTATGTCAGTACATTCCTTAATTGCCATAAATCATGTTCTTAGTTACTCTTTCCTAAGATGCTCCAAGTTCTTTGGTCATGGGTATTGAACAATCTGAATTTATTATATAGATATTGACCAGAACTGATACCAATATGGAGTCACCCATTGTCACGCTCCTAAGATGCAGCAAATAGATACTCTCTTACCTGAAAACCATGGGAAATTTGAGGGCTGTTTGTCATTCTGATTTTTCCTATTGAATCAACACACATGATTTCTCACAGATGTTTGTGTTTTATAGTGGGAAAATTCACACTTCAGTAGCTCTTAACCCAGCCTGCAACCTGTGTTGTGTTGTGATGGTCTTGTATAAGTACACTGTTTTGTTACGTTACTAAATTACTTGAGCAGCAGGCTCAAAAGCTATACTTTATTAGTGAATTTATAATTAGCTCTTAACAATGGACTTTATAAATATATGTGTACAGTATATACAAGTATAAAATTTCTCTGGAACTATGCAAAAGGAAAACAAATTGAAAATAATTTTCATATAGGAAATAAGATCCATGGCCAGATGTAGAGTATTGGTATTGTTACTGTGTTACAGTATTGGTTACTGTGAATCAATAAACTGCAAAATTATTCATTTCTATATTAATGTTGGTGTGCAACATGATTTACAGACATGGGGCAACAGAATTCTTCCCTGAAGGTCTTATAATAGAAATTAGACAGATAAAATGATGAATACAGGCAACAAGCTATCGTAGTTAGGAAGTAGGGGTGGGGTTGGAGTAAAGACTATAGTAAGCAAGTGGAAAAGGAAACTTCTTTTGAATGCAGAATTTAACATAAACCTTTCACTTATTCTTTAGTAGTAGAACCTTGTCCACAACCACAATCAATTTCACAGAGTCTAGCTCCTCTTCTCACCACTGGCCCCACATGAATGTCTTCAACTTCCCCGAGATAATCTACTGTCCATTTTGTCTAATGATCTATCAGTGGGATCAGTTATCCATGATTATTACACCAGCACCTTCAGGCCTCCATTGAAATCAGGGCTCATTCTGCTAAATTTGTCTTAAGCACAAAATAAGAGGAAGTTGCTTCCTGAAAGAGCTTACAGGCTAAAGAATCAAAAAGTGAAAGTGGACTGTGAAGGGACGGGCTAGGCCCTGAGGTCCCCTTCTGGAGGCCTCATGGCCCTGCCATACCCTGCCCCAGAAAAGAGCAGTGGAGAGGATCCTTCAAGCTGCTAGAAGGGCTGCATAGAATGCAGCCAGTCAGGAAAGGGGCTGCAGGGAGCAGCCAATCAAGGCCCAGCAGGATCATATAAAGAAGCTGCAGGGTCAAAGAGAGTTCAGTCAACTGGTAGGGACCAGGGGAGCAGGAGGTGCTCCTGGCCGGCTGCAGGGGTTGAAAGAGCTGTGCAGATCAGTTGTTTGCAGGAACCAAGGGAACAAGAGAATAGCTTCTGATTCCAAGAAAATGTAAAATGGCAATTAGTAAAGGAATGCAGCATGTGCTGCTATATTTAAAGGGTCTGTGGGTTGGGACACAGAGCAGGGGGTGGGTCCCTCCAACCAGCTGCTTGGAGAAGTGGCTATGCCCTAAGGAAAGGAATTAGAACTGTCGCACCCTAAGGGAGAGGGCCTCACTGGGACTAACTCGTCAGGGAATTGTGGTCAGCAAACTGAGTCCAAGAGGGGTGGCTTAGCAGGAAGGCTGGGGTCACTGAGGACTCAAGTAGGGGCAAGGAGTCCCCAGGGAAGAAGCCCTCAGGATGGTGCTCAATTCCAGAGTAGGAACCTTGCCGGACCGAGCCAGGGTATTGTGATAGGCCCTCTTGGACTGTTAAAGGACTGAGCCCCAGGACGCTGTAGGACATTGGGAACATTTTGAATTGTCTACCCGGGAAGGCGTTTGTTTGTTTTGCATATGGACAGTGTGACTTGGCCAGATGGCTGAATCACCAAAGACCCACCTGATAAACACAGGAGCTGACAGAGGGCACAATGAGCAGAGGAAATTGAGAAAAGACCAGCAGATGCGCCTGATCAGAAGGGGGCATTCATGAGAGGTGGATGCCACTCAGTTATAGGGACACAAGAGACACAGAGGTGAAGTGACTTACCCAAAGTTACACAGTAGGTTGGCAGAGCCAGAAATAGAACCCAGCAGTGATATTCTGTGCTGCTCCTCGAAGAGGAGTATTTGTAACAGTGATTGAATAGGGAGAAAGCGCCTTCTAATATGTTTTATCTTTGCAGTGAGAGATCTCTCTGCTGGAAGTAAGGGTCTTTTTTTGGTTTTGCATCACATACACTGGTATAAAAAAGAAGTGATGAAGATAACTGACAGAGTGATTAAGGACAGAACAGAATTATGAACATTGTTTTAGTCTTGGTTAATGTCACCAGTTGTTGTTCTGCTAAACTTAGGAGAGAAATTATATTCAAGAAGTTAAGAAGCTTCACATTGAAGATCAACTTTTCAGTGCAGCCTTAATTAATCTCTTAATTAAGAGATTTTGTCTGTAATTATTTGTTGGTACAGTTAATGTAGGCAAATAAATACCTGAGATGTGAATACAATCAAGTGCTTCGTTATCCAGGAGACATTAATTGAATCCACAAATAATTGTAAGCACACAAGCTTTCACAGTTTGTGGGCACAATGGGAGAGGCAAGCTTCTAAACTGTTTCCTGATGTCATCATCTGCAATAATAAATATATGGGATCATATCCTCATTTTGTTTAGATTGTCTTAGCTCCAGTTACTTCACTGGAGCTATGCCCGTATATGTCAGCTGAGTGTCTAGCTCAGTGTCTGGAAGGAAATAGCATAGAAACAGGACCAGACAAAATATGAAAAAAAACCCACACACAAATAACTCAGTAAAATAGGTTACATTTTTTCTCTTTTTATAAAAAACAAACTATAAATAGATTTTTTAAAAGGTCAAATTAAAAGGGAGAGGCCAATTTTCTGCTCTCCTTGGATCAGATCCTGACATCTTCACTCTGTTTTTACACTGTACTTACTCAAGCAAAACCTCGTAGTTTTCTGGGGGTGGGGTTGTCTTCAAGAAGAATAGAGGACAATTGGAGGACTTTAAGATTTGCATCACAAGCTTTGCAGGAATAACTCCATATATGCACTGATATACCTGAGAACACACTCGGACCCAGATTGCCCTCTCCCCTTCACACCTGTACAAGGAGGAACAAGCTGCACACAGATCTCTCTGCCCACATGGAAAAAGAGAATCAGCTACTTCTGTGGCATTGTCCTCTACCTGCCTATGGACCTCAGAACACCCTCTCTGAAGGAAAGGTATCCACACCAGGTGGGAAGAATTGGGTGAGCTGGGAGGGGTGTGATAGATCATGGATGGAAGCAGATGGATACACATCATTCCTCCTTTTGTCCTACAAAGATTCCCCAGAAAAGACCATGCATCTTGTGGCTTTCCCAGCAAGGACCTCATTCCAATGTCACTGAAGTTTTTGAGAAGACTCCCATTGATTTCAGTGTACATTGGATCAAATCCAGATTGTTACACACACACACACACACACACACACACACACACACACACACACGCACTGATCTAGCAGGTCTTCCTAAAACCTGGGGATTACAAAGGTAGAAGAGAAAACCGTACCTTTGAACTCATCATGTAGATCTAACTTATCTATATAATTAATAGGGCTGGTCTACAGTAGCAATTATTTTGGAATTAGCCGAGTTAATTCAAATTAAACCTGATTCCGTCCATATGGCCAACCTGGTTTTGTTGATTTAAAGGGCTCTTAAGACTGGTTTCTGGGGAAGGGGAGTAGCGCTAAAATCGATATTGCAGTTCCAGGTTAGAGATACTGTGGATGCAATTTGGCGTTGTTGGCTTGCGGCAAGCCTGTGCAGGAAGGAGGAGAAGTGAAGTGGCAGTGCGCTCAGGGGAGGAGGTGGAGCAGAGGTGAGCTGAGGCGGGGAGGGGCACAAGGAGGGTCACAGCGAATAACGGGGGAGGTGAAGAGGAACCGTTCCCCGCCCCAGCTCACCTTTGTTCTGCCTCCACCTCCTCCCCTGAGCGCACCGCCGCTCCACTTCTCCCTCGCCCCCCAGGCTTACCAAGCCAAATAGCTGATCTGTTGCAAGCCTGGGGGAGAGCAGCAGAGCAGCGGTGGCGGCGCAGTCAGGGGAGGAGGAGGAGGCGGAGGTGTCGGCACCTATGCCTTATACATTACAGCAACCAGCAGTGTTTTCACAAGAAAATCCTTCTAGTTACTTTATTATATTTTTTTCACCCCTCTACCAACTCGTTGCAGATTTTGGAGGCTTTGCAGGGTGGTTTTCTGTTGGATGAGAAATCATTGATGTTGTGTTTGGGTATTTTCTTAGTGTAACTTATATTTTGCTCTATATCCATCAGGCTTTGAACAGAGGTGGGTCAAACAATGTGCCGGCAAAACCTTTTTTCAAGAATATCAACCAAAACATCAGTCGTTAGCTGTCAGGAAGCAACTCTGCCTCAAGCAAACTTTCTCCCTGCAAAAGAAAACTGCCACTCAACCCTAATAATACAGCATTTCTTCCAAGACTCTACAGTGATTGCAAAGGGGGAGGGTCTCAGAGCCTAGGCTCCAGCCCCAGCCCAACCATCTAAACAGCAATTTTTTTAACCCTGCAGCTGGAACCCCACATTCCTGAGTCAGCGGACCCAGGCCAGCTGGGGGTATTTAATTGCTGTGTAGACGTATCCTCTAATCTACTTTATTTATTGGTATTTACATTTAAACAAATTGTTTAAGAAAGAAAGACGACCTGAATTATGCCTATTCTTACTCCCTATGCTGAATTGGCATGAGTGAGAAACCCACTTTTCCCACACAAAACACTGACAGTTTGACAACACTAGTGATACAACTTCCATTTGTCTTTTTCTGGCATCCATTTGCATCTGCTTTGCTCCTACATGCAGTGGTGTATTTTCATGCGTGTTCTGCATTCTCTGTGTCACATCGTCCTCTTTTATTTTTTATCTCTGAACAGAACTAAGTACAAAGTTTTCTTTTAAAAAGTAATAAAAGAATAATGAATGCAAGAGCAATGGATTTCTATTTAAATGATTGGGACACTGATCTTACTAATTATATTTATTATAGTAGCCCCCAAAAGTTATGCTCAGGATATGGCCCCATTGTTCCAGATGTGGTTCAAAGATACAGTAGGGCACCATCACTGCCATGAAAAACTTAGGATCTAAGATAAGATACTAGAGCTGGTGGTGACAAACAGGGAGGGAGGATGAGGGTAATTAGCAATACATGGTTATATAGACTGGTATGATGTAAAACTTGAGTCACACTGTTTTTGTTGTTTTAAGTTTAGGATATGAATAAAACAGACTTTCCTCCAACTCTGGACTACATTTCTAGAGCAATGACCAAGAAATTGGATTTACCCACTTCCAATATCTAATATCTCAGAACTGAGGTGTCATATTCCGTATTTTAACGTAGGGCTAATTTTCAAAGTGATGTGTTTTTCAAAGAAATGCTGATAAAACTAAAGCAGCATGAATGTGAGACACTACCATTTAACTCATAATTGATTGCCTATAGCTGATAATGTTAACAGGATGACCCAACTAGCATTGGTTAGCCAGTGCTGGTGTAATAAAATCCCTTATGCATATCTCACAAGAGCACATTGGTTCTTTCTCACTCTGCAGCTAGTCTTTGTATTCTTGAGATTGTTTTGCTTGTCAATCTGATTTTGGTTTATGTTTTTATTGGGAGATACCAATTAACACTTTGCATTTGCTAAGGAGTTTTTGGCATGGTGGTGATCTAATATTCCTGGGCATAGCTGATAGTACTTTTTTCTGCCAGCAGTGGCCAGATTGGAATTCACTTGGTCTCTCTGTCAAGTGGTTCCTCTGGATATGGATGTTCCTTTCCTGTGAAGAAGGGGCTGCTCCTCCTCTCTTCTGCAGTTTTGTTCCTCCCCCTTCCTGGCAGAAAACTCTCCCCGAAACTGTAGTCAGGCATAGGGGGAAGAAGTGACAGGGTGAGAATGGGGTTTGCACTTGTGAAACCCACTCTCATGCACACAGAGCAAACATCAGAGGAAAATTGATAGTACCAGAAACTGTAATCTTTTGCAAGGAGTCACTTCTGCACTAGATCCCCCTGGGAGTGTGTGACTATACTGCACCAGTGCAGCTGTGTTGTGAGGCCGTGTGTGTGTGTGTGTGTGTGTGTGTGTGTAATGGTGGGGCACATCACGGCTGTGGAATCATTTTGACCCAAAGTTTGGGTGGTGGGGGGGAACAAGCAACTGGCTTCACAGATAAGTGCAGTCCTCACCTCCTGAAAGCCCCCACCTTGCACCATGTCCTATATTTACCCCATCAAAGTGTGTGTGCTTCAGGCCACAGAGCCTTTTGAAAATTTTACTCCATGCCCATGTGAATCTGTGCGTGTTTATAGAGGGCGCTGTGTCCCACCCTAACCACACATTGTGCCTGTCTTCTCATCAGGAGGCTCTCTCTCTGGCCCCACCTAGCAATATCTGCTTTCCCTCCATTGGGTGGAGGAGTGGGCAGGTATTCTCTGCCTCCTCTCACAAGCCCCAGGCCTGTGGTAAAGGGATTCACTCTCCCTCCTGCCCCCCCAACACACATACACATTACTTTTGAGCGCTACCAGTAGGAGGGAAACTGGGGTCTTCCTTCTGATTCCCCCTGCTAGCTGGATCTGGTACTGTCACTGCCTTTCAGCTAGTGAGGGGAGCTCTTCTCTTGACTCATCTTTCCGGCAGCCTCACACGAGGGGGAAGTTTCCTGTTGCTCACTGCACACACAGAAGCACTTCTGGAACTGCAACGGGCCTTCCCTTTCCTCCTTGGCTCTCCGCTGCCTAGGCTTAGTTGTGGGGAGGAGAGAAAGATATTTTTCCCCCCTGCCTGAAAGTTTTGGGGCTGTCTACTCCCTGTTTGCCCATAACTAAACACAGAGGGGCAGGGTCTCAGACCTAGTGGCTTACTGGGGTGAATGCTTGAGCCTTAATTAAGCAGATTGTAAATAACTGGTAATTTGTCTTCCTTATTAAATTGGATGCTAGTTTATGACAGTTGGCTGTAGAAATAGAATTGTGGGAAAAGTGTAACTAATGTCAGTATAGTCAACTATCACAATTTTATGAAGAGTCTCATAATATTTGATGTTTTTTCTCAAAGTACCAGCTTCTGAATTCTTGTGATTATGCAAGAATCTCAGCTTTTGTTCTACTTTTAAAGTAAGTTTCTATTCCTCATGTTTGCAGAAAAAAAGTTGGAAAAGTGAACCTTAGGGGTTCAGAAGGCTAATAAAAAGACACAAAATATATTAACAAAACAAAACCCTCATGATTTTTAAGTCAATCTTTTCATTTCAGAGGATCTGAGATGATTTTTGAATGCTTGCAGTTGGGAATATTGTAAATGTGAGATTATAATTTGCAATTTATCCAACTATCATGTGCTCAAGCACTTTATGGCATGCCATATTAAATCCTTAGATAGTGACTGGACACAAAAATACTAATTTTCTTGTTTAAATACTTTTAGAAAGCTTCCAACATTTTTGCATCTCACCTGAACTAAAAACAATCTCTGAATTGTTTGATTTTTACCACAAAAGTATTGGCTGACATAAAATAATCTAAACTTGTTGTGCAATTGTATTTGTCATTGATGTCAACAAAACATGTCAATTTAAAAGTCGAACAAAATCATCCTCTCAGTGTTGTGCTTCAGAGTTCTGCAGTGTGAATTCAAGTGGAAAATATTGCCTTTACCAGGAATACATTCCTTTTACTGAAAAAAATGAAGTCAGTGTGTAGAAAGTAATGAGAGCCCTTTTCATTTAAACCCTTACAACCTATCCCGTGGTACATAAATCCACTGAAGGGGAATTCACATGACCTATAGCATACTGTACAGGTTACACTTTACATCCTAATATGAATTATGTGAGTCATTAAAAATGGTTGGCATGATTTAAAAAGTTCTAAGTATGAGCAATGAGGGATTGGAGGGAAAGGATACCCAATGGGTTGACACTTTTGCTTAATTTTGGTGAGGTTACAAAGTGATGTTAAATTGCCTTCAGATTTGGGATCTGTGAAACTCTTTCAATTAGCAGAAATATCAAAGGCACTGCTATGTTTTGAGATCTCATTACAACATAATGACTTCTCTGTACACATTAGAAAGATGTGCACAGACAAACTGAGTGATTAAGTATTTTCAGGAGTGAGCCTTCCGAAACAAGGCAGTTCTCTGAAGATCCCTACACAGATAAGCAATATTCAATATGATTCCCTTTTTCCTTTTGATGTAGACTCATACCTGACTGCTTTTTAAACCCCAGCTTTTTCCTTTATGCTCTGGAATTCAGCTTATTCAGGATAATCTTTTGGTTCCTCTGAAAGGAAGCTTTATTCTAAAATTAAAAGAAGATAAAAGGAATCATCAACAGAACACTATATAATTAGCTTAATTGGTTCTTCTCAGTGTTTTCCTGTTAAAAGTGCCTTCAGAATACATGCTAGCATTTAGTAGCAGACACATATGGCCCCTATTTTCAGTGCTTATATGGATTTGCTGGAATTTGAACCTTTTCTAAAGGACAGAACATGGAAAGGGACTAGTCTAATTGGTTTCATAAAACTTTCCATATGGAAGCAATAATCCAACTTGTCCAAAGTTAAATTTTGTCAAAATAGTAGCAAAATCCCAAAATTTCTTCTTTAATTGTCTTAAAAATACATTTAGTTGATTTGATAATGAATATCTATTTGGGCTAAATATGAAATATAAAGATAAGATGGATATTTTAATCATGGGAAATCAATAATGCAGGAAGAGCTGAACAAAAGCACTAGTATTTAGCTTGATTGTCACTTGTGAAAGCACACTCTTTGAAAACATGCAAATTAGTACAAAGGCGAAAAAATTATGCTTTCTGCCATTTCCTCCAACTTCTAGTAACAAAAAAGTGTCCTAGACCAATTTTTTCAACCAAATAAGAACTCACCCATTTGATGATAAAACTAGTAATATTTTGTCTCTGCTGTCTTCTCCTACCTTGGCCCTGGCCTGAAGCAAAGGCAAGTCAGTGAAAGAACCCCCATTGACTTCAACAGGCTTTCAGACATGCCTGAGATAAGGCACAATTTTTTTCCTCCTTCAAAAGCTGCATTTAGTTTTTGACAAGGAAAGCAATGGGTTGGTTTGTTTCTGCAACTATGAATGCACAGTTGTAACTTTGAACACACTGAATAATCTAATTGAAATCAATGAAACTAGCACATGCAGAAATGTGTTTGCAGGTTTGAGACCTAAGTATGGTTTTATTTGTATTTTTGTTGAAATATTTAATCTGATCACCTGCAATGGTATTTTGTTTTGCTTTGTGCAGCTTTAAATATAAATTTCAGAGTCAGAATGTCCCTTTTTCTTGTCTGTATATAGTCCTTGGTTTTGTTATTGTAATACTATTTTTTAAATATTTATGGCACTGCTTCACTTCTATTGTTATATTATATACTAGTAAAAATATTTTTAAAGAGTGACAATACTCTATCAATAAACAGGGGCAGGAATTGCCTTTGCTATACTCTCCAAATCCCTTTTCCAGCTCACTTGCATCACTTTTATCTTCTGTTGAATAAACTTCAGACAGCTCAGGTTCATTCCTCCAAGTCCTAATCTCAGCTAGGCACTGAGAAATCACTAATAGTGCAGCATCTGGGTTTGTTGAATTCTGAGACTTAAAGCTGAGGAGCAACCACATATTACTAGCACCACATTCCTATCATCTCACTGTGTCCCCCAGTGGCCTATAAACATGTTGAATAAGAGAAATGATGAGGCAGCTTTGACTAACCTCACACAGAAACATCCTTTGGAACCTCTAGATAGAGAAGAGTGGGGGCTTGTGAGGGGAAGCAATGTAGACCTACTATAAGCCGTCCTACACTGCACCTACCCCAAGATTGCTCCCCAACCCCTTGCAGTGCATTAATGGGCCTTATAAAGTGCTCAAGCAATACAGAGGGCAGGTTGGGGGTGTGGGAGGAAGACAAAATCTGCCCCATGGCTTTTTAAATGAACATACTGTATGGATGAAACAAACTACTTCTGTTCCTTTTAAAATCAGTTTCTAAAACTGTGGTTGGCATTCTCCAGAGCCGGTGGGGTAGCACACGGTCCTCTCACTCTCTTCCAGTTGACCCTGTGGGAGGATGGGGATGTCTTCCATTCACAATTAGACATCTTTATGGCTCATGCTTCTCACCTAGTTTCACTTCCCCTTCTGTGTAAAAATGTTTGTTCATAAAGAGGCTGCACTTAATGTACACTTTTCTAATGCCACACTTGCCAGGCTTAAATGCTGTGCTGGCTTTTCAGTGATGTGACTGCTTTAATTTTTCTTTGCTCATTATTGGGTAAATAGGAGTGAGCCAGTTAGAGCCAGCTAATGCACTTGTTCAGTCTTTAAAATGGGAAGGAAAAACTGCAATCATTTCTCATTAACCACTGTGTAAATATGGCTGCTAATGTTTAATGAAATGACGGAGAGCGTAATTCATCCCTGCTGTCAGAGCATAGATTGCAGTGCAAATTTCTGTGTGCAAATCACATTATAAATGTGAAAATCCTGGGTGACAAAAAAGAACATAGAGATCAAGGGTCACATTTTTGAATATCTGAACAGAGGTGTTGAGAAGGTGTTGAGTTTTTCCTAGCTGTGCTTTCTGATTAAAATGTCAACACACAGTGAGCAGCATAAGTATGTTAGCTTGTGCCAATGGTGCCTTTCTTTTCCTTTTTTTCTTTTTTTTTTTTTCTGGTTTAACAGTAGGTGAAGTAAAATAAGAAAAAGACTCTGCAACACTCATTGTCAGTAGATGGCACCTCAGAATAGTAGTGCAATTGTGAACGCTTCAGGAAACTTTCATGGTTGTTTTAATGATATTACAGTGGTAAAGAGTTAATATTAATCTAAAACAGAGAGTTAGCTCTTTATCGCTTTGTTAATTTGTGTCTAATAAGCATGTGTGAACTAGGTAAAATTATCTGTGCAAAGAAACAAAGCATAAACGGAGAAAGATTATGAGAGAGAAGGTTCACCGGCAGGTCAGGGCTTGGGACTAGGATCAGCTGCCAGACTCTGAGATTGAAAGATTCTGGACACAAACTAAGAATCAAAGAGGAACTAAAAGTCTTCAGGAGCTGGAAATTGGAATGGCATGGTCTGTGTAGCATCTTGATTTGACTTCAGGGAATTTGGAGTTGATCCTTTCCTAAGGCTCTGAGACTAGAACTGTCGATATTGTTTATATATCGGCCTGGAAGTTTATATCATTTGCAGATGACCTGGTGTACTTTAAGAGAAAATAGTCAAATCTGTAAATGATCATAATGACCATTTCTGGCTTTATAATCTGCAAACTGTGTATCTTTAACTGGTTATTTTTCTTTTCAGTTACTCTCCACTTACTATGGTTGATATTCAAAGTGCACTCTCAGTGGACATTTACTGTTGCTAAGAAAAAATGTGTGTGTGTATTTTCTGAAAATCCTAAACCTATGAGATATAGTGAAAAATTACTGGAAGTAGATTACAGAAGCAATGGAATAGATTTACAGTATTGTCACCAGAGACTGAAATAAGCATTTAAGAAGATGCAAGAACATTAGAAACTGATAGCATTTTTCTTATTTCCAGGCTTTCACTGCCGATTCAATACAAAGAAAAGTGAGAAGGTTTCCTTTAGCAATGTCTTACACAGATTTTTCATTAACTGATATACAGGAATTTATGAATGGAGATGAATTAATATATATTTGCACCATGATTGCAAAATTTAGCAAGAAACATTGGTCTTGATTCTGCAGAGCACTTCAGCATGTGCTCACATTTAGGTGTGTGCCTATGGGCATTGCTGAATCATGACCATTGTTAGATTCTGATAATATAAAGACCTACTGTATCTCTAACTTATATTATTACAACTTCTTTATTGCAAGATTCTAGTGAGCTTTTCAATATAGCTATTGCTTTAATCTATGAAACAGAGAGAGAGCCTGTGAAACAAAGGCTAGCAAGGACAATGAGGTTAGTATAGATTTTTGTGGCTAGATTTTATTTAATAGAACTTTTAAACAAACTGGTGTAAATTGGTGTAGTTCTTTTGACTTCAATGGAGCTACACTGATTTCCACCAGCTGAAGATCTAGCTCTAAACTTTTTCCCTTCAGTGTTGCTGTTTCACCCATTCTGACGTGGCAAATGAAAGCAATTGTAAGCATTTAGTTTCACTGTTGAATGCCACTATGAGATCATGTGCTTTTGCAGGTCTGCCCAAGGAGAGGATCACAGTGTTTCCTTATAACCCACCTCTCCATGGAAAACAGTTGCCAGGCAGGGCAGACGTGCTCACAATTGCACCATGAAGATGTGAATTTTCTTCCGTTACTGGTGGGCTTGAATCCCAGAGGTTGTTTATGTTGTTACCTAACCTTTTCACAACTCATGGGGGAAAAAGGGTTGAGGAGATTATATTGTCCTGCCGGGCCAGAAAGCATTCTGCTCTTGCCCATTTCTTTCACTCACTTCTGCCTGATTGCTTTATGGGTTTTTTTTTTTCATTTCCTCTAATGTGAGGCAACCTGGTTTTCATTTGTATGAAAAACAGTGCTTTAATAGTGCTGGGCCCCAATGGCTTGGGGTCAGGAAAGAATTTTTCCTTATTGCAGGCTAGCGACCACAGTGTGTTCAGGTTTATTTTCAGCTTGTTTTAAGCTCAGTGGGGCTATTGGCCAGTGAAGTAGAATGGTTTGGGGATGTTCATATATTTGATGATACACCAGTCAAGTGTTCAAGTGTTATCGTATTTTGGACCAACTTTAATTTGGCATAAGCCCACTAGAGTGAGGGTTTATTATCATGTCTTTATTTATTCCAGCCTGAAAAACAGGTCTGAGAGGCAGTGAGGCCACATTATATTAGCAGTGGTTGGATCATACGAGGGATGTAGTCTTTGGGGACAGCATTTGCTTTAACATTGATCATACATTCATCTTGTAAGGACCCAGTTCATTGTATGCAGAGGGGAAATATGGACTGAATCCCACACATGTGGTAGATAATAGGATCTCAGCCAAACGAGATATATGACCACAGCATGAAAGAAAGGTACTGCACTGGGCTAGTTCTACTGCCAGGCAGGGAGAAATGCAATGTTTTGATTATATACGGATCTAGATGTTAACGTAATACATTAATAAAAGTTGTGGCCATTTATTTAAACAATGGCCATATTAGTTGTGTGGAGTCTTTACAGCTATTGACAATCCTTGTATCCTTTGCTGAAATACTATTTTTGTAGTTTTCTGCACCACTTCTCCTCAGTGAATTATGTCAAATATCCCAAAAGCACCCATAGAAAAAAAATCACTTTGGCGGCTGACATCCTATCACATGACAGGCCAGGTAAAGATTCTGATCTTAAATTCCCAGATACCCAGAACTAAATAAGATTATTTGACTGAATGCATGGAAAAGACATGAAAAAAATTTGCAATTAAATTCTGTCCCGTCTCTTATGAATATTATGGATCTGTATCATTTCTGCTAGTTACAGTAGTGACAGGTACAAAAGGAACATTTTCTTTCTTATGAAAAGAAATTTGTAGAAGACTGCTGTGTAGGAAAGTGGGGGGGGGGGTTGTTTTGTTTTCTAATTTGTTTGGGGAATAAGAGACAATTTGTGCACATTTTAGCTGTCACTGAATATAGCAGGTTTTTATTTTTGTGGACCCATCCAGAATTCAAATTATGACAATTTGTCTGTTTTAATTACATAACCTACATAATAAAGACGAGGAATTGGGAGTTTGCCTGTATTACAGCACTCTTTAATATAAAAGCCATACAAGTTTTACAAATTGAAAAGATTGACTTGGAGAATTAAGTGGCCTCGGAAGGTTCTTTGAACATGACAGTTGGAATGAGTATAAAAAGAACTTTGTAGACAAGGAAGTAGAAATATGCAGCCTTCATTTTCCATGCCTACTGCCCTCTCATACCAACTGGAGAACCCAAATACATGGTTTTCTTTCAAACCAATCTTAGAAGAAGGGATTTCCAAGAATGATGTCCCAGTTCTGGCCAGTGATTTAATCTCATTCTCAATAAGTTATCTGATATTCCAAGTCCCATGAATACCTCCATTTCTTCAGATAGGCAGGCTGCATATCTCTACTTGACTTTTTAAAAAAATTGTTAAAGACTGAAAACAGTGAAGAGAGTCGACTAGTGAACAATACAGAATCAGTGAAGAATGTTGAAGTTTCTAATTTTTATATCTATAAGTGGATTAAAGTAGAAGGCTAAATCATAATGACCTCACTCTCACAAGTAGGCCCAGTGAAGACAATAAGACTGCTCATGTGATTAAGGTGTGCCAGATTTGCCCCAGATAAGGGTAGTCATCATGATCCAAAAGTAGTGAAGAATAGGAATATATGACAAATGTCTTGTACTGCAAATTATTTATTTTTTTAGGCCAACAAAACTCTTAGTTGCTAACCTTGACTAGAATTGCTCAGGTAGATTTGTAAACACTTAGAAAAGGAAATATGTATACAATATGAGTTTGTTTTATTTTTTGTTACCAAAATAATGACAATAGCAACAATTTATATTGCCTTTGCTAAATAGATACATTCAGAATTAGACTTTAAACATGTTATAGCAGATATTTTTAAACCTCCAGGGCTTGATTTAAGTTTAAAGGGGCTAACTGTGCCCAAGAATAAAAAATACTCTACCAATTTCCATGAGTGGCTATAAAACAAAAAACAAAAAAACCCAACAACCCTCAATCATTATCATTTGTTTTTAATATCAAAAGATTTGACAAATATTTACCCCAAATCTCATATACAATGGAATGTGAAAACCTGTAGTGTTCAGCTAACTGAAAGATACCACAGAAAGCATTCTGGCAAAATGAAGGCTGAAATAAGTCTAAATAGAGTACAGCTGGCAATTCTTTTGATGGCATGTTTTGTCTTATACACTTATAAAGAATCACTTATTTTACATCAAAGGGTGATATCCACTCAGTGAAGTTTCCAGTATTTGGTTTAATTGTTAACAATTTTTAAACAGGCTTATGACAACAGGTATTTGTAGCTGAAATACAACCAAGACCCATCTCTGTGGCTCTATTTGTAATTTCCAAGCTGTATTGCTGAACGTTCATAGACACATCGGAAAGTAGATGGCTGGATTTCCCAGTATTGTACAGGGTTGCTGAAAAGACTCACACCTGAATAGGAAGCCTTTTTGGTGTTGTATCCAGGAGGGCAAAAGTCGCTGGGGCCTACAGCAGCAATTTTATTGTTATGAAGGTAGACTACCTGAAATATATACAATTGTACAAGTGAGAAATCAGACTAATATGGCAAAGTGTATAACCACTCTGGATATTTCAGAAAATCAGTAAACATTGTACAGTACTTCACAGCATAGTAATCTACCTGATCCTCTAAATCCATTCTCATTTGATACTTTGAGCTACTAAAAATGTAGCCGTACTTTGCCTTGGCTAATAATCAGGAATCCTAGTTTTCTGTGATTAAAAAACCTCCCATATTCTCTGATTAAAAAGACACATTTTTTTCCACACTTAAAATGAAATGCTGAACTTTAGTTTTCCTAGATACAATATATATTGAACACAATGTTTTATTGATACACTGGAATCCGGTTTATCTAAACTAATTGGAACTGGGGCCAGATCAGGTAATCAAAAATTCAGATAATCCGGAGAGTTTCAGCCCCACCGCATGGGGCAGACAGCCTGATCCCTGCTGCCCAGGGTTGACAACACTTCTTCAAATAATATGGACAGCTGCATAATAGAGGCTTGGATAAATGGGGTTCTACTATATATGTTTTACTTTTTTCATAAAATGTAAAAACTAAAAATTCTCCGTAAAAATGTAAATTCCACACTTTTCCCACATTTTTCCATGGCAAATGGATCTGTAGGATTCCTGCTAATAAATTTTAAAGACTGGTCAAATAAAGCTGTGTTGCTTCTAATCTAAGAGCTGAGTTAGAAAGGTACATAGGCACATGCCATACTTCAAGCAATCATTTGTGACTGTTCATGTGCTTAAAGTTACACTTGTGCTTAAGTATCTAGCTGAATAAGAGTCTACAACCCAAAAGCTAAAGCAAAACTATAGCACTATAATATAATCATTATTGATTGTAGACCAGGTATGGGCAAACGTTTTGGCCTGAGGGCCACATCGAGGTTGCAAAATTGTATGGAGGGTTGGGTAGGGTAGGGAAGCCTGGCACTGCCCCCTATCCAACTCCTTCCCACTTCCCACCCCCCCTCAGAACCCTAAACCCATCCAACCTCCCCTGCTCCTTGTCCCCTGACTGCTCCTAACTACCCCTGGAGATCCCACCCCCTATTCAACCTCTTGCTCCCTGTCCCAAGACCGTTCCCTCCTGGGTCCCCCTCTACCCCTAAACATCCCCTGGGACTGCACCCCCCATTTAAGCCCAGCTGCTCCTTGTCCCCTGACCACCTCCTCTTGAGCCCCCCCCCCACCTAACTGTCCCCTAGAACCTCACCCCCTACCCAATCCCTCCTGCTCCTTGTCCCCTGACTGCCCTGATCCCTATCCACACTCCCGTCCCCTGACAGACCCCCGGGACTCTCATGCCCCATCTGACCGCCCCCTGCTCCTTGTCCCCTGACCACCCCCGCTCCCCACCCCCGGGACTCCCTGTCCTGTATCCAAGGCTCCATCCCAGCCCCGACTCCTT
Source organism: Dermatemys mawii (assembly GCA_007922305.1). Classification (NCBI taxonomy): domain Eukaryota; kingdom Metazoa; phylum Chordata; order Testudines; family Dermatemydidae; genus Dermatemys; species Dermatemys mawii. Next base: position 64,915,015 of record ML677341.1, read on the forward strand.
TACCATGCTGCTCAGGCCCGCCAAGGCGAGACATGCTTCCCCGCAGAAGCTCACAGCCCTGCCTCCTTACCATGCCACTCAGAGTGGCAGGAGCTCAGGCCCTGCCAGAGCCAGCCACATTGCTGTAGCACTGCACAGGAGCAGCGAGCCAGAGCACTGGCAGCATGGCATGCTGAGGCTGTGTTGGACAGCAGCAGAGGGGCTAGCCACCTCGGCCAGGAGCTCAGGGGCCAGGCAGGATGGGCCCGTGCGCCAGATGTGGCCCAGGAGCCATAGTTTGCCCACCCCTGTTGCAGACAGTTTTCAATAATAATAATTCCTTCATCCAATATATTTGTTACAAAAGTGGATAGGCATAGACAGGAAGAGAGAGTATGTGTGTTTGTTTATTTTCAAAGTGAACATAGACTGTTTTCTGTTTGGTCTTTTGCTCCAAAATAAGGAATATCATCAATACTGTGATAATTTTAACTCCTTGCCAAGAGCAACTATAAAGGTTTTAAAGCTGACTACAGCATGGGCACTATTTTTCCACCAATGTTTGCAATTTATAATCCCATTTATGACAGATGCTTTAGTTAAGCTTGATGATATTTTTCTCTTGTACAAGACACACACAGCTGGAGTTCAGAATGATAACTCCCTTAGATATGGAGGGACAAAATACATGAGGGTGTTAGCTTGGTATCTGTATTTTTATTGATATTATTTTAAGAATTGAGTTGTTTTCTTGGTGGTGAAGCAACTATTATATAGGTCATCCCAAATAAGTGCTGATAAAACCTCTATACTCTGTCACACGATCACATAGTCAGTAAATGATCATATTTTAAATGAAAAAAACCCTACTTTAGAAACATCTAAAAGGGTTATATTTACAAAGGGACTATGTTGTGTTTTCATGTAATGCCTTCATTATACTGAGTCCAACAGGGCTCAAAGGGAGCTATAAATCTCTCTAAGAATGGCCTATGACTAGGAATGTCATAAGTTTAAAGTTTGCTCTTATCAGGATTTTTCAGAGCTACATGCAAGTACTGGTTTCCATTTAGGGAATCTTTCCTCTCCAGTTATTTGACGTCCAGGGGTGAAATCCTGGCCCCACTGATGACACTGATGACTATGCGTTTTATCATTGACTTCAATGGGGCTATGGTGACCAGACAGCAAGTGTGAAAAATTGGGAGAGGAGGTGGAGGGCAATAGGAGCCTATATAAGAAAAAAAAAACAACCCAAAACCGGGATTATCCCTATAAAATCAGGACATCTGGTCACCCTAAATGGGGTCAGGATTTCACTTCATATTTCTAGACCTTCAGCCTTAGGAGATGTCTGAGCTTAAATCTGTTACTGGTGTGTAACAGAATATGAACTGTTCTTGGCCTCAGGAAGGTGTAATGTTGTGAGAGGCCAAGACGAACATTTCTGGGACAGTTTGAAAAAAATATGACTGTCTAAAACTGCTGAAAAGTTTTGAATCCGAAAAGAAGTCTTTTAGAGACAGCGTGCAAAGAGCAGCAAAATGTGCATGATAAATTTATCAAATTTATTCTCTCCATTGCACACACATTTATGGATCTATGGACCTCTGTACTAAGGAGACAATGCCCTCCATGTCCATGTACTCAAAATTAGAATTGAAATGTCAATCCTCTAATATGGTATACTTTCTTTTACGTGTCAGCATATATTCAACGGCGTAGTCCAGCGGTTCTGAAACTGTCAGTCGGGACCCCAAAGTGGGTTTCAACCCCATTTTAATGGGGTCACCAGGGCTGTCTTAAATATGCTGGGATCCAGGGCTGAAGGCTGAGTCCAGCCGCCCAGGGTCTCTGGTTACAGGCCCCCTGCCTGGGGCTGAAGCCCTTGGCATTTGGTTTTGGCCTCCGGGCCTGTGGCAGTGAGGCTTGGGCTTTGGTCCCCACACCCAGGGCGGTGGAGCTCAGGGGGGTTCAGGCTTCAGTCCCCCCTCCTTGGGTTGTGTGGTATTTTTTGTCGTCAGAAGGGGGTTGCGGTGCAATGAAGTTTAAGTCAATTACTAGTGTAGTCAATTACTGCTAAACAGTGGATATGAGCCTTACCTCAAGTCACAGTTTGGGGTGACAAATGAAAAAGATAGGATGGCCAGTACTGTGTATAGTTCAAAGATCAGTAGTTCAAAGCCCTTTCAATTACTGCACGTCTGAGTCCATACGATATGCTTTACCTGGATGTATTTGTGTTCAGCCAGCCCACCAGGCACTTTGACAAGTTCATTGTTATCCAAGTGGAGTTCTTTCAGATGAGGTACATTGGCAAGAGAGCCATTGTCAACAGCACTGATGTTGTTGAAACTGAGACCCAATCTGCAAGAGGAAATGACACCGGGTAAACATTAGCAAAACAACAAATTCTTGCAGGTTATTGCTACTGCAGTTCTTCACAAAGCATGTGGTTTTTCACATTTATCACACAATGAGGCAAGATGGCCATATGGATTGGATAAGCAGGAAATTCCGTGACTTGAGCTACCAGAATTATCATTGGAAAATTCAGTTTGTTTCTACTTCACCTTATATTTCTGAGTTACTTGCTTACTATTGCTACAGCATGTATTTGTATATATACTCACATCTACAGTAGTCACCAGGCTCTCAAAACTGACTTCCTAAAATTCACTTTTCTAGCTTCTTGCATGACAGGTAGAATATTGAGACTCTAGACTATAAATTTCTCTTTCTATTTATATGACCCTATTACAGTGTATCTGAGCATCTCACAGACATGTATCAGTTTATCCTGACAGCATCCCTGGGAGATACACATGTTTTTATATCCATTGTACAGGTGGGCAACTAAGGCACAGAAAGGTTTAATGACCTGCCCAGCAAAACACAGGAATTGTGTCAGAGCAAGGAGATGAACTCAGAGCTCCTGAATTGCAGCTAAGGGCTGTAACCACATAACCATCCTTCCTTTTAATAGTATGCACATTCTGGATTTATTAGCAGAATTTGTGTCCAGCCTGAAAAATCTGGTCCTATAACCAGATTATTTGCGTATTGTGGCCCTTCAGGTCTGAAACCACTAAAATTCATGAGTTTCCTTCTCTAAAGGATCTGGCAATCCAATTAAAATTATCTGTTCTTCAGCAGGAATACCATCTTGTAAAATAACCTGTTGTAATATGCCTAGTAGGGAGGAGTCTGCTTTATCCTTTAAACTAAAGTATTGCTTTTTAATTTTCAGGAAAATATATTCGTTGTGGGACTTCTTAACAATACAACTCTGAGAAACAGCCCAAGAATTGTATAGATGTAATCAGAACCTCTAACAACAGTACAGCTTGCTATAGATGAAGACTACTAGAGAATGGCAGTTTCACACCAATCTGCTATGGTAATGCTGTATAGTTTATACCAGGTACAGAAGCCAGATTCCAGACCTAATGTAACTCCACAACTGAACACATATGATTAGGCTTTACAGCCATAAAAAAGTACCCAGAACTGATGCCAGTCAGGAGTAGAACCCCTTTGCAGAATGTCTTTAATAAAATAAACATGGAAAGAAAGAGTAATGATAACATCTAGTACAACTCACTATATTTAAACTACAAACAAAACTCTACAGAACTATTAAAGGTCTTGTCCAAGGCCCATTGAAGCCTATCACTGACATCAGTGGGCTTTTTGATTAAGCCCTAAATAACTGATATGACAATAACATTACTCCCATAAGAATTAACCTTAATGTAGTTCAAAAGACCCCCTACCTTTACTAGAAACTTGATATGTGTCAAATCCCAAGAACTTCACTTAAGTTCTTATTTAAACAAAGCTCCAATGACTAAATGCATAAAAACTAAGTAAAGACTTCAGGATTTCATTTCATGTAATTAGCTTGGCCTGAAGAGCAAATAACGTATTGGAATTGTTTAGAAAACTTTGGCAATGTGCATTACACAGGATGTTTGGGGACGTGTCAAAAATATGGTCACTTTGGCAAAACCTTGTACAAAATCTTAATGAACACATATCTAAAACATAATTTGGATACAAATACAAGTATCTAAGCAGACGTGTCTAAGATAAAGAGCATCCCATGGGAACTGCAGAATTGACTTTTATTTTTGTATACTGACAGAGATGAAAAAGTGGCATACAATAGTTTTAGAGTGTTAGAACAGAGTATGGTTTTCGTCTTCTATTTTTTTCTGTAGGGATAGAAGGTGAGGAAGCTGGGAAATTGTTCTTAATGTAATAGCTTTTTATATTTGTAAATGTTTTACAGATGTCTAGCTGTATTAGTCTCATCACTGAAAAACGTGTGAAGACTAAGAAAGAAGCAATGTATAAAAATAGAAATGAACATTTATATTGTAATCCAAAAGGATGTGTTCAGCTTCTTTAGTCTCTAACCCCTCTGCTGGCTCTTTCCCATGTTGCTGTCATATGGACAGCCAGGGGTAGGCAACCTATGGCACAGCTGATTTTCAGTGGCACTCACACTGCCCAGGTCTTGGCCACCGGTCTGGGGGGCTCCTCATTTTAAGTTAATTTTAAATGAAGCTTCTTAAACATTTTAAAAACCTTATTTACTTTACACACAACAATAGTTTAGTTCTATACTATAGACTTATAGAAAGAGACCTTCTAAAAATGTTAAAATGTATTACTGGCACACGAAACCTTTAATTAGAGTGAATAAATGAAGACTCGGCACACCATGTCTGAAAGGTTGCAGATCCCTGGACTACACAAACACCACAAATCTGAAAATTAGCATTTAGGCCCAGATACAACTTCCATTGTATGCAATGGGAGACTTCTTATTGATTTTTAATGGAAGATAGCCCTTAGTACAGTCATATACCTAATGCATGCTCTCTTCTGTGGAACTCCATACTGTATACAATCTACAGAATCATTTGTCAAGTTAGAAGGTTTTTTGTTGTAGCTTTGTGTGAACTGTGTTCTAGGAGACTTAAAAGTAAACTTTAAAAAAAATAATGCTGGTCTGCTAGTTGTCAAGGATTCACCACAGCGTAAACAATAGAATTAGGAAGAGTCATCATGCTGAACAGTTGCCATACCAAAATGTCCTAACACAGAAATACACTAAACTGGCCTGTGTCTGAAATGTTAACTGCAGCTTAAGGAAGCTATTAAACTGTTTAACCGTGACATGTTCCAGCAGAAGCGAAGTCAAATTCTAGTCTAACTGGGTGGCTACAACAAAGTAACTACATTTTTATTTAGGCACTTAAATGAAACTAGCTCAATTTTTTTTCTGGGTGGGGTTTTTTTTTTTTTTTGGCCCTTGTATTTTATTCAACACACCTGTGGGGATAGTCCCCCTTCACTCTCCCAATGGCCCTACCTTTCCCTCCTCTTTTCTTAGCCTTTCTTTCTCTGACCCATCCCCACTAATCTAATCCATAATTAATATAAATTTAAAACCAGGTTGATTGAGCCTCATGGTTTGATAATCCTGCAGTACTCTGTAGTGTACTATGAACTTGGCACCACCTTCTTCCCAAGCCAGTAGATTTAGTCTAGAGTCCTTAGTGTTTTTCTAAAGACATCGGCTTTCTATAAGAGCTCTTGCTGTCTGATTCAAGAAGTGATGGTGGCCTCTTTTCCACTTCTTTCACTGGCCAAAGCCATAATCACACCTATTGGAAAAGAATGGGTGAAAAGGAGGTAAACCAGTAGTTCTTCAGAATGAGGAATTTGGAACGTGTACTTCCTCTCCTGGACCAGATTTGGTTGGAAATATTTGGATAGATCGATGGTGGTGGGGAAGAAAAGGGGAATGCCAGGACCCACCCTTCGAAGAAAAATATTAGGGTTTTTTTTTGGTGGTTTTGGAAGGGTGTTTTTTCCCCATCATTTCTATGAAGGTTGTTACACAAGCCACTAACTTTAAACTAAATGGTTGCATTTAAAATATTGCTTCCTCATCCTTAATTCAAAAGTTATTGTATTTTTCTCATATGTTTACAGAACATCCAGGGGCCTTCCAAATAAGGCATCAGAACTTTGTGTATGGCTTTCCTTTTTTTTAATCCTCAAAATTTGAAAGCATTTTCCAAAACAGATTATTGCTAGGTCTGTTCAACATTCATTCCAGGGTAGCAATGTTTTTGCCTGCTAAATTCATTAGATTTCAAAAAAGTTGTTTGAGTTGCTTAATGGCAAAGTCCCTGTGTTCTCACTAAGCCTCGTCTACATGATGGGTAATATACACTAAGGCAGTGTGATTTCTAAAGTTCACTAACGTGTTCCACATTAATTGACCCATGCAGACCCTGCCGGTGTGTACTAATGGTTCCCTATTGCACTCTAACTTAGTACTCTTTCAAACAGCACTATGTTAAAGTGTACTAGGGAATTTCAAGTGTGCACTGGCAGGGTCCATATGGGCCAATTCACCTCCCAACACATTAGTGTGCTTTAGAAATGTCACTCCCTTAATAGGCATTGCCACACCATGTAGACAAGTTATACCTTTCCCTGCTATATGGTTTGGCACATCTCAAGCTAAAAGATTATCACCCTTCTTAACTACAGAGTGACTTCTTCCTATTGTGTGTATTACAGCTATTGTTTTTACATAATACTTGTAAGTTATGTGAAAACGCTATTACTTAGCCAAGTTAGCGAGTCCAGCTAGACTTTCAGAATCAATTCTGGTGATCTTGTTGCCATCAAGATGAAGCTCCGTAAGGGATGGAGGAAGGCCTGAAATAGAAGATATCCCAAAAAAGTTTTCAGAATAACTCGAACATAAAAAATGAGCCTGATTCTCAGATCTACTATTGTGTTTTATATTGCTAGAGTGGTGTAAAAAGGCCTTAGTATAACTGAAATCAGGCCCAAAAATTGTGGAGCATGGACCTATCAGAGAAGAGTAAGGAATCTTGCAACTTGCGTGTTGAAAAGCATTTGTTTTAAACGTTAAAGAAGAACTTTCACAATGAGGAGAATGTGAAAAGAGTGGATTTTCAAATACCAGTTCACTCTGAGTGAAGTGTAACCAGCATTCGTCTACTAAATCCCACATTAATCTTCAAAACAGCTTAAATGAGATTGCACAGAGATGAATTTCAGCCTGCACACACATTTACACATGCAGGTGTTAAATTTGGACCCAGATGTCTTTGATAGTTAGCAATAGTGGCAAAAGAATTAATTTAAAAATAAAAAATGCTGTTTTTTTTAACTTTTTTGTAGAGCATATTAGAATATGAACCTTAGTGTGCAAATGTTTTCTTACAGAAGAGCACGTGGGACCCAATATTTTCACTATCTTAGGCAGTATGTACAAAAGAACAGTCATAACAGAAAGTGAGGGAGAGAATAATACTAAATAAAATCTGGTATTAGCTTTCTGAAATTGTGTGCATTTTCACAACAGTTTTCTGGACAAAATGTTAATATAGCTACCATCATTTCCTGCAGTTTGGAGCCATTTTGTATATTTTTAAATCTTTTTTGCCTTGGGTACACTAGAGATCTTTTACTATAATATACAATGAAGTTTTCAAAAAATTGCAAATGTTTTCATTTTGCAGATGAATGCTTCCTTGACCTTAAAGATCATACTCACTCACACTCATGGGGCCTGATTCCCATCTCATTTACATTGGGTTTACAATCTGCAGTCATTGAGTTCAACAGGGTTACTCCTGATTTACACCAGTATAATTTCAGTCAGAATCAGGCCCACAAACATTTTTCCCACTTTCTCTCTCAGCTGGAAGAAAACCCAAATAAACTGATTTACTTTTATAACTGAATCTCATGCAGAGCTCTATTAATGGAATATCAAATTGCACAACCCTTGTACTAGTCAAGTCAAGATTTGAAAGTGTCCTGATTTTAACTCAAAAGGCCTCATTGTTTTCCAGTGGAATTTGACCATGACCTTGAAGTCTTACTGATCAATGTATTTTACATGCTTGAATCTGCTAAAATCTCATAGCTGTTCTTACCTCTAGGGATATTAGTAATATTGGTGTCTGAAATACGGACATAGGAGAGCCTCTTCATCCCTTGAAAGGCTCCATTTTCAACTCCTGAGCTCTTGAGTGGGTTGGTGCCCAGTTCTGCAAACAAAACATGTTTGTGAACTATATGGTAGTTTACATTTACAAGTATTAAACAAAAGAGCACTTTTTCCTTCAGTGAATCGTGGATAATTTGGCGAATTGCTGAAGACTATCAAGACACTTATTGGCTTACCCATGTAAAAGATATTTCAAGTACAGTGGGTTAAGAGTAATATCTAGAAAATATATACTGCATCAAGTTACTTTAGCAAAAATCTCTTGTGATGCATACCTACAACAATCATATTATTCAGTCCATTAAAGACAACTTTCCGCAATTTGGTGATCTCATTCTCATGGACACGTAGCTCCTGAAGGCTTTTAGGCATGTTTTCTGGAAGTTCCTTCAGATTATTCTTGGAGAGGTAAAGTCTCTCCAGTTTCTTCAGTGGAGCAAAGGCTGCGGGACTGATCTTGCTTATCTTGTTGTTCACAAGGATCAATGCCTGTGAAATAATAAAGCAGGAGATTTTGTTACCTCCATTGTGGGCATAAATTTAGTTGCATTAAGACTGAAGAATTCAAAAACCACTGATTCGCTGTGTTGAAATACAGTGCAGAATTTCAAAAAATCACAAGAACGCATATTAGCAAAAGGTAAATCACTACAAAAATACCTACAAAACAACTTACGGTCACATCCTGCTCTCTGGCATATGTGCAGCTCCCATTGGAGTCCATAAGAATCATGTCTACCTCCAAGGACAAAATATAATCCTTTCATTTGACACCAGTAGAGAAGAGGCAACTCACATAAACATAACTGCATCACCACCTCAGTCTCCATAGTAATAATAACAAAAGGCCAAATTGTGTCACTGAGGGTTCCCTGAATGTGATGGGAATAGGAGAGAGGAGCAATTTGCAACACCTATTTTGGGTTGCAGTATTTTGCCCCTACCACCATGCATCCAGTCAGTTCTCCCAACATTCTACCCAGTCTCTCCAAGGAAGAAAATCTGTTATGATTGCATAAAGAAAGGGCACAATCTATCTTACTAATAATGTCTGACATTATAACTATCCTTTGGATCTTCCAGTCTGTACTTGTTGGATTTTTGTGTGACACAAATCACATAGGGCGGCCCTTGAAGTCAATCAGATTACTCACATAAGTAAGGACAGCTCACTTTAGTGACAATTGCAAGGATCAGCATTTTGGTTTGTAAATCCGATAGTTCAGGGATCATGTCTTAATTTGTAATCCTTACAGCACTGATCCCACTGTTGATGTTTACCAAACAATAATGTAATACATAGACAAGAAGTTCCTATACCAATCATTAATGTGAGGACTGTAATAAATCTAAGATAAGGAGTGTTATATATTACAGTCAATCCACATGAGGTTTCTTCCATCTTTCCACCCATTTATTTATGCTGGTCACTGAGTGTTATGAAGCTAAGCAAATTAATGGTTGTACAATGTCTGAGAGTACTGGATAGAAACTGCTATGTACATGTAAAAATTATTGTTTTTATATTTATCAGCAGAGTACAGTTCTAGGGAATTCTTGTTTACTTATTGTACCAAATTACTTGTAGGAATGGGGAAAAAAACAGATGCCTTCACTCATGTTCTGATAGCCCACATATTTTGGTCCCATTCCAATACGTTTCTTAGTAATTCTTAATCCTCCCATAATTAAACTTCTGTCAGTTACCAGTATATCTAAGGCAAAAGCTGAACATTTGAGTCTTTCATCAATCAGTTAGGCAATAAATAAGTGCCTGAAAGGATATAAGTGTCTGTGGCAGCAACCTCTTCTGAGTGAAAATTGAAAGGAGAAAGGAGAAAAGGGAAATGCTAGTTTTGAATGGTATGTGTGTGTTTATGTGTGTGTGTGTGTGTGTACTGTCTATTTTCCCCCAATGTATTCCCCTTACAAGTCACCCTAAGTAAAATGAGTAGTATATTTTATATTGGCTCCACAGCGTACACACATACCTACATATATCTGCTTTAATTTTGTGAACTAGGCAGCAGCAACTAGATTGTTGGGAGGAGGTCACTCATAGTTCAACAAGCTAGTTCACTGATAATAATCCTTTCCCAAAATAATTTTAATGGTCATATAGAAGATATGGTCATAATTCTCACTTACTCTCTTGACACTGATAAGTCATAAGAACTGCAAGTAGAACAGTCCAATGTTCTGTCTAGTGCAATGACCTTTCTCTGAAAATAACCAATGCCATACTTTTTGGAGAAAGTTGTAAATCCCATCCCCAGCCTAATGCAGCTAACCACACAATATTAGCACAAGGGGAACAGCACTTCTTGACATCAGCTAGTGGTGAATGTTATGCCCTGAATCATAAGGATTTAATGCCCTTTATCATTTTTAATATAACCACAGTAACTGCAAAGGTGATTGCGAGTAATGCACACTTTTTGTTGATTTTTACCAATGATGATATTTGTATAAGCACCTAAGTGACATAGGCACCTAATTCCCATTGACATTCAGTGGAAATTAGGCCTCAAAGGCACACTAAGGCTATGTTTAGACTACACGCACTGGTACGTGTGGCTACATGCTGCAGTGAAGAGCAGGCTGAGTACATGCTGTGGTGTGTAGTACATGCCAATGAAAGACTCCAGCAGAGGGAGGAACCAGGGAATGGCTTCAGCAGCTCCCCACTGCTGAATCTTTTCCCAGTCGACATCCTACTGCCAGAGCATTTCCCTGTAGCGGGGAAAGACGCCAGCTGTGGGGAGCTGTTGGAATCCTTTCCAGTTGCCTCCCCTCTGGCAGAGCCTTTCCCTATTGGAGGAATCTTGTCCTAAGGCGGAGAGAGGCTCAGCAGTGGGGAAGCAGAAGGAGATTACACTGCTAAAAATAGCATAGACAACGAGGCAGCGCTGGGCTGAGTAGAGAGCCACGTAGGGTATGTACTCAAGTATATATACCCTCAGGCGTGTCTTTACTGCAGTTACTGAATTTGTGCTTCACAGTCTACACTGCTGTTTAAACCCATGTCAGGGGGGCTATGGGTGGATGTACACTACCTGTCACTGCAAGAAGGGTGCTGTGTAGATGCACCCCTTGGGGCTTTTTGAAAAGTCTATCCAAAGTCTGACATTTCATTAATGAGTGACACATATTAACTACAAAAAAGTCATTCAAATATTTCTTTTAATCTGCTTTAAGTTTGCTGCCATTTAATTAGATCATATCCTTATCAGGTTCTTTAAAATTCCCTGTTAGTGTGTTGGAGGTAGTTTTGGCCAGAATTAGATACAGGTTTCACTGTATTGTTGAGTAACTCTCTTTATCTCAGATCTTATCTACCTAGTTGATATTAGCAGAATCTGTAGAGCCCTTAGGAGCAGTAATGGTTCTTAGCAATGGCTCTAGCCAAAATTGCTTTGGCCGAACTCTTTTCTGCTTACAAAAATGATGTGCCCAGTCTGACAATGTTCTATTTGGGAAATTTCTGCAAACTTTCACAAAATCTTCTCAGTTTACAAATCAGGCTACTTATAAAAAGGCACTTTTTACAACAGTTTACATTGTTGGAAAGAAGATGGGTGCTGTGAAAGGTATTTTCCATATGCCAGCGGTTCTTGACCTTTTCTCTGCCATAACTTTGCCTCCCATCTCATGGACTCATAGACTTTAAGGCCAGAAGGGACCATCAAGATCGGGTAGACTTGCCTCCCACACATTGCAGGCCACAGAACCTCACCCACCTACTCCTGTAATAGACCCATAACCCCTGGCAGAGTTACTGAAGTCATCAAATCATTATTTAAAGACTAACTAGTGCTCACCATTTAAAAATAACGGAAGGGAAAAGTAGGGTTGTCACCACCCCATGATAGCCGAATCAGCACCCCAATTGAAGATCCTTGCATTTAACATATGTTATTTTTCACTATGTAATGCAGCACAGAATCTGCAACAGAAGCTTTGGCGTGCCTCAGAGCAATAACAATTTCTGACATTAAGATACCTATCTGGCACCTGACAGTGACATAACCATGTGTTCTTGTCCATGTCACAATAACTCTATTATACATGGGATTCAGAGAAAGAGAGGTAATTAGCCTTGGAGTGATAATGTTGACTTTTCTCTGAATGTGTCTCATATGGTTTACTTGTAACAAAAGTTCAAAAAAAAAAAAAAGCTAGTGAGAGTTTAGGGGTCAGTGAAAACATGAACTGAAGGAGAAAAGCCAAAGGAAAACATCTGCAGTCACCGCTAACGGAGAGAGAGATGGTGTCCAAATACACAACACATGGGCCAACTAACCTGAAAAAGAATCAACCTCACGATGGGGGATTATATCCGTCTAGCTCAAAAACAATCACAAATGCACTCTGCTGTTTTCTGCAGAACCAAAAATGCTAGAAGGGAGATGGGTACACTTCAGATTTCATGACAAGGTGCTGACAATATCTGATCCTGGTCTATTCTAGCCTAGCATGGAGCCACTTGGAAGGAACAAGAAAGGTAACAGATTAGTACAATGTTTGAACAAGGTTCAGGTATTGATGGTTATGTGAGATCTGTGTGAGACTGTCACTTTCTACTGCTAGTCTAAAGAAAAATAAATCTTAAACATACACACACAAGTGAGAGAAAATGTTGGCGCATACCATTACTTTCCCATAATGCCCAGTTTGAGCAGTGGCTTGACATGGACATTGGGGTACCTAAGCATAGACCATCAATGGTGCAGAAAGGAGTCAGGAGGAGAAGAGAAAATAAAGAGTAACAAATAAATCTTGGTATCATAGGCACTTCTAGGATAGAATTATCTTTCCTCAAAGCCCATTTAACTGACAATTTATAACAGTTCTCTATATAAGTAATAGAAAGTGTGCTTCCATCACCATCTTCCTTGTATAAGTCCCTTTTCCCTTTTAGTGGGCCATGATATGTGCAGGAGATAGTTTTGTCTTTCACTGCAGGCACAGACTACCAACTAGGAAAGGAGGTAACATTATTTCAGGAGTGGATAACAAACAGGTACCTTTTTGAATGCATTATTTCCTTAGGGATAAATTCTTATCCTGCCTTCACTTTATGTATGGAGATTTACAGGCACAAATAGGTCAACAGTTACTGAGTCTGTGCACATGTGCAAATTTTACATGAAAACAAAATGGAGGCTTGATGGTGACAATCTAGCTTCAATTACACTTATAAAGCTTTAATTATAATATGTAAAGCTTCTAATTGTTTCTTCTTTCTAATGCACAGCTAGAAGCAGATTGACTTCTTGTCCAATAACAGACTTCAACAGGAAGCAATGCTATTATCAATGCTAATATGGATGTTGTGAGCTGCAATGTCTGATATTGGATCAAAAAACCCACAATATTTTCAATGCCTGTATGATTTTTCTCTAAATGTAGTCACAGCTAAATGAATTATTCATAATGACCCTGTTCACTGAAACAAGAAAAAGAAAACAAAATGAGTAAAAATGGAATATGTGCTTCCAATTGAACTGGCATATAAACCTACAGCAACTCCCATGACTTCATTAGAATTTTGCTAGATTCTCACTGCAGCCATTGAGAGAACAAGCAATCCCATAAAGGTTTTTATTTTAAATTTTCATTTTCTCTGTTTTATGGGTGATAGTGTAAATTACATTTCTGCTTACTTTAGGGCCCCTGGACACTGCCACAGTGGTGTAACAACAGTGAGGAGTTCGGTGGCTCCTTAAAGACTAACAGATGTATTTGGGCATAAGCTTCGGATGCATTCTGAAGAAGTGGGTTTTATACCAGCAAAAGCTTATGCCCAAATACATCTTTTAATCTTTAAGGTGCCACCGGACTCCTCGTTGTTTTTGTGAATACAAACTAACACGGCCACCCCTCTGATACTTGGCACCATGTAACGTTGTGTAAAGGGGCTTAAGTGTAAATGAGAATCAAGCCCTCCAACTTTTATAGCAAGCACAGAAATAGAACAAAGAGAATGATTCAGCTATCCTATCTACTAGCAATGTTATGGAAAGATGAGTTTATTATCATTTTTAATTATTTATTTATTAATTATTGGCATTACCATCATGCGAGGTGTGGTCCAAAAACAGAAAAAAAAAAGCATTATTCTTGTTTTTAAATATCTCTTAGGTCAGTGCATCAAGCAAAAATCACTACCTGAATGGGATAGATGCAGGATGAAATGTTGGCTCCATAGAAGTCAATTGGAGTTTGTCATTGAGGTCAACAGGGCTAGGATTTTTATATTAAGAGTTTGCAGCTCCAGAGCAAGAAGGCAATGTCTAAGATGTTAGGAATACTTTTCACTTTTTGTTATGTCTTTTTTTTTCTTTCAAAATAAGGACTAGCAAACTGCATACATACAATGCGACAACAATGTAGAAACTACCACCATGGAGATTCTCTTTGTTAATCACTGAAATTAGGAGTGAATTGTTAAAAGTTCTTCAAATTCTAATTAGCCATAATAGATGATAATATAATATTATTCAGGGCTATTTATGCCAGCTGATGATGGTATCTGATGTTAAATCTCTAACACATTCTTAGGGGAATTACAAGTAAAAGTTTTTTAAATTAATGAAAGTTCTTTAATTTTCTAAGCAATTTATTAGATTATAGTGGTGCCTAGATGAAATACGGCCAACTCCAAGCATATAAAACTCACGATTCATGCACCAAAAAAACATGAGATATGGCTTCTACGTCATGAGGAGTTTTTTTAAATAAATAATATTGGATTTCTATTTATCTGACTTCTCTGTTTTAACTCTTTAGGTCACACTCAGGTCACTTTTTCAAACTTTTCTTCAGAAGCTTTTTTTGAATGACTGCTGAGATCCTCACTTAATCCCATCTCTCCAGGAGCTGATGCTTTAAGAAAAGCAACAAATATTCCTAGACTTGTGATAAAATTGCAAGAGCTGGCAACTCTGGAACAGTCAACCCAAGAAGAGTGCCCCATTGTGCTAGGCACTGTACAATTAGAATAGGAGACAGACTTGCCCCAAACAGCTTGCCATCTAAATAGAGATGGTTGCCTCATGCAGTAGTCTGCATGGAACTGTGGCTATGCTTAAGCCTTGGAACAATGTAGCTTGTGACTGTAGTGTACATGAGTCCTTACTATATAGTAACTGCAGTGTACTAACACCATTTGAACACACCACACTGTAAAGTGTGATGCAAGAGCCTGTCAAATAGCAGTAGTTCCCAGGCATCTCAGTTAGAGAAATATCTGCACTATATAACTTATTGATGATCCACAAGCTGCACAGAGATATGTCATCACCATAATCTCCGAGATACACTTCGACAGGTAGATAAGTGTGTTTTTTAATAAGACCCTTAGAAATATTTAATTGCAGCAGGTGGAAATCTATACCTAGAAAATTTAAATGGCCCAACAAAGGTGAGGAGCAATGCTTACTGGCAGTGGTCGTGTCAGCTTTTTTGCCACTCTAAGCAGGCTTCGGCAGCATTTCTGAGGGAGGTCCATTGGTCCTGCGGATTCAGGTACCCGCTGCTGAAATGCCACGGAAATTGACAGAACAGGCGGACCTCCAAAGGACGCCTGACTGCTGCCCCCTGCAGCTTGCCGCTCTAGGCACCCGATTGCTGTGCTAGTGCCTGGAGCCACCCCTTGCCGTGCCCCCATGGTTCGCTGGAGGAGCTGTCGCCAAAATGCCACGAAGGGTGGCAAAAAGCCACCTCAAAAATCTTGCCACCCTAGGCAACCGCCTAGGTCGCCTACAGCTTGCGCCGGCCCTGCTTACTGGGTGTAATGATGCTGACTATTCAAACGGGCACATTATATAACTAGTTTGTTTTTCTCAGGAAGGATAACAAAGTTCCCCACCTTTTATATAAATAGCTAATTGTGAACATAAAAATAACTCAATTTAAGGTAATTGTTAGTAATAGTTTTATGTTGGGTTTTTTTTTTTTTGGTGCCCAAATGTGTTCTTGGGAGCTCTCAGAATTAAAGGGAAGACATAACCTTTCTTTGAAGAGTTTAGAAATTACATTAGACATGCGGGAGCAAGGGGGAAACAGGAAAATAAAGATGGTTTACAAGAAAACGTGGGACATCAATAAGATGACAGAGTTATTCACTGGACTTAATGATTATAAATAAAATAAAAATAATTAATGCACAGCTTAATGTTTAAGAAAGATAATGGGTGAATTCCTGACCCTACTGATATCAATTGGGCCAATATTTTATCTAATGATTGTTTTCTCTTTATTAAATGGATGTCTTCATTGGTTTATTTTATGTAGGCATCATGGCAGAAGTGTAATAAAGAAGTAGTAAGAAAAAAACTTGAATGACAAGAGGGAAGGGGTCTTGTAGAGCACTTCAGTAAGGCCCTAATCCAGCGAAGCACATAGGCACGTGTTCTGTAAGGAACATAAGCGGACCCATTGATGGTGGTGTGGACAAATGGGGCATAGATGCAGAAGTGGACAAATGGGGCATTAAGGCTGGCATTGTTAACAAAACAGAAGGTATGAAGAACAACTTGAAATGAAACTATGTTGGCTGAAGAGGTGGAGAAAGGGTTACGAAGGGCCTTGAAGCTGATGACAAGAAACTCAGACTTGATGTGGTCAAGAATGGGGAGCCAGCCCAGTTATTCAAAGAGAGGCAATGACATGATCAGGCAAAGAATATGATCTTAGCAGCAGCATTTCCTAACTTATTGAATGGGAAACAAAAAGGGGTATTGCTGCTTGACTGCACAGGAGAAGCATGAAGTATAGAGGACACAGCATTAACATGTCTCAAGTTTCTTTCTGTAAATTACAGCTCTAAAATGCATCATCTCCTCCTCCCACTTTCACCAACCGTCAATTCATTATTCACTTACATGGAGATCCTTTAAGTTCTTGAAATCTCCTTCCTTTATTTCAGTGATTTTGTTATTCTGTAAATCGAGCAGAGTTGTGTCTGAGGGAAGATCCCTTGGCACTTTATCCAGGCCTGCGGAGGGAGAAGAAGAAAAGCAATCAGCTGCAAAAGCATTAACCAGCTTTGAAGAAGGGCCAAGATTTTCCTTGGCAGCATTTAATTTTTCAGTAAACCAACCCTCTCTCGGATCAATTTTCTGAGAAGCTTTAAGCAGATTTTTCCTAGAGTTTTTCTGTCCCCATCCAGTCAAAAGGGGCTGTGCTTTTCATTTTGTCATGTCATGTCAAAAGACATTTATTCATATTTCCACTCCACCATTTTCTGAGAATTTTTCGAAGCTATAATTCTATACAGTGTAAGGGACTCAAACTTCACAAAACCCTTTCTAATCCAATTAATTGCCCTAGCTTTAGCGAATTGCTTGAGGAATCAGATTAGCTGGATCAGGCCCTAGATTTCTGTCTGTTATTTTCACTGTACACATGACTTCTGTGAACAGAAATCATTCCTACCTCTTAGATTATGCTAGATTTTTAGGGGTATGCTTAATTACAATTACTATGCTTAATTACAGTTACGTCAAGTAAATGACTCTCCAATAAAAGGTAGATGGCCAATTAGTTAGCCCAATCCTGCTCCATCTCAAGTGAAAAACAAAAACTCTCCTTGATTTTAATGGGTGACAAAATCAGACCTTAACTTCAGAAGCTGCTAGCAGTTTTCATTTTCACCTCTATCACTCCAATATACGCTCAAAATATTGAAGCTGAGAATGATTGAACAAACTTGAACACACTTGCAGAAAAGTTGACACTATATCAACTCCACCTTAACACCACAGAAAAAGACTTTTTTCTTTAAACTGAAGCTACATCCAAGTTTTATGGAGAACAGATCTCTGGGTTTCAGTATGCTGAAATGTCAGAATGCAGGAATGCCAAAAGAACATTAGACAATTTAAATTAAAGACTCTCTTTGGGACCATTTTCTGAATAGCTGATATGTAGCTCCGATGAAGTAATGGAATTACAAATACTTAGTGTTAAATATTACAAGCTTTGCCCAACTTTCCTTTTCTGCTATGACTTAGTCTGATGAAAATCTCACAACAGATATATAAGCTACCTATTTTTTCTCCTAACTATTGAGCCTGGTTTTAACAAAATGCAAAATATTATATGAGAGAGGGCAGAGTTAATTTATAGATACTAATAATGTCTATGTATACACAGCTAACAGAAGTAGAAATCCCTGGACTTGTTTAGGACAAACATTCTATCAGTAATACTGTAAACTAATATAAAATATACTTGAAATCTCCTCAAAAAGGATCTGAACTTCTTAGATGGATGTTTTTAGTCTGACCCAGTCCTGAGTTGTCTCTGAAAGGTTACTCTGTTGGTATGTCTCCAATATGGTGATAAATTCTGATTATTATGTTGTTTGCAAACTGATGAAGAACAATGTTTCTTGTCATGTTTTTTCTTTTCAAATAAAAAAATACTCTGCAACATCAAGCTCTGATGCAGTAAACACATAAGCATATGCTTAAAGTTAGGCATATGCGTAAATGTTTGCAGCTTTGGAGCCTGTGTTTCTATCTTGAAATCCAGTTTCAGGTGAAAAGTCTTGTTTTTTTATATAGAGGAATGCCTCTTTTGATAGCACAATACTTTTGATGGTATACACACATTGAGAGAGAAAGAAAGAGAGAGAGAGAGAGTGTTTACTTTGGTGAATTGTGGCAAACTATCAAAAGAGGCATTCCTTTGGTAATATATTTAATTGAGATTTAAAATAATCCTTGTTATTTAAAAATGTTTCTCTTTGCTAATTGCGTACATTTCCAGCACTATCTGCCAAACTTTGGCTAATGAGTGGCCATGCCTGAAACTAAGGAGAGAGAGAGAATTTATATAACCATTGTGGAGACTTTATTCTGATACAGGGTAAATCTACACTTGCGTTGATGTGTAGAGTACACACACTGCATACCCAGCTACCATGGGCATAAACAACAGTGGAGATGGTGAGGCAGAGCGTATATAGGTAGAACAGACTACAGTGCCCTACACACCTGAATCCTATCATCCAGCCTCATAGAATCGTAACACTGGAAGGGACCTGCACTCGTATCTAGACCATCCTTGACAGTGGTTGGTCTAACCTGCTCTTAAAAATTGTCAGCGATGGAGATTCCACAACCTCCGTAGGCAATTTATTCCAGTGCTTAACCATCCTGACAGTTACAAAGTTTTTCCTAATATCCAACCTCAACCATTCTTGCTGTAATTTAAGTACATTTCTTCTTTCTCAAAGCTTAAGGCAAACATATTTTCTTCCTCTCCCTTGTAACAGCCTTATGTACTTGAAAACTGTTATCATGTCCCCTCTCAGTCTTCTCTTCTCCAGACTAAACAAGCCCATTTTTTATAATCTTCCCTTACAGGTCATGTTTTAGATCTTTAATCATGTATGTTGCTCCTCTCTGTCCTTTCTCCAGTCTGCCCACACCTTTCCTGAAATGTGGCACCCAGAACTGGACACGGTACTCCACTTGTGGACTTATCAGCATAGAGTAGAGCAGAAGAATTACTTCTCATGGCTTACTTACAACACTCCTGCCTGTTTGCTGTTCTTGCAACAGTGTCATACTGTTGACTCATATTTTGCTTGTGTCCACTATGACCCCCAGATCCCTTTCTGCAGTACTCCTTCCTAGGCAATCATTTTCCATTTTTTATGTGTGCAACTGATTGTTTCTTCCTAAGGGCTGGTCTACATTGCGGGAGGGATCGACCGAAGATACGCAACTTCAGCTACGTGACTAACATAGCTGAAGTTGGCGTATCTTCGGCTGACTTACCTGCTGTCCTCATGAAGGCGGAGATTGGCAGCGCTCTCCCCCGTCGACTCCAGCTTCTGCCTCTTGGCAAGCTGGAGTTCCGGAGTCGATGGAGGCGCCATTGGCGATTGATTTATCGCATCTTAACGAGACGCGATAAATCGATCGCCAAAAGATCGATTGCTACCTGCCAATCCGGCAGGTAGTGAAGACCTACCCTTAATGTTTGTAATCATCCTTTGCAATTTGACCTAATTTCCATCTTTTTTAGGACTCTTTTTGGAGTTTCAGATCATTGAAAATCTCATGTGTTCTGTGTTCCTCTTTTAACTCTTGAATTAAGGCCATGCAAAATTTCCATATCAGCACTGCTGTGGGTTCGATGTGTTCACAAATCTCAGTCCAATGTGCATGAAACATGAGTTATGGATATTCATATACAGTGGCCACCATTACAAAGACAATAGTTACCACAAATGGTGGTATCCAAGGTAGCACACTTATTTCCTTCAATATAAAACAACAAATTTCCCTATTCTTAGTCTGGGAAAATAAGCTGCGGTTATGCCATTCTGTGGTAAGTGTGGATAAATATGGTCTGTTAATGGTGACCATTGTAGACAATAAGAACTGGGAATCCCTGGTCCTGTGAATGCTCCAGTTAAAGGTGCCTTTTGTCTAAGTTTTATTTCTTAACAAACATATAGGACAGCCCCTATGAACCAAAATGTTACTTATTTTCACAAATCCAGCATGCACCAGATCATGGAGGGAGTCACATAGCTGTATATCATCCTTGTGCTACCATGAATCTTCCACACAGGACTAATTACAAACTTTAGCCAAGATTTTCAAAAATAGATGCCTGAAGCTGGGCTTCCAACCCCAAATCTAGGAACATGAGTGGCCTGATTCTCAAAACTGTTGAGCGTCTAGCAGGTCCCACTAACCTCCATGTCAGCTATTGGGTGCTCAGCAACTTTGGAAATCAGGCTATTTAAGTGTCTAAATATGGATTTAGGGAACTAATTTGGGGCACCTATTTTTGTTAAGCCTGGGCTTCTTTTAAGTGTACTAATTTTAAAGACCTTGTGTTATATATCAAGATGTTGTTTGATCATTGCCAACCTGAAACATAAAACATCCGATCCAAAGTTTTCAGATTTGGGCTTTTTAACTAAAGCCCTTAAATCCATATGAAAGTTGCCTAATATTAGGCAACCAAGTTTTAATATTTTGCCTCTGATATTTATCAAAACTAAGCATAATATACATTTAATCAATGTAATGTAATTAAATGTAATTAAAATCCAAAAGTTTTTGTACAACAGAACCATCCTGCTTGAGATGAGTTATGAGTGCTTGTAGGGAGGCTGGGTGGCCTCCCTCTGAGCCCGAGGGGACAGAACCCCCGTGGCTAGCAGCTGAGTACCCCGAGGTACTGCCGGAGCCCGACAGTGACCCATGGGCAGCCGAGGCGGCCGCTGACGGGGACCCAGAACCCCCGCTTACTGAGGATCCTGACGCCTGCTGGTGCCCACTCGATTGTGAGTTACACCCTAAACTCTAGCGAGCGCTCCCCTGCCTAAGGGGGCGCGCTCTTAACTCTGTGGGCGCTCCCCTGCCTGAGGGGCGCGCTCTTAACTCTGTGGGCGCTCCCCTGCCTGAGGGGCGCGCTAGCAACTCTGTGGGCGCTCCCCTGCCTGAGGGGGTGCGCGGACTACTTTGTGGGCGCTCCCCTGCCTGAGGGGCGCGCAGATAACTTTGTGGGCGCCCCACCTCCACCGCTAATTCCCTGGTGACCGGGAGGTGGGGCCGACGTGCGGAAGCGAGCCAGTAGCGCCCCACCACCCCTGTGGCCCGGGGGCCCACTACGGACTCGCGTACAGTGCTACATCCTGAGAACAAGATGACTGGCTGTGATAGGGTGTAACTAGCCCTTTGAGGGCCGTTACCACACCCCACCCCAGGAAAAGAGCAGAGAAGTTGAGCCCGCCAGGCCTGCCTAGAGATACTGCATAGAAGCAGCCAATCAGAGCCCAGTAGACTCAGATAAAAGGAGCTATAGGGGCTGTGCATGTCAGTCCCTTGCTTGGAAGAGAGGGATGAGGAAGGGGGCTTGGCTTGGACTGGACTGGACTGGACTGGACCGGACCGGACCGGACCTGACCAGAGGTGCTTGATGGGCTGATTTGTTGGCCCTGGAAATGAGAGAACCTAAGAGCTGTAATCATAAGTTAATGGGTGAGAGGGAAGGGGCTATGTGAGAAAAGGCCCCGGGGCCAGAAGCAGTGAACTGGAGGCAGTGGTATGTCACTGCTGTATATAGAGCCCCTGAGTGGGCACTTGAAGTAGTGGATGCCTAAGTGGCTCCCCTCCTTTAGAAGTCCGATCAGAGAACTGGATTTACAGGTGCCTGGTGGGGTTGAAAAGAGAAGCCTCCTTCAGGAAGGAGAGGCTGAGTCCAGCTTGAGCTAGGGTTTGAAAGACTTTTGTTCTGGCTTTCAGTAGCCTGCAAGGGGTTCATCCACTTAACTGTGTGACTTAGCCAGAGGGCTGAGCCACTGAAGATGTGCCTAGCAAGGTCAGCAACCTACAGAGGACACCAACAGCAAGTGAAAAAAGATTGCAGCATCGCACCCAGCTAGCAAGGGGCACTGTGGAGGTGAGCACTCCCTGTCACACTGCCAAGAATCAAATTGGCATCATATGCTCTTCCATCTGCGTTTATGGCATGGAACTGCCCAATATGGCATAACTTCTTCACATTTTGCTGTTAAAAACATTACCCCTAACTTAGACCTGGATCCTCCTCCCATCAAAGTCAATAGCAAAATGCCTATTGATTTCTATGGTGCAGCATTAGGGCCTCAGTGCATTAACCATGTTATTTGGTTGATACACAAATTTGCCTTCAGACAGAGGCATGATAGTGATAACACCGATGACTATGAACATGTGCTAAAATAGTGCTTTTCAGCTGAAACAGATTTGTTATAAGAGGGGTTTACTGTAAAACAAAGAACTGATCAGATAAATATGAAAAAGGTTAAATCATTTGTATTCCTATTAATTTTGGTGCCTTATAGTTGCCAGTAAAGGACTTCTATATATTTTTAAAGAAAATAGTGTGTGTTAAGGTAGGGAGGTATGGCACACTAGAAACCATACAATTGTAATATTATCTGATGCCCAAGGAAGATGTTCAGTATGTATGCTTGTATTACCACTGAAGGAGTTACTTGCTAAAGACTAGACCTCGATGTATTTTTAAACTAAACACTTTAAGATTAAAATATCAGTGATCTACATCTTCAAACTTCATGTATGAATGAGAAATGGGAAATCTTTTTAGATTAATTAAAATGAATCATAAGTGACATGTGATGCAAACCTTGGTACAATCCTCAAACATCTGTTTGTAATTTTGGCACTAGCAATATAAAAATGAATTTGTAAATGTTTCCTATGCTTTTCTTTCAGAGAAATTTACAGTAACTTCAAAAGTCTGTTTCATATCTATTATGTATAAACATATATATATAATTCCCCCCCAACACTAAACTTATTATACAAAATGTATAGTGTATGTTACCTAAATGCTTCTATTGCAGCAACTTTTTTCTTTAAAAAGCTTAAAGGGTGGGGAGAAGAAATGGGGAGGAAGCAGGGATTTTTGTTGAATCCTGTATCTGTGTGCATGTGCAGAGAGCAGCACAGAGCACTTAGAAGTTCCCAGAACACCTTGAGGGGTGGTAGTTACTAGGCATGCTGAGTAGTTGTCTCTGAGGCTGTGAAGACCAGTTTCCAGTGAGGGTAAGCAAACTACCAAGATTCACAAATTCGTGGTCACGCTCAGCCAACTGGAGCACAGTAGGGAAAAGGCTATAAACAGTGGAAGTTGGAGACAGCACTATGGGCTCAATGGTTGAATAATGGAGGACTGAGTTGTGTCCTACAGCTTGTACCAGTTTGGAGCCAGAGATAGGGAGTCTGGCTCCAAAGTGGTACAAGCTGTAGGACACAGCCAACTACTGACTCCAGGATTGGAATTGCTGAAGACTGAGGATATCTCTGGATGGCCTTGCTGAAGGGGTTCTCAGGAGTTTGGAGGGGAACTGTTCAAGTCAGTTGGAGTCTTTCTGTTGTCTTCAGTGGACCTTGAATCAGATCCATAAACAGAGGGAAATTTCTATCTCATGACTGAACCCCAGGGGATTGTAATAAAGAGGTAAAGGCAAATACTATGATCAAATGCAATCCCAGCAGCAAAGGACAGGCTCACCTCCTTGCCTCACTGACTTAATTACTGCTGCTCTGGGACACTGGCTGGTGGTCTTGTACAAGAATGTTGAGAGAGAGTATGGTTGTGTAATTAAAGACCAACTTGTAATGCACATGTAACAGGTACAACCTTCACTTTATTTCCTTTTGAAATTGTTCAGCACTGAGAATGTACTCATTTAATAATATAAACTGCACTATAGCAAACAGAGATGGGCCTGAATCAAATCCCTGAATAAATTCTCTACCGCAATCTGTAGCAGAGGCCAAAAGCCAAATACAGAGATGAATGTTGTGGTTAAGGTGTCCATGTTACCAACACTCCCAATACGATCACAAGAGTCATCATTTAAGGCTCTTTTAAAATGTAGAGTTGAAGAATTTGGGCTGAGCCCCTTGTAATTCCCAGCTGTGGTCATCAGAGGCTGCTCTCCTGATTGAGCAGGTCTCTGCAGCAGCTGCTTGCATTTCCTGTGCACGCAGCTCTGTGCTTTGAGAACATGTAGAGCCAGAAAGTCCCCTGGCAACAGCAGGGAGAGAATGTGGAAGACTGCAGCACTGAGCTAACCAGCACTTCCCCTCCCTTTAATGATGCAGTAAGTAGAGTCTGGAGGACTTGAGAATTTGAGATGGGGAATAGAGCAAGGAAAATGGGAAAGGAATGTCTGGCTTTGGGAAAGTGGTTGGATTTGGAGATTGCTGTTGAGGGGGGATAGAAATCTGCTCTATGATTTTTGAATTCTCAAACTATGCATTCAAAATGTACTGAAAATATGTTCTGTCCTGTGTGGCATTTACAAATGGCAGTGATTTACTATTTGCTTCCTGTGAGCCATGAAATAAGAAATTATTCTGAGGAATATCCAGAACTCCTCTCCTGTACGTGGCCTCTGTAAAAGTAAAATGTCATGTGCTATTGGGTAACATCTGCAGAGGCACTGAAGTGACTTAAGAGTATAATGAACAGCGTGATTTTTTTTTAAAAAAAAATAAAATAAAATGATCCATTGGCTTTGTTTTGTTGAGCACCCAAAAAGCTGAAGTGCCCTTGAGTATATATCTGAGTGTTGCCAGCACTCTTCTTTGCAAAGGTGAGCTGCAAAGCTTTTTCAAGGGTGTTCACTTTTCAGCTTATGAGTCTTTTGGTCCATGAAGATCCACTTGGGCTTTATTTTTGCCCAAACCATAGTTTCCTAATTTAGTTTTTAAAATAATAATAGAGGCTCTGAGCCTCCCCATAGGAAAAACATTGGCAGCAGACTAAATACCTTCTGCTAAATCAGCTGTGAATGGCATTCCCTCCTTTTGTTTCATACTGCATTTACTTATACATTGCTACTTCCCACACAAAGAATGAGGAAGGTGAAACTGCACATGTGCCACAGTCAAATCTAAAGCTCTCAGGTACTGCAATGATAAAAATTGACACAGGCACTTGTGCGGGCTCTGCATGAAGGGGTGGATCTCTTCTTGAGTGCTCTTTGCCACCTTCATGCACCTGTGTGAGTGTGTGACACATTCTGACCTTGTCCTCTGATAGCCAACATGGTATGCAGTTCAGAATGTATATTTAATTGTAATGACAGCAGTCACACATCCAGTATTGCCAGCTGCAGTATTCAAGAGACATCAGTCAAGACCATGAGGTTGGCTTAAAATTAAAAATTA
This sequence comes from Dermatemys mawii, assembly GCA_007922305.1. Lineage (NCBI taxonomy): Eukaryota > Metazoa > Chordata > Testudines > Dermatemydidae > Dermatemys > Dermatemys mawii. The sequence goes on from ML677341.1 coordinate 64,940,794, forward strand.
TAAGACTACAAAAAAAAAGTTTGAGGTATTTTTCTTTGTCTTCTGATCCTGTAGGGTCTCACTTGGTTCATGTTTTTCAAGTTTTCTCCAGAGCCAAGAGAGCCAGAAATTTACTTCACATGAGAATCACAGATTTCATTGAATCATGTGTTTCCAAGAACTGGGGCTTTAAGTGAAAAGTCAAATCACAAGACTCATATTAAATATGCAACAGCTGCAATATTTCATTTTTCCTGGTGGTAGCTACTGATCTAAATCATCTACTCAGGAAACAGGTAACACAGGACTCCTGTAACTAACAAGGGCAGTGTGCATTTTGAGTTTGACAACTGTTTAGACAGTTGATGAACAAATGAATATCCTCACAAGTGACAAGGTAAAAATATCCTCCTCACAAGTATTTACTTTAATAAAGTTGCACACTCCAGTGTTTGGGATGTGAGCATTGCCAAACTGAAATTCAAATTTGAATGAATAGCTGGGACAGTATTTCTCAATCTCTGCTTAGCTTTCGTTTTAAGTATCTGGAAACATATTGTAAACTGTTTTGCAACTTTTACCACAGGCTCTGCCAGAGTCAGCATTATTATTTTGGGGCAGGCATGAATAACAATTTTTAAGTTCTCCTCTCTTTTCTACCAAACTGACTTTTTTCTGCTGTGATCTTGCCCCTCTGCAGAGGGCCAGTTTTATGTTTAGGGGCAGATGTTGTGTCATGTCATTGATAGGATTCTTTAGAGGCTCCCAAACTTAACTTGGTCATTGTTCGTAAAATGGGAAGGATCCCTGGGGTATCGCCAGCCTATTCTAATGCAAGAAAAATGGAAGCAAACTGCTGTGATAGAATATTGGCATATTTACCAACACTTCCCAAATGGCAAAAGATGGTTTTCCAAAGAAAGTGGAGGTTGTAAGTGGCCACTAGGAGCCTCCTCTTTTCTGTTGGAGGGTTTTGTGTATGTTGCTGGACTATTTTTTTTTTTTGTAGCTATTTAATGATAAATGTCCAGAGCAGCTGGCTTTTTTTCTCTGATATATGATATAGCAGAGAAAATGCCCCAAATAGCCATTGATGGGTCATTTCCCCAAGATCTGGTGTTTTCCACTGCTGGAGGATCATCCTTATGTTGGTATGAGCCTCTTTGGACTCTGTAGCTACAGGGGTTCTGAGAAATGTAAGGCGCATAAATAAAAAATTCAGTAACCAGAAAGTTGTTTCTTTTTCTTGGTTATTCTATTGCTGTTTCCTTATCCCCTCTCCCTTCTTATCTCAGTCCTGTTCCATTTCCAGACCATTTTTTTTTCTTTCTGTCTATTGGGTTTCTTCTTTTATTCTCTTTCTCTCATTGTCTTCCTTAGGAAAGGAGATATTGCTTTTCATTCTTTTCCTAGTTCACACCATTTTATACTACCCACCCCTTTCTCTCTCATGTGCTGCGATCAGTTCCTCTTTGCTGCCCTTCTGTTGGCTTTGTCCCTTTTGCTGGTAACATTCTTATCTTTCTTTTACCACTTTACAAACATGAACTGTTTATGAATAATCATCACAACCCCCCTAGGAGAGGAGGTAGAAGTAGATCGGATTGGGGGGGGCGGGGAACTGAGGCAGAAAAGCTAGACTTGGCCGAGCTAATAGAGTTCACACCACAGCTAACAAAGGAGTGCTCAGTCCTCTGCTTAATCCACCATCATGCTGCCTGTCATGCCCCTCCTTTTAGCCAGAGCTAATAATCCTCACAGGAGTTAGTTTATCTGCAGTTAGCTGAGAGGAACTTCATGTGGCATGAACCCACCTCACACTCCTCCAGGGCAGCTGTGAACTTACCCGAAGTTGTTCCAAAAACGGAGGGACTGCAAGTCATTAATTGCCAAGGCCTTAAATTTCAGTCCTAGAGTAATACGGACCATGAATAAAATTGAACTTTTAGGAAAAATTACTTTGCTAAGCTTTGTGTCCCAGTGTTTAATGTATGTAGGCTCTGTCATCTTCACAATGACAGCAGTCAAGCATATTTACTGTGAAAAGTGAGGTTATTCTTGACTCGAGGAGTTGCAGAAGTTGGCTCTCGGATAGGCTGGTGGTAAGTGCTATAATATTTAGAGATTATATGGAAGCAGCCTGTAGCTATACACCATGTATATGCCAATGGCTCTCTTTCTGTTAAGAACTTTCAGTTTTCACACTTCCTGCCTTTTGGTAAATTTCCCATTTTACTTATGGGCCATGGGGCTCTGCTTCTTATTGGAATGAAACTGACAGCATCCACTCATCAGAGTTCTTTAGTAAATCAAAGGAGCTCAAACTGATCCAATATAACACTAAATACCTACAGTTTTTTCCCAGGTGCCTTCTGCATTCTGTGCATGCCTATAGGATTCTGTCTCAGGCTCTAAAAGACTCAGTATTGGGCATCTATGATGTCTCCCTGATTTGTCTTGAAATGAGACAATGATTTCCGTGTACTCCAGGTTCTGTTTTAATTTCTCTTTTGTCTAGACAATCAACTCCGAACAACTCCAGCTAATCTGGTCTTATTTTCTGATTTTGTTGGGGATTGGTCCTGGTTTGAGCAGGAGGTTGAACTAGATAATCTCCTGAGATCCCTCCCAACCCTGATATTCTATGAAACCTTTAAATATGCAATTGAAGAGAGCTGCCATTTTTGTCATTTTGTTAACATTGTTTCAAGGCCAAGCTCATCATGCACAGAAAATGCTAAATTTTAAAAAAATGAGTGTACAGTAAAGTGTTTATTGGTAAAACTGCCTAATCAAACATTGTACTAGTGGAGAACTTTGTTACAGAACGTAACAGATGTAATGAAACTGACGGTTGTTCTCTACTACCAGCTTACCCTCTTCTGAGTCACTTCCCCCTGAACACTTTGTGGGCATGAGCATATCAGACCGCTGAGTAAAGTAACTGACATACAGAACAACAGTGGGTCTAGGGCAGCGGTTCTCAAACTTTATTACACACCAACCTACTTCTGACAACAAACATTATTACCTGACCCCCGGAGGGCACTGAAGCCTGAGCCTGCCCATGCCTGGCCACCCTGGGTTGGGGGCCCACAGTCAAAGCTTGAGCCCACCATCCTGGGGATAGGAGGAGGTTTGAACCAAGGCCTTCAGCCCCACAGAAGGCCTGTAACCTGAGCCTTGCTGCCAGCTGAGGCTTCAGCTTCGGACCCGGAGAGTAGGACTTGGACTTCAGTCCCAAACCCCAGCAAGTGTAACACCAACTCTGGCGACCCCATTAAAATGGGGTTGCAACCCACTTTAAGGTCCGCACCCACAGTTTGAGAACCCCTAATCTAGAGTAGTCTTTTGCTGATTCTGCCACTGCTGAATGGCATTGGAGTAGCAGGCTCCCCTAAAGATCATTTAGGTGTTTCCCAGAAAAAGATACGGTGAGCCAGCAAATTGTCATCTAAATATCTGGGTTGGAACATCTTTGTTCAATCCCCTTTTGAAGATACTGGGAGTGGAGTGTTTCCCTTCAAAGGCTATACTCATCTAGTGCTCAACCTTATGTAGTTTAAGTACCTTGCTGACCTAGGCTTTGTCTGAGTACCCAGTACTCACTAAAGACTTTATCTAGCATCATTGAAATTAATGTGGGCTTTACCAATGACTCTAAACTTCCAAAATCCCATCCTGACTTGCATTGGATTCAGTGTAAACACGGAGATGGATACTCTCAGTGTAGCTTCTTTGACTATTTCAAAGTATTGGTTTGGAGTTTTTGGAGGACATTATACAGCACAGTCTAGACATAGTCATGCTTCATATTGAGTGCGTATAGTTTATAAAGGGTTAATGATTTATTGCTGCAGTAAGATATTACACACATGAGCAGAGTGCATTGGTTGAGACTATTAACAGAAGATCTTATTGATGGCTAAATCATGGCTATAAGAAACTTGTCCTTTTGGATTCTATAACAATTGATTAACCTTTAATTAAAATATCCATTAAACATTTATTAACCTTGTATACTTTTTTATAAACATATCCTTAATATAGTGTGATCCAGAAAACTGCCAGCTAAATTGGGAAAAGTCAAATCCTGACTCCCCATTGAAGTCAGTGGATTCTTTACCATTGACTTCAATAGAGTAGGGATTTCACCTTTTATATTCTTGAAACAAAATGCTCAAGAATCACATGTACGATACAGGAAATGCATAGAAATGGCCACTCTCATGTCTGAACAAGACAATTAACACAAAATTAACTTTTAAAGAGAGATTAATTGTCAAGCAGAAACTTATCAACGGGAGAATCTGAACATTAGCAAATCAAGTATGTATGATATACGAGACTTACTTTGTAGCTGCAATGTCAATGCAGCTACAGCAAACATCATTATCAGCAATGTGGGCGTAGTTTACTTTTGCCTGGCACTAGCAATTTTTCTTGACAATTTTCAAGGAAGTTTTAAGTATTTCAAGTATTCTAGACTTCAGAAATGTTTAGATTGTTCTATTTATTCAACTCCAAGACATGAATAAAAACTGTTAGATCATAGAGATCTACGATGGGTATCACCACAAAAATATAATCCATGGTATATTTACTTCAAGATATGTGATGGTCAGCTGGTGGTGCCACCATCATGCTATACAAATATCATGAAATGATCACATTTTCCAGTGAATTCTCATCATCCACTGAATCTCTTTGCAATTGTTCAACAGGTCTCTGCATGACCATATTCATAGATCCACAGAGTTTAAGGCTGGGGGGCAGGGGCTGGGAGGAAGGAAACTGGACTATTAGCTCATCTAGTCTGAACTCCAATATATTATGGGCTATTACATTTCATCCATTTACCCCTGTACTGAGCCCCAATAACTTTTGTTTGACCAAAACATATCTTCCCAAAAGACATATAGTCTTGATAGGAAGACTTCAGGAGATGACAAATCCACCGCTACCATTGGTGGTCTGTTTCAAACACCTTTTTAGATGGCAGCACTCCGGGGTAGTGATTTAATTGCTAACTCTCATGATCTTATTGTGAGTCTCTCCCTATTTGTTATTTTTCTTAAAACCCTGGCTTCTGTCATCAGGGAATTATATGATAATATCAGCCTTTAATTTAAAATAGGAGTAAGTTTCTAGCTCTTATTGTTGCTAGAAGGAAATCTTGAAAATGGAAAGGAAGCATGTCCCGAAGATTCAAAAGCTAGATGAAGAATAAAATAGCCGTATTTTTTTTTAAAAAAAACTCATTATTTGATATGTATACATCCACGTTTTGTGTGCATGCCATTTAAAAGCCCAGTGAAAATTCAGGTTATATATTTGTCTTGAAATAATCTTTTACTGAAAGGAAGGTCAAAATTCAGGCACAGAGGTAGAGATTTTCAAGCTAAATATACATGGCAGAAAATGACCCTATTTATTTTTCTCCTAAACTAGTCAAACTAAATCTGTACTTTGAAAACAACTTTTTCAAGTTAGAAATAGTCTGTAAATGTGGCAGTTGTTTGATTTGAGCCACCTAAGAGTATTTGAATATTTCTCCCATTACATCAGATTTTGGCTCAACACCAAGGAAGGTGATATCATTCCTCATGACAGATTGTATAGTGAAAACAGAAGTCTGAATCAAGATCCATGCCAATGCAGCTGGAAGCCTGTGTAGCAGCGTAAATATTCCTCACTGAACCATGAATACAGAATGGACTTTTAGGTGTTTCTGGAAGACTTGAAACATGCAGACAAATTAATTTGTGTCAAGGAACTATTGTACAGACTGGAAGATCAAAGAGTTGATACAGTTTCTCATAGAAATGGATTGTTTTTTTAAAAAAGAAATACAAGACTAATTATACTTCTGTGAGTCTTTCATCCAGTGATCTCAGAGTCTTTGACACATTGAGGAATTAAGCCTTACAGCACCTTTTTGAGGCAGATATTATCTACACTTTACAAATGGAGAAACTGAGGCCCAGGAAGGTTAAATGATGCATACAAGGAAACACTGCAATCTAAGCTGGAAGTATAACCAAGATCTGATTTTCGGGCTTTCCTGTGCTTTAACTCCTGACTGTGCATTCATTCCTTGTACTGTACATCTTATTCATTTCAGGGCCAGGTTTTCTCCATTGGTGTGACTGAGAGAGGACTCATGGAGCAACTTCATGTCCTGTGTGGCAGCTGGGTACAAGTGCATTTTCTGTACTTCTCAGGATGCAAGGACTGCTCCTTCCTTGTATCACCTCAGCACAAGACACAGGCAGAGATGATACAGGACCATGGCCCTGTCTCCCTATTAAAGAGCTAGTGGACTATTCTGTACCTACCGAGGGAGCAACAGAAGTATGTGCACCATCTTGCCTACTAGACAGTCTTAGGAGGAACTGCTCTGGCAGCAGCTTCTGGGGAGTGAGACTCTAAATGGCCCCCTCGCCAGATCTTGTATTAATCAGTGGCCAGCTGGGGGGAGGGATAGATGAAGGTATGTCTTCCCTATACCTGTATATGTTCACACACACACTCTGATACCTAAAGAGCAGGCCCTGCTGTAATCCTCTCTCGCTAATTAAATGTGCATTGCAAAGGTGATTCCAATCTCTGTGGAAAGGTTGACTAGGTTTTATAGAATGCAACACTTTGAGACAAAGATTATAACATGGAACACTATGGTAGCTTTTTGACAAGAGAAGGCAGGTTCTGCAAAGTACAGAGCCTATATAATGAGATACCAAAATGACCTTGTCTGTTCAAAGCTTTGGAGCATGTTGCATTTGGGTAATGGTTAATTGGGCCGCACTCTTGATGTGCCATTTGTCACATCTGGATGTGCATTCCTTGCCTCCATTTTTGGGTTTGGAGCATCAACTACCTGCTTACAGCTCAGCTCATCTTTTGGCTCAGAGGCAGAACAAATCAATTCCTGGGGATCTCCTTAGGAGGGCGTGACTGGGTTATTTTTAAAAAATACAACAGTACAGCTGACATGATTGTTATTGGAACACCAGCCCTGTTTTTGTGGTATTTATTTTGGATTTTTTGTTTTAAATGTGCCCATCTGTAGACACACAATGTACTGGGAAAAAGGACAGAGCTGGTCTCTGGATCCCATATGGTATAGCTCAAGCTTTGACAGTTCCCCTATAAATGCTCCTTGCTTCTGAGGTATAAAACAATATTCTAATCCAGATGGTGGGATTGTTTAACCCGTTGTGGCAGAGGTTTGCAAGTTGTAAGTCTTGTCCCAGCAGGTGCAGAATCATCCTCAGGTGGGAGTATTTACCTTGCCAACCTTCAGAAATTCTGACAGTGAGGAGAGGGTTGGCCGGAGTTAAATTCTGCCCAAGGTTCCATAGGAGCCTTCCAGTGAAGGCTGTCTAGCAAATCAATCAGCTCAACCAATTCATCCCCAAGCTCTCCCCTGCAACCAACTTTGGATCTCCTGGTGAAACAAGGATTGAGAGTGCTCTGTGCCTCTGTGACTCCCATACTGGGCAGACTTTTCTCAGCAGGGCTGCTCGTGCACTGGTCTGCACCAGCTCTGGATGAGTCAAGCCTGGAGCTCTCTAATGGCTCTCCTTTGATGACAAATATTTAGTTCTATATGTGATCCAGACATTCTCTTTCCCTGTGGGCAAGGGTGGAACAGGTTAATTCTTAAATATATTCTTCCAAAGATCCTAATACTGCTTGTGGCCTTTCTGTATAAACTCTCTTTGGAGGAGATGATTAAATGTGATCATACGTGGGGGTAATTTATTCAACTAGGTAAAAAGCCTAGAGTTATATAAGTACTATCGCTCTTTGATAGTGATTTGGGTGGAGGTGGATTTTTCATTGTTTGTTTGTTTGTTTTTTTTGTGTGGATCTTTCAATGTGCTATTTCTCTGACCTCAGTTCCATTTAATGTTTGCATGAACCCAATTCATCTGGTAGCTGCTGATTGGCTTGGTTGACTGAGAACAGATTAGAGGCCAGATAAATGAGCCCTAAGCCTAAATGAGCAGTTGAGGGCAGCTTCCCAGTATGGGGGACTCCTTAGTTCGTATACATTGGGCTTCTCAGATACTATGAGACCTTTACCCTCTCCTGAAGCATAGGGAGCTGAAGAGGATATGGCCATTGCACATGAAGCTCAGTGATTCCCTTACCCTAAAGGGCTGTTATGAGATGAGACCGCTGTAAAAGACACTTGGGACAGAGATGGAGGAAATCTAGTAGTAGGATAGGAGTGCTGCATACAGCTCCTTTGCAGCTCCCCATCAGCTGTGCCAGCACTTACTGGACACTGGTAAGGTTCCAGCCCTGGATGTGCTTCTGTTATTGGAGATGTGTATCCTTGAATTTCTAAACTCTAAAATGGACCAGATTTTGTCTCCATGTTCTGCCCATAGAGGGATCCCTTGGTGAGCATATCTCCTCCCTCTCAACTAAGATGTTGTGTTGTTGGGTCAGCCACCTCAAGAGCATAATTTCCCACTTCCCAAGATCTACACTATGTGGGCTGCAAGCTGGGATGGGGTGCACATCTTCTGCCATCTGTCCCGCTGAGATTATCTGGGAAAAGTAATGTGTCCTGAGACTAGATTACCTTTCCCACTGAGACCCTTCAATAGCATGGAGCCTGCTGGGTTTGGGTAGGAGAAAAACAGGACCCAGGAGCAGCTGTGTTTCAGGGGAGTCCCTGGTAGCACAGCTCTGTTGAAGCTGTGTCATCAGGGAGTAAGCTGAGTGGACAGGAGGACATCAGAACAAGTACAGACATGGTCCTATGAGCGAATGACTCCAACCTCCTGCAGATCCCTGGGCTCCTTATAAGATGGAGCAGGAAGAGGTTGAGGGAGATCATGGTTCCCAAAATTCCCTAAAGTCAAGCTTTATATTAACCAGTCTTACAACAGTAGAGAAACCATAGGTCTTCATGGCACGTGAAACAGCCAACTTAGCAAGTGCTTCTTATACCTATTGTCTTGGTGCTAGAATTCTTCTGCTGGGACCAGTACTCTGAGAGGTGTACATGCTGATGGTTGTTAGTGTGTGCTCACATCTGCAACTAGGTTGGAGAATTTTGCTCTTTATTGGTTCTTTGCCAAACAGTCACTGTTTCCCAATTATGTGACCTGCTCAATAATTCACAAAGCTCTTCAGGGAAAGGACTGTCTTTTCTTTGACCTTTGTGCAGTGCCCAACACAGTGAGGGCCCCAATCCTGAGTGAGGCCTTTGTGCATTACCATACAATAAATAATTGATAATTATAAAGAACAAAGCTGAAGTACAGAAAAGCAGTGAAAACATACCAGTACATTGAAATAGCTGAGTTGTTGGTTGTTTTGAAAGTGTTTCTTATTACTTCATTGAGTTTGATCAAATATGATCCACTCAATAGACAAACCAATTGCCTTAGAGAAAACAATTTTTGATTTCCTTTGAGAGCCAAATTGTAATACTGCTACTCACATTGAACTAGCTCCAGTCTAATTAAGTGTCTGGTTTCGGCCATATTGAGTAAAGCATTTACTACATACACAGTCCCATTGAATCATTGCGTACAACCAGATTATGTAGTCTGACCTCTTGTATGTCACAAGCCACCAACACCACCCAGCCAGCTACACAATAAAGCCAACAGACAAAAGTATTACAATATACCTACACCTATTACATATAAACATAAATAGGAGGGTTTCTCTGTGAGTAAGGATAACAAAAAGTAGCCTATAGAATTTATAGACTTTTAAGATTTTCCCATCCCTACCATCTAACCCCACTGGATTCATTTGAGATACTTAAATTACACAGCCTAGAAAAGTGATTTTTTGCTTGCAGAGGTTGTGGTTTTGCAAGAAAATATACATACAGCACAAGTCTTTCACTGGTTATCACCACAAATCCCCAGCTTGCCTAGACTTTATAGACCTCTTCATACAGTTCAGTCTAGTTAACAACAACCTTAGCAGGGTTTTTTGTATGAAGCAAATCTTCGATAACAACCACCAAATTATAGTGTGGCAGGATTCACTGGTTATGCCATCCATCTAAAGTAACTGCAAACAGTTAGCTATAAAATAAGCATAGACAGATGCTCTGTGAGGCTTCTTCGCAGCTTACCTAAATCTGAACATTGAACAACCCGAAGATGGCACTGACAGCGGAATGGACATACTGGTCCGGGTAGGTACTCGTCAGGACCATCTGTTGGAGAAGGAGGATAAGCAGATCCTTCATCTTCTAGCATGAACTCAAACAAGCCTTTTTGATGGAATGGTTTGGCCCAGCATACTGGCAGAAGCAGGAGGAAGAAGACAGCCACCTTCATGGTTTACTTCATCTACTCAGAACAGAAGCAGTGAACCTAGGAGTCAAATCAAAGGTTTAAAGAATGGTAGCATTCTATGATTCCTGCAAAGCTCCTTTCCTAAGGAGATACACAGCATATATACCAATTACGTAAACATGGTCATGTTCATTACAGATAGGCCATTTATATTACGTGGGTAGGAGAATGTTAAATACTCGTTAAAAACACTTTTTACAGAGGAGGTTAAGGGTAATTGTAAACACATCTGTTTGCATTTATTAGGAACAGGAAGCGCTGTCAACATTGTTAAACAAAACAGTCAACACAAAAAGCCACGTTTTCCATTTGTCAGTACTTAGCCACCGTAGCAGTTTGTGTGTGTGCTTTCACTACCAGTTGTTAGCTATGAGTTTGTTCCTTTGGGGATGAACCTGAGATTCTCAAATCCACCATAATGCATATTTCATGTCTTGTAATTTTTTTTTAAGAGACAGCATATCGTGTGTGTTTTAAATTATAGCCCACAATGGCTGGTTAGGAAATGGAGCAAGACCTGGAGATTGGGCAAAAAAACTTTTTGCTGCTTAAATTGTACTTATTTCCCAGTTTAAAGAGTATTGTGAAGCTTCATTTCATGTTGGTTTTCTTCTTGGCCTCTTTTCCAATTATCTGGCTTAAGGTATGTTATTTTAAAACTATGTAGTGTAAAAAAAAATCTTTTGCTTTGCACTACATAAGCATTTGAGCTCATACTTACTTTTTGTCAGCATGTTTTCTAATGAAGCTTAGGGCCTGATCCTGCAAAAAAAAAAATGTCCACAGGAGCAAATTTGCTCATGTGAGTAGATTCAATGAGGAAAGCTACATAAGTATGTGTTTTAGGACTGGGCCCTTAGTTTCTGCCAGTTCTAGAGTATATGGCACACATAGTTCAGTGTTGAACGAAATATATTAAGAGTAATTTTCATATTTTGTGGTAGGTGATTACAAATTAGTTAACCCTGAATATTTTCTCTCTTCACAATATGTAATATACAGAGATAGTTATCTTGAAACAATCCCCATGGGACTACAGAACTCAACTCAACTGTTTATAGTGGTGGCCTTTTAATGAAGGAAGAGGGGAATTTTTGTTGACTCTTTAGGAGCCTTTTCTTATATTAGTAAATGTAGTTCCAGGTAAAGTTATAACTATATAAAAAAATAAGTGTTCATTTAATCGTTTAAATCAATAACTCAGCCATGCAAAAATTCATTTCTGAAATGAATTAACTAGAAACCAGGCACTGTATATTGAGGCCTCTCTTCAGAATGTTAGAACTTCAAATTAAAATTAGAGAACTGGTGGTATTCTAATCCATCTATCCTTAGACTGTATCTAGCGCTATGCCTGTTACATAATTTGCATAAAGTAACTCCCAGAATGCAACAGCACAAAACATTTTACCCCTTTTCTTAAACCATACAAAATATGATAATATTTTAAGACTATAACTAAAGCCTCTCTAATTTAGCCATTCTAGGACCAGATTGTGATTCTATCAAATATGAATAAAATACTTTACTCTGTAAATAATCCCTTTGTCTTCTGTGGGACTTCACCCGGAGAAAGGTATTATTCAATCTGATTATGTGTATTGCAATATGGCTTTTAATTAGAATTAGAAGCATTTTATTTTCCTGTAGACTCTGTAGTGTGCCATCAATAGTAATCCAATTTATCCTCATAGCAGGTATTCCAGTAATAAGGGTTACTGAGTTTGGTGAACCTACACAATTGTAAGTATGAAAGAAAGTAAGAAAAATATAACAAAGTGGCATTAATCCATGACCATTTTCTTACTACCACTTGATCTAATTCAGCACCCTTATAATTTTGGAGTAGAGGGTGGAAAAATGAGAATACAGTTTCCAAAAATATTCTGTACCTTGGTATAAGGAGTAAAAGTCCTAATTTATTTCAATTTATCATAGCATATTGTATTGTAAGCAACAGAATTATTAGAGCAAAAACAATTTTTCTGAATTCCTATTAACTTTGATATGCAATGTGAATCAGATACACTGGAGAAATGCCATGATACTGGCATGCTATGGCTGCTATAAAGAGGTTCTCGTGGGTATAAAGTAAACTATTTTTGACCCATTAATATTTTGATCCTGTTCCCATTGATCCCAGCAGTAAAAAGTGCATTAGTTACAAAGACAGGAGAGTCAGGATCCTCTACTGGAAATAAATTGTCTGACAAATAACACAGAGGCAATTTTCATATTTTACTCTTGCACACTAATATATATTGATGACATATATCAGCTAAATACTGTCATAGGGCCTTATCCTGTAGTCACTACACAGCCACGACTCCTAGTGAGTTCAATGGGAGTCTTGCATGTGTGAGAACTGCAGGGGTAGGGCCATAATGGATGTTATAGGGCTTAGATTATATATATATATAGTATTAAGGACTCAGTGGAGGAAAATCATATGAATGAAAAATAATCAGAGGATAGGCTATATATAACATATGTAAGAAAATGATCCTATTAATGTTCACACTTCATTTAAAAAGGCGAGGGAAAGATAGACTGAATTGAATTCATAATGGATTGCGATGTGGTATCTAGGCTTAGAGCACAAAATTGTTTACATTTGCATTAATTATATGTACACAATGAGGAAGACTTTTTCACAAAAGCTTCATCATTTCACATCACCAGAAACCACTGTATTGGTGGTGGTCTTGCTACCCTGCATTAAAACTAATGAAAAAATGACCACTTTCCATCAGAAGAGTTTCTTATATCACAAAGTTTTACTTGAATGAAATGTACAATAAGAAAAAATATTCCTGGACCACGTGTCTTACCTATTCTGTATGCTAAACAATAGGTGTGGAAACACAGTAGTTGGGATTTTAAAGAGAGCCTGAAGGTCCACTGACAGGAGCTCCAGCTCTTTAGGAATTTTGTTTTTCAACTCTTTCTTACGTTGCCAGCTTCTCTAAGATGTGCAGTCCATTGTTTATATATGTTAACATAACAGTTTCTAATTTTATAAAGTCATTCATCAAGTCTGTATAACTGCATCACATTGTTTTGAAGCTGTGATGAAAAAATATTCCAACTAAAGTTTAAAATACATGTAAAGAAAGACAGCACAATTTCACTGTCTTTTGCAACCAGAAATGAAACTATTCATACATTTTTCTCCCACACACTGTATCATACACTCTAAATCTATTACTACAAACACAAAATATACTGCTGCCAAAGTTCACAGTAAGAAAAAAAGCAAGATAGCATTACTTCTACACATCAAAACAAAAGACAGCAAAAATCAAATGAACAGTAGGAAATGAACTCAGTCCTTGAGAACGTATTCTGCTTCTCATGTTCTCAAACACCACAAGTTCAGGGTACAACATTAACTGCTAAACATTTAGTAGGACTTTTCTTGCTTGTCTCAGTAAAATGCAACCATTTTTGCTCTAGACTTGTCTGAAGTTTTATTAGTCTGAAGCATAGTTCAGGACAATGATTGAAAACCATACCTTTTTAATCCAGGGATTTGCAAGAGGAGCTCTCAAAGCTGAGATGTAATTAAACTAAATATTCAGCCTCGGCAAAGGACTTGCAGGTGTGGAAAGTAGGAGGGGGTAGGTTACTGCTCTGTGACTGTCACTTGGTGGAAAACCCTCCTGCTTCTATTCCACAGCACAGTTAAAAAATAAGGTTTCTCTCAATGAACACAGTCCAGGCTGACACCCACATTAGATCATATGGTAATGATATGTCTCCTGTATTGTAGCCAAAATCTTTATCAGCCCCCTTTTTTTTTTTCATTTGCTTTATTTCTTTTTCATCTGTTTAGGATCCCAAACTGCTTGTACAGTACAACACAGAAGCTCGATTGTAATTCATCTTATTTTCTTAACTTCCCTAAAGCATATATTTACCAGTTTTTTTTTTCTTCTGTTTTAACCATGCTTATTTGAATCATTGACTTTACTGGAAAAAAATAGTTTGGCTATCTTTCTTGTTTATAGTCTGTATAACTCAAGGAAATGATATAAAATTAATTTGGGGGTTAGTCAAAATGAGGATTAGCAGCAGAAAAAAGGTCTGAATAGCCTTAAGTTAAACTAGTTATACAAATACTAACCCGCCTCTGCAAATGTTACAGCCATTGCATGAACCGAGTAGTTTAGCTAAAGAATATAACTCCATACATTTTTAAAAGATTGCAGTGTATTCCTGTGTGGATAGGAGAAGCCTGTTGCTTATTGTTTTAATTAGTGGAATGATTTTAACATTTGTGGTCAGAAATGTTTCATATAAACAGATTCAAAAGAGCATTTTCACCAGAAAGGAAATTAGCTTAAACTCATTTTTGGTACTACAGTGAGGCTTTAATAGAACACACATGTGACTAATGATGTGTCTAGCTCACTATTTAGATGTATAAATTGATTTAGTAATCTGTAGCTTTATTTAATGTAAATATTAGCAATTGCTGAAATCCAGTTCTGTACTTTTAAAAAACCCCAATATACTAAAGGGAGCCCAAATACAATAACTGATATTTATTTAGTAACTTAAAAGCAACATGGACATGTGTAAATGTACTATACTGTTGACTCTCCTGTCTAAATACTGCAGTTTTATGTCTGTGTTTTGACTTGTACCCTCTCTGTTTGCCCTTAGGCTGTGACCAGGTGCAAATCTGAAAGCAAAGTCTGTGAAATATGAAAAGATGTTGAAAAGAAGTTTGAATTTGTAGAATCACAATAAACACTTGAAATTCAGTGTCTTGGCCTGATTGAAAAAGATGATGTTAAAACAATAAATCTAATGGCATTCTTTTGGTAGAAAAAGACACAGGGGAACAATTCACCTTTATAGATTTTTGCTGCAGTCAGTAGCAGTCATCAGATATTTTTATGTTAAAATATTCTACTTTTACATATTTCACTGGTAAAGTATGGATCGTTTATCCCCTTTCTAAATCTGAGTCAGTGAAGGAACTCTAGGGAGTCAAATTCTTTCTTTATATTAACCCCAGGACACAATAACTGGTAATGATTTAGTTGTAACATTTTGATATGCATGATTAGTTTTGCTCTCAGCTTTTTATGTTTATAACACAGCCTTATCCTCCTCAGAGGTGTCACTGTTAGGTTCACCGAAATCTTGGCTGCATCTTAGTAATTTCAACGGGTTAAATCTCTGTCCACCTGCATTAGCTGGTTACAAACATTTCAAAGCAGGGTTTTGATGGACAATAGGTCAACAGAGGGGCAACTGAACTTGTCATCTTGAAATTTTGCCTTACGGTGAATGTACACCCTCCCCAGCTAAAACCTAATACAATTGCTCTGATAACTAGTAGAGGGGTGAAAGTACTAAATGAGTTGCAGCTTTTTCTTCTTGATATTGGAAGGTGGGGGATGTGAAGGAGTGTGGTGTCCCATCCTTCCTTTTCCTCTCCAGGCTTTGGGGGAACTGAGATCCCTGCAACATGCTGCCTCCTCCTCACTGGCTTGGGAAATGGAGATTAGAGTGGGAGTAGCAGGACCAGTTGTTATCTGGATGGAGAGTTTATAAGGTTCCAAGCCTCTTTAGGTGGAGTAATACTGGCACAATTAGGGTACTCCCACCTTGGACAATTTTTTCTCTATCTTTGCCTCCTTTCTTCTGCAGGAAGATCTGATTCAGCTGGTTCCCTCCAGGAAGCACAAAAAGGAAAAAATGGGGGAGCTTATCACTTCCAGTTTTTCCTTCCTTCCAGGGGTAAATGGAAATCCTGATGCTCGCATCCTCTCTCCTAGTCAGCCATTCATGTTTCTCTGGATTCTATGCCAGTTTGCTCTCCCCTCCTAGAACTCCATAGCGGGGAGGATAGGTGGGAGTGTAGCAGTCGCTCCATTATACAGTTCCACACTGAGAGTACATCTACTCAGCACACTCCTTATGGCTTCGTATAGATTACATACACCTCCCCCAGCAGGAATATAAATGGCAGTGAGACATGGCATATGCAAGTAAAGAAAGACACGTGAACCATTAGGGTATGAACCTGCCTGGTTCTCCATCTCCAGGCAGTGTGATATATCTGGCTGGCTAGTGTGCTGATCTCTCCCTGCTCACAGAGCCTTTCACCACCATAGGGAAAGGCTGCAACAGTGAAGAAAGGGTGTGGTAGGGAGAGGTAGTAGGGAAGGTGTCCAGGAGGTACCTGCTGTCAGAGCCTTTCTCTGCTACCTTCCGCCAACTGGAACCTTTCACTCGCATTTAGCTACTCATCACAGTGTGGACACAGCCTGATTTTTCATGGCAATATGTAGATACACATGCCCTGCACACGCCTCACTAATGTGCAGGCACACACTTTTCCTTGGCTTGCTGTGGGCCTACTTGGGGACATGGACTACTTTCTGATATCTGTTTTTCTGTATCACTGTTCTCTTCCCCGTGTCATGTCCTATTGCACAAGTTGATGCAATGTCATGTCACTGCCTTATATCAATACACATGATGACCTATAGCCACCAGAATTTGTGAGCTCCCCCTCCCAGTCTGTTAATTACTACTTAGTATTTTTTGGTCATGATTTGAATAAGTGTTTTTTACAAGAGTCAGTGGTCCAACCAAAGACCTAGATGGCTAGACTTTCAGATCTTTAGTGACTTCTAAAAGGTTCTAGCCAAATATTCCTTAATGTTATTTTCTTATAACAAAATCATTTCACATCATCTAAAAAGACAAAGATGGTTATAAGTACAATAAAAAGAAGGGTTCAGAGTGAATAGGCAATGGACAGGGAATATTTTTAATATATTTGTTGCAGGAACAATATGGCATTGTCTTTTGGTGTTTATTTCATATCCTTTCCCTTTATCAATTAGTTCCAAAAGGATGCCCCAGGGTCAAACTTCTGACTAGATCTCCCCTTCCTTTCTGCCTCCCAGTTTAGCTAAATGCCCCTTCCTCTTATCTATTCTGCAACTTTCTGTAAAGTTTTCTTACAAACAGTGTAATAAGCAACATGGTCAATGACGTACTTATGGAATAAATGTGATTCTATATTGGTCCAGGCATGGCTTGACAAGTTAGTTGAAGACACAGAATTGCAACTGTTGGATATTCTGAATGTAAAAAGTGTCTTCATCTGTTCTGTCATCTCAGAACTATATTTCTGAAGTTTGCGACAGTTCTACAGGTCACCTATGGCTGAGGTCTTCCATTTTGGTCATTTGCCAACAATAGAGTTATGTATCGTCTGAAGCCATGGAGAGCACTTTGAATAAAATTAAATGAAACTAATACCTTGCTCCTCCCTCAGTCTGGGGGCTGTGTGGATGGAGCATGTGGAGACTGGATGGTCCAAAGGGGTAGGAAAATCATCCTTTCTCTGGCGTATTCAGGGAGGAGCCTCTCATGGAGTTGCTCCTGGCGGAAGATGGAGCCCTTTCCGATGGCAGGGCATGATCTGGCTCTAGGGTACTTAGGACCTAAGTCCCTCTCCCATATGGCCTTATTATTCTTTCCTGAGCCAGATCATTTTTTCCAGCCATCACAAGTTGAGGAGGAACTGTTACAGTCTCATCACTCATTGTGATTTCTAATTCCCTGATTTTAGCATTGGCCCCATAGGAGAGAACCTAAAGTATGCACTCCTTATACTTCTATCAGAAGATAACTTAACTCCCAACTGCCCATTTTAAGAGCACTCTTACCTATCCAGCTTCTCCAAAACCATGGGTGGGCAGGTATAAATAGCCTTGACTAGCAAGCGATCCACAAATGGCAAGAAGTGACAAAGAGTCCTGTGGCACCTTAAAGACTAACTAAAGTATTAGAGCATAAGCTTTCGTGGGCTAATACCCACACAAAGTAGGTATTAGCCCACAAAAGCTTATGCTCTAATACTTTAGTTAGTCTTTAAGGTGCCACAGGACTCTTTGTCACTTCTGCAATTCCAGACTAACATGGCTACCCCTCTGATTCTTGACAAATAGCAAGGTTTCTCCTTATTACTAGCTATGGTGGCAGGAGAGAGAGGGTGCAGAAGTATGTGGGAGACAAACAAAAGAGCCCTTTACTCTCCTGTTAGCTAGGAATCCATATGTGAAATCAAACAGCTGCTTGTATATGCACTTAAGTAGTATTCTGTTTCCCATGAGCTGGGCTACTGACAGAGAATGCTTTTGCTCTGTGCTGACTCATGTGTGAATGTCAACACCTCAGAAAACCCCTATTAGCAGGAGGTAGTAGATTCTGTCCCAAAAAGACACTGTGGGATAGGGAGAAGCAGACAAACTGTGACTGGAAGCCTGAGAACATCTTAGCAGGAAATGGTGGTGAATGGGAGCCAGGAAGAAAAGGTGGGGAGGGAGGTCTGGAGAGCTTGAACTGGAGAGAGAATGAGAGGTCAGGGACAGACAAAAGGAGCAGAATCTCAGGAGAAGAGCTGTTTTCATGAGATTTTGGCCATTTATTTCAGGATCTGCTTTTGGAGGCAAACAGATCTTTCTGGGTGAGGGAAGAAGGGAGGTTGATTAAAAGTAAAACTTTTATATTTACTTTTGGTGACATTAAGATCCTGAACCAGACATCCCTGGTCTTCCCAACTCTGCTTTCTAGATACCTTCTGTTATACCATTTCATACAATTGTTGAAGCAATGCGCTTTGCGTGTCCTCTATGACTCAGGTTATGAACGAGTATCCAAAAATGAGCCACACATCCTGTGCAGCCATGCATGGTTTAAGAACCACTTACCAGATTATGAAAACTGTGAACTGCTGTACCAATAGGTCAAGTCCCTGACCTCAGTTTTAGTCATAGAAAACTTCTTGGTTCATCAGAAATTAATTATGCTAGAGTTAAGTCCCAGTCCTTTTGAATCCAAGAGACCAGCTAGTGTGCCTTACAGTAGGGTTCCTGTGTGGTTAGCTATTAGGAAGATAACATGTGCATGTTGCAGTGTAGTGGGGAAATGAATGATTTCCAGGAGTGGATCCACCTATACTGAGTCCTGTGAACTGGAGGATCTTTAGTGGTGTAAGCAATACCATCACTGAACTTAATGCTTTCATTCTGGTTATTTGACTTCTTTATGGTACCAGAGCTCATTTAAAAAAAAAATCTGAATCAGACACTGATGCCGCAAATGCAGTTTTTGTTGAAATAAAATTGTGCATTGAGGCTCCAATGAAAACCAGGGGCTTCTGAGCCTAGGATTTTGTAATTTGCATCTCTTAGACATGAGGAGTAATTGCACGTGAGGTTAGGATTGCCACCATGGAAAGTTATATTCTGCCTGGGGGCTCCACAGGAACCCTGCCGATTGCATCATAGGCTGTGGATCAGTAAACTCATACTGACTTCCAAAAGTTGGGGGATTGGAAGCCTCGGGACATTGGGAATGGAATAGATGTGCAACATTTTGCTTCTAATTTGTGCAGTGAGATGCATCACAGGGTGGTGGAGAATGGAAATGAATAGTTTTTTATATCTGATAGCTGTTGTGTGCTCTACATGAAAATGAGTTGAGTATTCTCAGCCCAGTTTCCAGTGGCTATGTGTCTGCATTTAAAACAACAACAACAAAACCCCCTCTGAATTGGGAAAAACTGACACTCTGAGCAGAGAGGCCATGAACTAAATAAGTACAGGGGCTAATCTAACCTGTTACCTTTAGAGGTTAGTCCTGCAGGTCTAGACAGAGGCACACTAATGGGTCAGCAGCTTGCTGTGCTGCTGTGCATGTTGTATCAGCTTGCTGAGTAAATAGAAAGCTTCAGTCTCCAGGACAGTCAGTTCTGTACCTTCCAAAAGCTTAATGGTCACAAAATGTGACCTAAAAAAGAAAAAAATCTAAATAGTTTAATATGCCATTTCAAGTTAAGTTACATTTTATAGGAAGCTGGTTCCTTCGTTGCAACTGCCAGCTGGCATTGCTCAAAGTATACAACCACAGCAATCTTTAGGTTTCCACAACATTTCCGGTTATCTCAACTAGCATCCACTACACTGCTTGTCTCTCCTCACATACAAGACCCTAGTCCTCATTTTTAAAATATAAGATGGCAGATTTCTGTAGGTACAGCAATATTTAACCAGTCAGGATCATTTCTTATGGAGAAAAGGGGATAGAATTCACACTTTTTTCAAAGTAGGCCAAAGAATTCCAGCACAACTATTCAACAGAGCCTCAAATTCCAGTAAATATTGTACTAACCTTTTTTACAAAGCAGTAATATGATCCAATTTCTCCTCTGAAAAATATTTGCCAATATTATTTTTTAAAAAAGATTCAGACTTTGAAATCCAAGAATGTACATTTTCATTTTTAACAGCCCTGACCAGTAATTACAAACCTAAGTTAATATTGCAGTGTCATTTTTTATTACATATACTCAGGTATAATTTCACAAAATAATACATAAAAAATCATTCCAGACTAACTGAACCTTTCTCTACATTTTAAAGAGTATTTTTAACAAATATAAAAACATCTCACTATCGCCAACAAATTTGGTGGAAACATTTCATATATATTATACTTTGATAGCACTACCAGTTGTGTTCTCCTCTTAAAATGAAACACATTCATTCAGAGTTTCTATTTAAAAAAGAAGCAACTTAAAGAAGTTACTTGCTCCGGGTAAGAAGTTGAGAACTAATCAAAGAAAGCCCCCTAATCAACTCTCTTCATGACAATGATCAGGTCATGGATATGAAGTCTGATTCAAAGCCCATTGAGATCAATAGGACTCTACTATCGACACAATGAGCTTTGGATCAGGCCCATAAAGTATACAACATATGGGTCTTGAACCCAGAATGCTCTGGAACATGAATTTAAGTTTATGTATATAAGCAATCCTGATGACTTTGATGGGATTACACACTTATATAAAGCTAAGCATGGGGACAACTGTTTTGTCTGGATTAAAGCCTCCTAGGATGGGTCTAGACTGCAATAAAACACCTGTGGCTGACAGGTGTCAGCTGATTCAGGTTCATGGGGCTCAGGCTGTTGGGCTATACAATTACAGTGTAGACATCTAGGCTCAGGCTAGAGCCCACGGTCTGGCTCCCTGTGAGGCAGGAGGATTCCAGAGCCCAGGCTCTCACCTGAGCCTGGATGTCAACACTGCAGTTTTGTGGCCTCACAGCGTGAGCCCTGTGAACCCGAGTCCGCTGACACAGGCCAGCTGCTTGTGTTTTATTGCATATCCATAGAAGAGAGTTGGGTTTTTTTTTCCTTATCCACCCAAATCTTTACAGTGCTCTGGCACATAAATTTACACCCTCTTTAAGGCACATTTACATTGTCAGAGTGTGAAAAGGATCCTTAATACAACTGAGAGTTAGGCCCTATGGTACTTGCTGTAGTGCAGAGTTTAGTAGGACACAGGTTTGCATTTCTTGGTAAAAGGACAAATTAACATCTCTAGGGTCCAGAGTAAATGTAATGTCTGCACATTCTGGACTATCTGCAAACAAAGCAGCATCTATCCTGTAGGTACACTCAATGCAGACGTTCCAGGGAAACTCAAAGTAAATAGCATCGAACTTCCAGGCTACAATATAAACAAAAATACAAGCCGAAAACTTTAAACTATTCTGTGATTATGAACGTTTCTGCAAAACTCTGAAGTCCTACATATTTTAAACGCTTCTCTCTCGACTCCTCCATCAATCATTTTAAAACAGCTGTTCACAGCTGTGACCCTCTTCAATCTCTTCTCCCCCTGACTTTTTTTTTCTCATTTTAAATTGTTTTAAAACTTGCTGCGACCACTCGGAAGGCCATGAACAGACACCAGGCGCTGTGCAAATGGCCCCATTGAAAGCAGAAGTTGGGAGAAACATCTGATTCAATCAATAAATCTGAGCTGATTCAAACAACATGGAGGAGAGACAGACAGCAGGAACAGGGTGGAGAACATTTAACACAATGACAAATGGCTGCGGCTGTGTGTCCAAGTCTCAGAATCTAAGTGTCAGTGGTTTTCTTTTTTCTTTTCTTTTCTTTTTTAAAATGAAGAAGTCACAGAATAGATGAGGTGTCCTTGTGGCACCTTAGACATGATTGAATTGGCCTTGTTAGCACTACAAAAAAGGGTAATTTTCTCTCTGTTGATATTCACCCTTTCTTGTCAGCTGTTGGGAATGGGACACATCCACCCTAATTGAATTGGCCTCTTTAGCACTGACCCCACACACACACTTGATAAGGCAACTCCCATCTTTTCATGTGCTGTGTATTTATACCTGCCCACTGAATTTTTCACGCCATACATCTGATGAAGTGGGTTCTAGCCCAGGAAAGTTTATGCCCAAATAAATTTGTTAGTCTCTAAGGTGCCACAAGGACTCCTTGTTGTTTTTGCTGGTCAGACTAACACGGCTACCCCTCTGAAGCCAGTCACAGAATACAGGTTTGGAAGTAAAACCAGTAAAGAGGCCTCTTCAGATGAAAGGTGTCCATCTCACATACAAAGCTAAAAATGCTGTTACACTAGCTCTGAGACAGTCTGCACTCATCATTCCTGACAACTGGAAAGAGAGACAGGAGGCAAGGGATGTGGTTTAATTAGGTCACAACTCTTATTAACTTAACTCATCTGAAAATGGTCCAGCAGTAACTCATACAGTGCAAGTCATCAGTCCATCCTTAATCATTTCCACCTAGTGCAGGGCTGCCATTACCTCATTCCCCAGCCTTTCACTGTTGGTCCCCAGATCATTGCTGGGAACCTATTGCCCTCCTCTGGCATTGGGAGTTAAAGGGCTTCTGACAGGTTCAGTCACAGAGACCCTCTTGGGACTGTCACCTAATGTGCTGGAATTACCTCAGAGCCCATTTTTCCTGCCAGCTTGGGACTCCAGAACCCGGCCTTGTTGAGCCAAACACACTAGCCTGCGACAACATAGACCCAGCATCTGGGCCATGCCCCCAAAACTGCAGACTTTAACCAAAAACAGCTCAGCAGGTTATCTGTCTCCAGCACCCAGACACCCAGCTCCCAATGGGATCCAAACCCCAAATAAATCTATTTTACTCTGTATAAAGCTTATACAGGGTAAATCGTAAATTTTTCACCCTCTAAATCACTGATAGAGTGATATGCAAAGCTGTTTGTTCCCTTCACTCTGGGTTTATTAATAAAAAGTGGTTTTATTAAGTATAAAAAGTGGGATTTAAGTGGTTCCAAGTAATGACAGACAGAACAAAGTAAGTGACAAAACAAAATAAAACAAAACAAGCAAGTCTAAGTCTAATACATTAAGAAAATTATTACAGGTAATATCTCACCCTCAGAGATGTTCCAATAAGCTTCTTTCACAGACTAGAATCCTTCCAATTCTGGGCCCAATCCTTTCCCCTGGTACAGTCTTTATTAGATCCAGCAGACATCTCAGATGGTAAGCACGGGTTTTCTCATGACTGGCACCCCCTTTGTCCTGTGCCATCCCCTTTTATATCTTTGAACAATGCAAGAATCTTTTGTCCGTGCTTGTCCCCACCGCCCCCCATCAATGAAAAAGTACAAGGATTAAGATGGATTCAAGTATCACGTGACATGTCACTATAACACCCCTAGTCTCCATTCTTCCTGGGTTGGCCCACATGAACACAGGAAGGTTTTCAGGTAAATAAACAATTTGCAGCCAATTATCCTAGTCAATGGGAGCCATCAATAGCAACGCATAACAATATTCATGAGATTTAGCTTTGCTTTCACGATAGAATCAGAGAATTAAAAACTCAGTCTGTCTGTCTTAGAGTTTTATACTATGTTCCATTTCTGTGAGATCTGAGTTACTATGAGAGAAAATTAGATTGCTGGTGTATTCCAAAATAATTTATAATTAGTCACTGGACCAGAAACATCTTCCCTAGAGTTAGATTCTGGAAAATACTATAATCAAACCTACCGCTGGTCCTCCAATCTGGTTACCTGTCTTCAAAATGGTCAGTGACAGATACCCATAGCAAATTGAACCCCATCCATAATACAACTCACTATTCATTCTTCTATCATTAGGATAACTTTACTTCCTCACTATAGGCAGCCATCACTTTATGTCCTGAAGTACAAGAACTGATACCTTTATATGTTTTTTTTGTTCTAGCTAGTGTAGTGGCTGCTGTTATTCAATCAAAAAAAAATTAACCTCACTAATCTTCCATGATAGTGAGTTCCTACCATTAATTAGATTCTGAACAAAATAATATTTTATTTGTTGTGTCTTTTGCTGTCACTGGACGCTCTCTTGGTTGGCTTACTTATTGGCTTTTTCTGTATCATTCATTGTTTCATCTTCTCAAGGTTTTTAGATTAATTTCTATGAAACCAAGAAGTCTGTATTCTTATTACATTCTATAGAACTTTTCCATAAGAATGCCATACGTGGTAAACCCCCCATCCACATAAGTCACATCTGGGCTATTAACTAGTCAGCTATTTACTATAGATATGTTGTTGTCTCAGTGAGCACTTGCTGACAGACATTCAGAATAATAATCTCTTTATGCACTCAGGATAAACACAACATACTAGCTAGTGTTAACGTAGTCTGATGTACATGTGTTTTATAGGCTGGTGATCTCAGAGACGTTGTGGTTCAAGTTATAGAAAACAAAGTGTTGCAAACCCAACATTGAACCTGACATGATTTTTGATGTGATGAGTTTGGTAACACTTTGTGGCATGTAAACTGAATGTCATGTGCACTAACTGGAACAATTGTCTGTCATCTTCTCACATTAGGATGCCATTGCTAGATCATGACATGGTGCTAGCTTGTGAGCTTGGCGATGAATGAAAGTTACAGTAATATCCTTGGAGCCAGAGGAGAGATAACAGTGGGGGAAATCTGCTCAACATCTTAGATATCTATACACAAATGCAAGGTCTGTGGGGAATACACAGCAAGAATTGGAAGTATTAATAAATAAACTAAATTAATTGGCATCATAGAGACTTGGTGGGTTAAATCTCATGACTACAATATTAGGCTATAGCTTGTTCAGGAAGAACAGGCAAGGGGGAAAAAAGGATGAGGTGTTGCATTATACACCAAGAATAAATGCACTTGTTCTGAGATCAACAAAGAGGTGAGAGGCGGACCAGATGAAAATCTCTGGGTTTAGGCAAAAGGGGAAAAAAGCTGGGGTGATGGTAGGGTTGGGATCTATTATAGACCACCAAATCTAGAGGACAAGGTGGATGAGGCATTTCTAGAATGAATAAGAGAAATATCCAAAACACAAGACCTGGTAGTAATGAGGTTCTTTAACTACCCAGACATCTGTTGGAAGAATAATACAGAAAAACACAAAATGTCCAGTAAGTAATATTGGGGACAACTTTCTTATTTAGAAAGTGGAGGAAGTAACCAGGGGGACAGTCATTTTAGACTAAGTGGAAGGAATTACTTGCAAATCTGAAGTCTGGGGGCCATTTGGGTGAAAGTGATCATAAAATGACAGATTTAATGACTCTAAAGAAAGGAAGGCATAAGAACAGCAGAACAGACACAGGACTGCAAACAGGCACACTCAGGCAACATGTAGATAAGGTCCAATATGAAGAAACTCTTAAGGGGAAAAGGAGTTTGGGAAAGCAGGCAGTTTCTCATACATTAAAGGCACAATAACAGATTATCCCCAAACAAAGGAAAGATAGAAAGAATGGTAATAGACTAATATGGCTTCATCAGGATCTCTTTATCTGAAAACCTAAAAGGAATTTAACAAAAAGTGGAAACATGGTCAAATTGTGAATAATGAGTACAAAAGAATAGCACAAGCATGTAGGAATAAAGTCAGAAAGGCTAAAGCACAAAATGAGTTATAACTAGCAAAGAGCATAGAAAGAAATAAGAAGAGATTCTGTAAACAGATTAAGATCAAGAAAAAGAAGAAGGAAAGTGAATGTACTATACTTAGCAGGGAAGAGAGCTAATAACAGATGACATCAAGAAAGCAAGGGTTTTTAGTGTCTATTTCGTTTCTGTCTTCACTAAAAACGTTAATCATAACCAGTTGTTTAACACAATTAATATTAACAAGGGGGAAGGAACACAAGCCAAAATAGAGAAAAAACAGCTTAAAGGACATTTAGATAACATAGCTGAGCCTGATGAAATTCACCCTATGGTACTTAAGAAACTAGCTGAAGCAATTTCTGAACTGTTAGTGATTTATTTTCAAGAACTCATGGAGGACAGATAAGGTCCCTTAGGATTGGAGAAGGGCAAATGTAGTACTTATTTTTAAAAAGGGGAACAAAGAGGAGCCAGGGAATTATAGACCAGTCAGTCTAACTTCAATACTTGGAAAGATACTGGAACAAATCAATTTGAAAGTACCAAGATGCACTAGGATTATAAATAATAAGCAACAGGCATTTGTCAAGAACAAATCATGCTAAAAACCAACCCAATTTCTTTCTTTGACAGGGATATATCTTGATTTTTAGTAAGGTTCTTGATACACTCCTGCATGACATTCTCTTAAGCAAACTTGGGAAATGTCTATGGTCTTGATGAAATTACTATAATTGAATAAAAACTGGGCATGTTTATTCTTACTTTGAGCCCCAGATAGCAAGTGTGAAAATATCAGTGCATTAGCCAAACTACACCCACTCGTTCCTTGACAACATTCCTTTTTCACTATATAGAGTACTTAGTATACTTGTTAAAATCAAACAGAATATGTTTGTATATTCAAGGACACTTCTAGGCAATCTAAAAACTAGACTCAGCAGGGACATAGGAAGATAGGAAATAAAACTGTAAGATACCTCTTGGGTCAATGAGTCCAGTCTGCTGCTATCACAGGCAACCCTATCATATATACCTCTTCATACCCTCTCTAGCTCCATCTTAAAACTAGTTGTTTTGTTTGCCCCCACTACTCCTATTGGGAGGCTGTTCCAGAATCTCACTCTTCTGCTGGTTAGAAACCTTCTTCTAATTTCCAGCCTAAGTTTATTCATGGACGTTTTTTTTTATTCTTCTGCCAACATTGTCCATTAGCTGAAATCAATGGTGTTATGGATCATAACATCTTTGAAGATGAGGCTTGTCTGTTGGGGCCTCTAGGCACTACAGTAGTACAAATAATAAACAACCTTCCATAGGAGTTTTAATGACCACAAGTGATCAAGAGACTTTAGTTTTATTTTCCATCCAAATGATCTTTCTGAAAGATTATTCTATTGGCATCTTAGGCTGTGTTCAAGAAAGGAAAATGTTATTGATGAAATTATTGCCAGGAAAATAATAGTAATAAATAGGGCTGAGTGACTTCTTAGTAGCAAATGATTTATCTGTCAGTTTAGTCTCTATTTCTGTTCATGAATTGTCCCTAAAGAAATGGTGA
Source organism: Dermatemys mawii (assembly GCA_007922305.1). NCBI lineage: Eukaryota > Metazoa > Chordata > Testudines > Dermatemydidae > Dermatemys > Dermatemys mawii. Next base: position 64,968,489 of record ML677341.1, read on the forward strand.
GGTTTATTTATGTATTCATTGTTTCAATTGCTTCCAACTGAGGAGACAAGTAACAGTGCGAATATACACATTTCTCAAACATTCATATGGAAAAAGTCTTCACATGAACAGACTTTACAAGGGGGTTGAACAAAATCAAAACTAATGTGATTTACAATTCTTGCTTGCAGATAATTTTTTCCTAGTAGTCATCCAGCAGTAGAGGTAACTTGGAACTCTTTCCAATTTAAATATTTTTTTTACTTAGAGTTTGTATGTGAAATGTCCCCCTCACTCACATGCTGCTTTCTCACATATATAAGCATGGACAGGTGCTGGTTGTATTCTCAAAAGAACCTTACATTTTCTACTTTTTTTTTACAGCTGTTAGGGATTGTGGATATGAATTATGAAGACAAACAATCTCTGAAATCCTAGGGGGAAAATGACTGCTTCCTTTTATCTGAATTAAATTGCACCCTATAAACAGATCACAAATATTAGTCAACATGTTGGTTATGACATCGTAAATATTATTCAAAATACTGGTCATTGCGTTTGTTCATAATTCTTGATATACCTTGTGGATAGAGCTGAAGATTAAATTCACTAAAAATATTAGCTAGGAAAGACTGTCTTTAAATAAAAACCAACCATTTCATTCCACAAAGAAAATGGCTAGAACCATAAAACACGTTTTGTCAGATGCCATGATCTGTGGCTTCAGTTCTTAATTTTCCTTATTACTAAATAATGTCTCAGGGCCAGATCCTGAAGTCTTTAACTAGAGTTCAGTTGTGCCATTTAGGACAGCCAGTAGTCAGGGATGGAGTTACAATGCTACACAGGAAGCTCTGGAGGCATTTTGTCTCAGGAAAGCCAAAAAGAGCACCTCCTGGGACCCCCACTGCGAAAAATGAGCAAATTCCTTCTGGCATCACTTAATGGGAATAAAACTAAACTATAATTTATTATTTCATCTGCAGTACCAGGTTGTACTGATCCTTTTGGCGTTATTCCCTAACAGATCAAAACTTAATCACTTATTTATAATCCCCGGCTCTTGCATCATGAATCTAAATTAAGGATCAAATGTCTATAGTTTTAATAATCATGAAGTCTTGGTTTTACTCTGAGTACAGTGTCTTCCTGTTACTTATACTGATGATTTCCCCTAGAGTAGTAGTACTGCTCAATGGACAGTTTTTCCTTTCCCTTCACACAAGAGGTCGGAATCCAACTTTGACCTTCCATAGGTGCTATTTTCCAAATGGAAGTGCACTATAATACTGAATTGAAGTAATCTATATATTTCTCTCAGCTGTAATTATTACAGCTTCTCAGTGCTGTGATACATCAAAACTTTTAAAGGACTCAGCAGCGTGCCAGGCAGATCACAGTTGGCAGGAAGTGCTGAAGGTGCTACAACCGCTAGTCCATTGAGGCTCTAGTGCTCATATGTCCAATAAGCCCTCAAACACATGGCCAACGAGAGAGAGCATGGTCACTAGGTCTACCAAGAAAGCGAAAGTTATAAGTACCCCAGGTACAGGGACTTAAGTAGTTACAATTCATGGTAAAACACACCAGTTCCTCCACTGACTAGTAGAGTTGCCAACCTTCCAGGATTGTCCTGGAATCTCCAGTAAATAAAGATTAATCTTTAATTAAAGATTATTTCATGTGATGAAACCTCTAGGAAGACGTCCAACCAAAATTGGCAACCCCACCGATTAGTGCCTGGGATGCCCTCTCCAATCCAGCCCTCTATTAAAGGCAAGTAGGTAACTTGCAGGTTTCTTGAACTTTGCGTTATCCCCCAGCTGTTAGGGCAGTGCTTCTTGAATGGTTCCTGCTTGCAGTTTGCTTCAGCTGTAGTGACAGCTAGACTGGAAGGACCTCCCCATAACAGTCCCTGGCTGTGTACAATCTCTGCAAGGACAGTAACCCCTCTCACCTGAGTCCAACATCCAGTCAGAGCACTTTCCAGGCTAATCCCCAGTGTGTAGGTCACATTCTTTGCAATAGCTGTCTTCAGTCTCATGCCCCTTTAAAGACTGGGCTAGCCACTGCCTCTCTGTCCCTAAGAGCCCACTGGCTGCAGGGCCCCTGCTCAGTCTCTGATAATTCCCACAAGTTCTGCACAGGTCTGCATCCTGTTGCAGTGTCTGCCAGTCACAGTGTCTGCTCTGCAATGGCTTTTCAGCTTTGGCTCCCTTGGTCAGCTTCCTGCTCCGCATGCCTCAGATCTACGCCAGCTTCCCCTCTCTACTCCCAGCTTGCCATGGATGAAGTGGCCCCTCATGTGGTCTTCACTTCCATCTTCCCTACTCAACTTCCTGCTTGCCACATGGCTCGACTATAGCATATCCTGCTCCACTGCTGTCTTCCCAGAGAGAGAAAGAGGCCCCTTCCTGGTCTGTTCATTTTCAAAGAGTTATTGTTTCCTGCCTGTATTGACTAGGGAAGGGGACTGGGTCTACTCTTCCATCCTAGAAAATCATGCGTCAGTGGGACAGGAGTCGATGGGAATAACTGTTCATGCAATGCTTATAAGAGTCTTTGCCGGCACTAAGCATAAACAGACTAAGCAATTGCTTAGGGCCCCGAGCAGTTCAAGGAGGCCCCCCATCCATTTTTTTAGTATGTGTTGTGGAGGTGGGCAAAAATATTCCCCAATGGATTAGCACTGCCTCTGATTCAGTCATCACACAAGTAGTTGTGATCATCCTCGATAATGGGCATTCCAAATCCAGTACCGCACAAAACAAGAATCCTGTTCTACAACTATCAGTACTAATGAATGTGTCTTTAAGTGGACAGCACACAAAAAGAACTGGAATGTAGATTTGTATTTTTCCTGTTGCCTACATATAGCCAAATACATCCCCGATATAATTCCATTACCGGGGATGTGTTAGGTGCATTGAATTATTTATGAGGGCCAGAGATAAGGAGTTCATTGTAGAATCCTCCAGTTATATCCCACTTTACCCTAATTCTTCCCATGGATGTCCATATTGACTTCATTTTGCAATTCATCACTGTAATAGGCCTGTCTGATATTTAGCTATTTATCAGAAGCAGAGACTGCTTACCAAAGGAAATGTCCTGCCAATTAATTTCTACAATTCTTATATGGAAAATATTAGGAACTGAGCATTGGTTAGTTTAAAGCATGTCTCTTTCTTCATAAGACTCAGATGTTACCCTGAGTAGCAAAGGTCATAATCAGGGTTTTGATTTGGCCTGTTACTGAAAGAGAGATTACCTGCAAAGTTCTGATCAAAATTTGGATCTGAACTCTTACAAGTTTATTAATGCTTGAATCTACAGTTTGCATCTAGGCTCATATCTAATAGGAATGCAACAAACTCTCAACACTCATTTATCTTGTACTTCCACGGATTCGATTCCTAACACCTGTTAGGCCTTTCCTGGATTTCTATCTTTTAAATCTGACACAAGCCATACAAATCTCTTTAATTGCTGTTACAGTTTAATCAGTCTTTTCTTAATGAACTGATGATAACATCTGGACTAGTTTAGGCTTATTGCCTTGTATAATGTTACTGGTTTCTTTTGTGAAATCTTGGAAGAGTTTAAATAAACAAGCAAAATAGCAGAATAGAGATGGGAGAGTGGTAGATATAAAATATGCAATTTCAAAGGTGATGTAGGATCAAAGGTACCTAAACTGCTTTAGACATTTTTGAAAATCCCATTAAGTGCATGTATGCATCTTTAGATGTCTTTGAAAATCTGACCCTACATCACTTTTGAAAATACAATTTAGGCTACTGAATCACTTAGAAACTTTGAAAATTTTGCCCTACTTGCTTAATGTTAGCCATCTAAATTTGGAAAGAATAGGCCAGATTAGGACTAAATAAAAGAACAAAGTTTTAAATTACTAGAACTTTCAACCTGAAAACAATGATTCTTTGAATCATGATCCTGAGTTTCTTGTAGTCAGTAATACTACTTGCATGAGCAGTAAAGTGCATGGTAAGTATCTGCAATATGGGAGCCTTAATTTCCAACTTCCAGACAGTCATTACTCTTAACAAACAAATTTAGACTGTTTTATAGTTAATTTATGATATGCTAGTTCTTATCATTTTGTGTCTTTAAATATTTTATAAACAACCCCGATATATTTAAGACTGGATAAAAAGAGTAACCAAAGGATAAGACTATTATACATTCAAATGGATTTCATAGAAAATATTATGCTTTATATAAAGCTGTAGGTAAAGGACAGCAGGATGTCTGGACTAAGACCTTTTTAACGTTGTTCTGTTTAATGTTGCCTCTAAAAGCTGACTTTGGCAATGTTTTGGTGTGAAGACCAGTGAATGCATATGGACACCATTTGTAAATGGCCATAAAAGGAAAGTGTTTGGGTTTAGTGGACAGGTATAAAATATATTAGAATTTTTGTATGCTTTTGTTTAAAATGTTTATAGAATACAGACAGCTGGAAATCTAAAGGTGAAGCTTAAAAATAAGGAACTGTTAACAAAATATTTGAGTAAGGAATTTTGACAACTAACATTACGACAATTGTTTAAATATTTATCCCAAAGCTACAATTATGTGTGTTTCTTTTGTATAAATGTGATTGCATTCTGGGATTTATAATTCTACCCAGTGGGACAGGGAAAAAAACTACTTTAAGCTTAAAATAAGTCTAAACGAAATAAATGTTTTACTCAGGCAATGTCTAGAAAGGATTATTTAGCTCTTGTTAGAGCCTGTCCTTTCATCTCTGTATTAAGTTTTCTTTGATGCATAAGCCCACGCTAGAGAGCTTTATTCAGAAAAGACCTTTTTGCACTCTCAGATCTTCAAAGTAAAGTGGTAATTAAGAAAAAAAATATAGACCCCAATATTAATATTAGTATGTATCTATAGTAGTACTTATTTGGCCCTCTTTCATGAATTATTTGAGCACTTCACAATCTTTTAATGTATTCACCCTCACAACAACCTCATAAGGTAGGGAAGTAATATTATCTATCATTTTACAGATGGGGAATTATTGCTATGCATGTGTGAACCTCACCGACTGAGGGTTCTGCCCACACATTATAGCTAAAGGACTGAAGTCTTGGTAGGTAATTGCTGCACAGCACATGTTAACCACTTTTCCGAATTTGTTGGTACCTTAAAGTTCTTTGCTGTAATATTCAAATGCACAGTGTCAATTTAAATGTCACTCCTCTCCATGTAAATATTTTATATTCTAGTGGTACACTAGATTGTACCAAGATTACTATGAGTAGACTGTAGACAAAATATTTTTCTATGATTTTCAATGTATTTATTCTGTGCGTTTGATATCATTTTGTGAATAGTCAGTTTCACTATACAAGTGAGCCAGTTTCCCTTTGATGTGTTGTTGTCGAAGTCTTTCTTTCATGGCAAATGGAGGAGAAACAATTTTTAAAAATAAGAAAATGTGATTACAAAGCCATAAAAAAATGGTTGGGATTTTTCTATTTGTTTTTTGAACATGATTACATTTTAAGCTAATAGTACCCCTTTCAGGTTAACATTCTGTCCTCACGGTATACAATTAAGTGAGGGAAGTTAGGACTGGTTAATATAGTGGAAAACAAACTTAGGTTTAAGTATATTCCAAATGAGTATAGTGGTCACAGGCTCAATTTCTTCCTTGGTAGAAAAGAAGACAAAATAATACAGCCACTCCCTAGAACCTGGCAATTTGCGTTTGCTGCTCAAAAGAGGACCAAGGTTGCATTGCCATGGACACTGAGTTAGTAAAGCACTCCTCCTCTGCAGTGTTGTAGCTGTGTTGGTCCCAACATATTAAAGAGACAAGGTAGGTGAGATAATATCTTTTACTGGACCAGCTTCTGTCTTGGTCCAATAAAATATATTACCTCACCCAGCTGGCCTTTCTAAACCACTCGCTGACACACAATGTACTTCCTTCTGGGTATTGTTGAAGGCATTTTAGAGTCAGCAAGGGGATGACAATTCAGGTAGCAATGATTGCAGTTCTCTGTGTTCACCTAGACTGCAATTTAAAAGAGAATGAACTTGGATTCTTTTTGGCTGCCTGTCTGAACTTTCACAGTCACATGGGGTACTATTGGAAAAAACCTTACCGAAAAATAGCATGCACCTTTGCTTTGTTTAAAAGAAATGGGAACTGAGGATAGACCACTAGCCTTAGCTGTGCCTGGTGTTTATTGCTTAAAGAGTTGTCTGTTGTCATACAAAGGTGTTTAGTGTCTTAATAGCATGAGAACAATATTCATTCTTCTGAATGTCCTAGATCTAGTAGGATTTTCTGAGCCATTGTAATTTGAAGAGTCTATGGGAAACCATGCGGTAAGGGGTAATATGATACTCTTTGGATAAAAAAGCTGCTTCAGATGAAAATGTCATCTGATCCCTGCATATGACAGGTCAAATTCAAGTTACAGGCTTCCAGAGGCAGAAAGTCCCTCTGGAGAGGGGTGCAGCCTTCTGTAATCCCCACTCTGCCAGAAGATCTAGAGCTGACTGGCACATCCCTACTGGCTGGCTGCTTCAGAAATTATTAGATGTGCTCTAGGAATTATTTGGGAAAAGTTCTGTGTCATGTGTTACACAGGAGGTCAGACTAGTATGATCAGAATGGTCCTTTTGGCCTTGGCATTTTATGAATGTATGACTCCCACAAAATGGACTCTCCTGACTGGAGAGCAGGTGGTGCCAGATCAGCTGTGTACTGATTCAGCACATCAGGTAGGTGGATTGTACGGTCACTAGGGTTTGGTTGCTGGTTCAGTTCTGCGGCTGCAGACTACTTATATTTTGTTGCACGTTATATGCATTTTTTTTATGAATATCATGTGCACATCAGTTTGCCGGCTCGATATTATCCCAGCTGACTACAGTAAATCTAAAGAGTCTGTTGGGAGAAACAAACAAGAAATGAAACAATGGCAAAGATAAGGTACTGCTAGAAAAACTCTGACTGGTCATTGAGGAAACACTGGGGAAGTTCTTAATTGGGAAATGTTCACCATCCTGGCCCTAACTAAGCTAGCAAGGTTTATTTTCCCCAGGCCTGAGCCTGGGCTCAAAGGAATACTAAACCGTTAAAATCCATGACTAATGATAAAAGGGGTGTTGATATGGCAGCAGTGACTGGAGATGATTCTCTAGCAGAGAGAGACCCAGAGGATGCTTCAGGGGCTATCTGATGCTCCCAGCCCAGGAGGCAGAGCATCTGGACTGAGTGGAACTTGCCCAAAACTTGCAAGGAAAGAATAACGTTTAGTTAAGACTCAAGTGAAATCCTGGCCACACCAAAGTCAATTGCAAAGTTTCCACTGAATTTAGTGGCACAAGGATTTCACCCTATACATTTCTAAGGAGTGTTTACAATTTTCTTTCATTGTTAAAAAATAGCATCATTCAAGGCAGAAATATGCTTCCTCCTTAAGACTACACCCTTTTTGTTTCCTTCACTTGACCTAGTTAATATATTTTTATTTTACTGTGGGTTTTTTTGTGTGGTCTGTGCTGGGTTGGTCACAATAAACGTAGACACGTCTGCACTTGTCTTACATTTTTTAATTTCCCCTAGAAAATATACCTCTAATAAGTATTGTGAGTTTAAAAAAAACAAAAAACAAACCTTCCAAAGCAGTTTCTGGGGAGCCAAATATAAGTTGGGTCTAAGCTAAAAATGCTACTGATATTAGCTTGTTTCATAAAACAAGGCTGGGAATCTGAGAATTCTTCTTTCAAACTGCTTCACTAAGCTAATTAACTCTGCTACAAGAATAAATTGTTATGACTTTGAAAGTTTTTACTACTCTGTTAGCTCTGAATGTATATCTTAAATAAGGACATTATATCTGTCTCACTTCCATTTCAGGCACTTTCTCAAATAGGGTTTGTTAACTAATGCTTGATCCAAAGTCCACAGAGTTTTTCCATTGACTTCAAGGGGCTTTTTATCAGGTCCATGGGCCCTTTGGGTAAGGGCAGTTCTTCCATGACAGGCCTCATTCTGCAAGATGCTCTTGGAAGGTGTTCAGATTCCTCACCTCCATGAAGCTATAAAATTATTCTTGTCATTTCTTCAGTGCTTTAAATCGTCAAGGATGTTATCCTGACACCATTAAAGTCATTGTGAGTTTTGCTATTGATTTCAATGGGGCTAGGATTTTACCCCAAGAGTGCCTACAGGAGCCCATAGGGACTAATTCTGCATGGCACTTAGTACCTCCTGTCAGGTATGCAGTCCATCAATTTCCATTCAAGGACCTCTCAGGAAGGATCCCTTTGTGCTACAGCCATGAAGATTTAAAGCATTGAACGAATGATTCAAATATTCTTTATACCTTGCAATTGTTAATTAAAAACATTTAAAGCACCGTATTGTTGTCCTAAAAAAATAGAAATCCATTCCACATCTGCTGCTTCCAGAGTTTATTTTTTTTAAAACAAAAGATGACTACATTGCATTTGATTTATCCAGTGTTCTCTATATTAATACATTAATTGGCCATCATTCAAATCTGACATGTTATTCCTCTTGAATGTCTGGAATTCTCATCTGCCATGTCCACATGTACAGACCCAGGCCTCTCAGCTGTAGCTGCAGGATTAATCATTTACTACTTAGTGTTAGCAGTTAGGAAACATTCACACCCTCAAACTCCATATGTTTCTGCAGAGAATACTATACGTTCCTGAAGGATTCTGTGTTTATTTCCCAGGGGCTTACAGATCAGTTAAAGATTAGAGGGTGGATGACTCTGCTTATTTACATTAATTTAGCTGTACGTATGGAAATAATGGCGGAGATTGTAGAGATGCCGTGAAGAGAGAAGTGGTCGAACTTGATCACAATTTGGGTATTGGAGGAGAACAAACAGTCAAAGATGTCTCTTAGGTTATGTGATTGCATTTCAGGGAGGTGTAGTCAGCCACAATGGAGCGGTAGAAAGGAAGGTGTAAGAGGAAAGTTTAGGAGCTAAGTTTTTGCAATGTTGTGTTTGAGTTGATGGCAAGCCACCCAACATGATATGACAAAGAGACAGTGATAAATGAAATTCATCAAAGAGGAATAGGTTGGATATGGAGAGGCAGATATGGAAGTCAATGGCCTAGAAGTTCTTGCGCTCCTTCCCCTTTTCCTCCATTTCTTACATCTACCTGGTGTCTCTTGTCTTGTACTTAAATTGTAAGCCCTTTGGAGTAGGGGCTGTCTTCTTTATGTATGACATATGACAGCACCTAGTAGCACGGGACCCCAGTCCATGACTGAGACTCCTAGGCACTACTGCAATACATGTAAATAATAATAATATTAGTAAGGTGATAATTTTGTTGATGATTGGATAGTATTTCTCAATGGTATAGAGTAGAAAAACCAAATGAGGCACTAAGATGGAGTCCTGAGAGAGACTGACAGGAAAAGAGAAAGAGCCTTTGAAGGACAATAACTGAGCATGCAGTAAAATAGGAGGGAAATCAAGAGGGGGCAATGCTCTGAATGCCAAAAGAAGATAGTAAAGGAGAAAGAGAGGCTGATTCACAGTGGTTAAGGCAGAAGGATAGTTAAGCAGAATGAAAACATGATAGAGCCCATGAGACTTCTGGAGGAAGAAGTTTAGAGACTTTAGTGAGAACAGTTTCAAGGTATGTCTACACCATAAGTGGAAACACTCCTTCCAAGGTGAGTGGCTAGACTTGCATTAGCCAGCTAATAATAGCATTATAGACATTGCAGCTTGGGCTCAGAGCTTGAGAGCCCAAGGTGCAGACCAAGTCACAATGTTCACACTGCTATGTTTAGCATGCTAGCAGAAGCCTGTCTACTTGGCCCCAGAGGCTCACTCCCAGTGATGCAGATGCATTACTGACCCAGATGTAGTGTAGACATATCTCTTCTCCTACACTAAGGGTAAGAAGCTGTACTGAAGTGGATCCAACATGGGGATTACCTGCAGTTTCTCTTCCTGAGGGGCAGTAACACTTTACAGTGACCGTGGCTATGTTTATTTTGACATCAAGTGGCTCGTAATGACTGATAGTTAGGACAGTAATAGCCCCTTGTGCTGACAATTGTAGGGTTTGCCAAAGTCTTGGCATTATTAGCTAGTACTTTTTACTGTTCCAGCTCTACTTGCTGTATTATTAGAAACCTTCATTTTGTGAGATAAAGTATTGCCCATATAAAAGTAGACAGTAGATTCTGCTGGTGCCAGGTGCTAACCTATGTATATATCTCTGTAGAGCTGTTGGCAGTGGGACATAAAAGGCCAGATCCTGGAGTCCCAAACTGTCTGCTTTGCAACACAGCCAGCATCAGTAGTTCTACACCTACTCCCTAGAACGGGAATGTGTGAACTGTGGCCAGAGGCCTGGTGCAGACCCTGGCTGTGGAATGGCCTTAAAAGACTGTAGTACACAGGCAAATGGGGACCAGACAACATGTGTGAAAAATCAGGACAGGGTGTGGGGTATAGAAGCCTATATAAAAAAAGACCCAAAATCAGGTCTGTCCCTATAAAATCAGGACATCTAGTCACCCTACACGGGCATGATGGAGGAGCCTTGAAGCTACTCCAAATTATTTCAGGGGCTACAATGTCCCCCAGAGGAGGAACAATAAAACCACCTTTGTTCCACCCTTTCCCCAGCTGTGTGAGCTTAGGATCTGGTTCTTATTTGGAAAAAGAAAACATTGTTATTCTTTGAGGTATGGTGGTGTTTTACTGATGTAACCCTCTGGTGCAACTTTGAATTCTGTTGATAAAACGTCAGTTTCTAGATCTGAAAGTAAGTATAACAAATATATTGAATTGGAAGGTCTTACATTAAATTGACTGCTATTTCTACAGCAAGAGTTATACAGATACCTCATTGTAAAAACTAGGTAAAAGCATGATTGTGGCTATAATGTGTGGAAAAGAATTGATCTGGGAAGAAGGGCCTTCCAGTTTAATTAGAGAGCACTATAAGGCTCCAGGCATTTCCCTGATCTTTCATTTTGAGTAGCCGTGTTTTGAAAATTAGGAAGATCCCCAGAAAGTCCTGGAGGGAGAGACTGAATCACCAGAATATGAACTGCAGCTATCAAAAATGCAGGCATACAATCAGCAGTTAACTCACTGGCTGTTTGTCCATGATTACAGTAATTCTTCCTGATCAAGAACAGCTGTAAGATAAAACCAGATATAATCTCTCTTTAGGCACGCCCATGAATGGCAACAACAAAAACAAAAAAATGTGTTGAGATAAGTCAGGCATTCTGGAGACAGTGAACTCTCCACAGCCAAATAAAGACAAAATCAGAAAATTACCTTTATTATGTTATCTGACCAATCATTGTCCACAACAAGCAAAAATCTAAGGGAAAAACAAGATTGGATAAGAGATGTACTGTACTAGGCACTGTACAAACCCAGAGAAGCAGACAGTCCCTACCCCAAAGAGCTTACAATCTAAACAGAAAAGACAGACACAGGGGTGGGGGATGGGGTAGAACACAAAAGCAAAGTGAACAATGTGATGACAGCAAATTGCATGGTAGTGCAATGGGGTTTTTTGGGGGTGGGTGGGATGTTGAGCAGTTGGGTAGGAGGGGCTAAGCTAAATGGAAAGAAAGGGGAAGGGGACATTGAGGGAAAGGGGGTGGGGAAAATGGGCAGGTGCAAAGTCAGGCTCAGGTGAACAGACCGTGAGGAGGGAGAGTGTTGCAGCAAACAGACAATCAACATTGCACAGAGAATGGCCGGTTAAAATTGTAGAAAGTTATCTGAATGTGCCATGGTCCCTGCTTTGGCAATGTCTGCTCCTACCCAGGGGAATCTGCGGTGGGCACCTTTCTGCAATTTCCCCCCACAGCTAAAGATGGTTAGGGGGAGGGACCACCTGGGTCCTAGTTTGCCCAAAAGGTTAGGGTGTGTCTGCTACACAGTTCTGGGTCCAGGAAGGGTGACCCAGGCTGGGCCCTATTTTATCATCTTTCTCCCTATGCAGCAGTCCCTGCTTTGGCTGCTTCAGCAAATGTTCCTACCACACACACACATATTAGCAGTCTTGTTTATTATATCCCTGTGAGAAATTTATTCTTTTATGCTCTGCCATTCATGCATGTGTTTGTTCATGTCAAATCGCACTCTGCTGGACAGGCATGGAGCATGAAGGATGCTCAGCAGAAGTAAAGATTGTGAGTCTTGCTAAAGAAATGCATCAATGAACTGTCCACATTTATTAAGCCAGGTTTATAAAGAGCTCCCTCCACACTACCCTTCCATCCTTTATTGTGTCCTCCCTCTTTCCTTTCTGGTGACAAAACATACCTCATTCCAAATCAGACATTTTTAATCCCAAACTCTCCAGTGCAATCCATCCTTTCTAGGTTTCTTTGTGGAGGGCAAGACTGTTATTAGACATGAAATAATTCTAGTTGATTATTCACTCACTCTGAGCTCATTTATAGGATTAGAAATGGGAAACGATGGTTCTGTCTTGAACTTGTGGAGTGCTCTAAATGGATTGGTTTTGTTATACTGAGGTGATGTGAGGGACAAAGCCAGCATGAAATAGGAAAGAGCCACTGGTGAGGTCTTGCCATGTGGGGACCTGCATGGGGATCAAAAATACTGTGTATCACAGTTTCAGTTTTCTGCATATAAGGAGTAGCCTTATTGTGCAGGCCAGCTCTACCCTGGAGGGTGGTCAAAGCTGCCTTTTAGTCTAGGGTCCTAGGGCAGCCTCTAGGAATGACCAGAGGCTAGTAGTATTTGGATGTTGTTAGAGGAAGAAATCAGAACAAACACTATGGGGGCAGAGAGGAAGAGTTGGGAGTAGGATTTCTTTTTCTGTTTGGAGAGGTCAACAGTGCTGTTTTCTGTGGTTTGCTGTCACTTCCATTAGTAATGGTGATTTATCAATATGGTGTTATGTGGGTAAAGATGCAGCTCTTATATCCCCAGTAATTGCTGTTCTGCCAGTTTAATTATGTTTGGTAGGAAGGGAGAGCTTGTGCAACTTGCCAGATTGAATGGCAAGTAATCTCTCCTCCGAGTTCATCTCTCCCTTTCATAATTCATGGTAATAATGCAATACTAATGATGGCAGCTATTTCCATACAGATTGGGACTGGGGATTTCAGGCAGAGCACATTTTCGATTACTGGCTCACTCAGGAGTCCTGTTTTCCAAATTAGAATAATCATGCAATTATATTAATCTTTTCACTCCAAATCTTTGTATATATTTTTAGCTCACTCAATGAAAATAATCTTCTGGCCAAACCTCTTCCCCCCAACCAAACAAATCAACCTTTAGCTGCTTTTATAAGTCTTTGCATTAATTGAACCTTTGTTTCCCTCCAAACTGACCACTCCTTATATCCCCCCATGAGATCTTATTAATTATTAAATTAAACATAGCCTTTAATACCTGTTGGCTAAAGCAACGGAGTGCTCAGATGTGAGATAACATTTATAAAAGTAAATAATAGGGTGTTTTTCATGGAATTTCAGTGACATTTGATATAAAAAAACATTTACTTTCTACAACTATACAATTAGTATATCAGGTATAATGAAATACAAGAAGGATGGTGATCCATGCTGTCTGATACAAGAAGATGGCTGTCTAGACTGTCAATTCTCTGCTGCTTTCTACAGCTATGAAACCCAACAACTATCTCAGATTGTTTTTCTGGGGTAAAGCAACAAATGCAATATGTTTATACACTGCATTCTTCCTACAAAGGATGACAGTATTGTCCTGCTGGAGAGTGTTTGTAGCTGCCAGCAAATGTGTTTTTGTTTTGTGGGTGTGCTGGCTGCCCTTCATCATGGCTAAATGGAAGAAAAAAATTAAGCTCCTTTATAAAGTAAAGATAGCTGAAATAATAGAAGCATCTGCCCAAAGCAGTGGCCAGATGCAAGGAGATCACAGTCTCAAGAGACTGAGGGGATTAGCAGTGTCATCAGTGGATGGAGGTGAGAAGAGAAATGGAGGTAAGTCCCAGATTTAACAAGTCACTTCCCTCTTTCATTCAGTGGTCCATGTTCCCCATCACCTTTGTTCCCCACACAGTACTGTCTATCCTGGTTCACTACCAAGTCCCCCCACCCTTCCTGTCACAAGCACAAATGAACTAGAAGAGCATCTGTCAGAGTGAATGGAGGACACTTGACAATGTGGGAGCACATTGTGTAAATCCACGGTGTAGCACTAAAATCAGTGTCATTCTTAGAAATCCAGGACACTTGAAGGGCCTGAAAATAAAAGATTTTTACTGCTGAGGTAGCCTCCTAAGACTTCAACCCCATTTCTAAACAAATGGGTATAGGAAATTGCTTGTGAATCAACAGATACTAATGGACAGGGCAAAATAATAAAATTGAAGGATTTGAGCAAGATAAAAATGTACAACCTATTAATACATTTTAACAGGGTCGTGTTAAAGGGATAAAAGAGATCATTAATTTTCACATGCTGAATATTTCACTCACTGTTTGGGGTCCCCCCCATGCATTCCTGACAAATCATTTAAAAATAAAGAGAGATCTTTGGTTTCATTAGAGATTGAGGTCAAAATTTTCAAACTTAGGTGCCTAAAATTAATAAGCTAAATCCATATTTAGGTTTATAAATTGCACCTGCAGTTCCTATTCATGTCAGCAGAAGTTTTGGATGCTCCCTCATTATATTGGGAATGAACTGCAGCCATTCATTCAAAGATATGTAAGGGGGAGGATGGCTTAGTTTGCTGGACTACATATTTCATTGCAGTGTGTTACTGATCATATCTGAACTTCTTTTTCTTAAAATTTCAAGGAGCCAGTGCCTTCCTCCTTACTGGCAATGCAGTCCCAAAGCAGCTGAGATGATACCATGCAAGTGCAAGGAAATGGAGATGTGGACTCAAAGTTTATGGATGTATTTTAACCAGATCTGTCTAAGTATATTCTTGTCATCTTCCCAGTTCTACTCAATGACTGAAAACAACACAATGTCTGCAAAACTTGTTTCTAAGATGACTCACTGCTGGCCATTGATTCAATACAGGGGAACATTTTACATCATTTCTATTTTTGGGATCTTTCACATAATCCCAGACAGAGTTTTATAGATGTAAGAAAGCTCTGGCTCTTTGCTACTTTTGAGAAGAGGTGACACATTGGCAGGGGAGTATGGTCCTTTTTCTTCATTAGTGAATTTTTCAAAGTCTGAGGTGAACAAAGGCAGTTTGGGGCTTTCCAATAACAAACTGATAATGGGACCCAGTCCTGCTCCTGTTGAACTTAGTGGTAGTTGAGCCCGTAAGGTCATAAAACAAGAACCATCTCAGTAATTTTAGTTGGCAGAAGAATGAACCTACAGAGAAGAGTAGAGCTTCTTCCAGAAGCAAGTCTGATATCTTTCCCTTTTGGGAAAGGATATGGGAAATGACTACCTCAGAAATATGTACAAGGTGATTTAATTTTTAATGGACAATTTGACCTTTAAAAATACCTTGCATGAAAATTGGCCATTGAATCCAACTGTTTGGGAAAGGAAATATTGGCAATAGTAAATAAATACTTTTAACATTTTTATGAGACAGAAAATATACTGTAAACAATCTGACAGGCAGTCTAAGTTTATCACTTGATTGCAGAAGTGGATCTGGGCAAAAAATAAATAATTTGCACTCCTCACTAAATCAAATCTCTTGCAAGATTTCCCATATTTTGTATTTGTGGTCAAGCCAGAGACCACAAGAACAAACTTTCCAATTGGATCTTGGACTTTCCACTTCTGGTCAGGACTGGGAAATGCAGAGGCATCATCAGCATGTGGGAAAATAATATTAAAAAAACCAACCTAATACCAACACATCAGAACCACAGAAATGCTTTGATCTGAGATAGTACTTGTGTTATCCAATCCATTTCATCTGCACTTACTGGTAACTCATTATGGAAGAGAGCATGGTGTTCAAGCACAACCCTTGATCGAGGGTAGGGTGTGATGGAACTTCCCTGGCCTTGGAGGAACTCTGACAGGAATTCTGCCTCATGAGTCTAACAATATTTCAGGCTGGTGGGCACTCACAAAGTGAGGAAGTCCCGTTGTCATTATCATGCTGAATATTAAAGTGTGCAGGGTTAAATCATACCCTCTCATAGAAAGACCCACAGGAGAAGGGTAAATGGTCCATGAAACATCTCGTGAGTTACTGCTCAGAGTCTCCATCACATCTTCCATTTGAGAGAAGAGGCCCATGGAGGAGGTATAGGAGGCTTCCTCCCAATGTCATAAGTCCTGGTGATCTGTTGAAAGAGTTTCTCTCTCAGAGAGAAAATGTCCCTCCATGCTACCTCTTTGACCCCTCCCCACCTGGCAACAGGGCTCCGACAAGATCCTATCGTCTGTGCAATTGCTTTCCTTCCTACCCTTATACCTTATTGTAGGAGTGCAGGCATGGCACCTAAGTTAATGCCACTTCAATCAGTGACACTAACACAGGTCTAATACATGCTGGGATATACATAGTCTCATTTTTGAAGATGTGGCTCCTCTCACTCTCCCCTACATCCCTAAAAGTCCTGCAGAGTTCTTATACAATGGAGTTCCATTGCTGGGGATTTGTGGTGCTCCAAGAAAGAGGACTGATGCCACAGAGTCTGTACTTGTTCTTTCTGTACTCTCTAGGGAGACGAAGTGGGTATTAGCCCTTGAAAGCTTATGCTTCAATACGTTTGTTAGTCTTTAAGGTGCCACAGAACTCTTTGTTGCTTCTGCAGATACAGACTAACGCGGCTACCTCTCTGATTCTCTCTAGGGAAGAATCAGAGGGGTAGCCGTGTTAGTCTGGAATTGCAGAAGTGACAAAGAGTCCTGTGGCACCTTAAAGACTAACCGAAATTTTTTTCAGAGCATGAGCTTTCGTGGGCTAATACCCATCCGACGTATTGCTAATACTAATGCTAATACTGCATCCGACGAAGTGGGTATTAGCCCACGAAAGCTCATGCTCTGAAAAAAATTTCAGTTAGTCTTTAAGGTGCCACAGGACTCTTTGTCACTTCTCTAGGGAAGATTTGCTTGAGCTGGGTGCTCTCCATTTGCAGGAATGGAGGGGCTGCTCCATCCCCAGTTCCATTAAATAAAGTAACCTTCCATCATATCAGAACTCTGCATCCCCCAAATATAACGGGAGCTGTTGGCGCACAGGACCTCTGAAAGGCAGGGTGCCCATTTACATGCCTTCATATGGAATTAGGTGCCTACTGTATCTTTTGGTACTCACATTTGAAAATGACAAGAAAGGTCCTAAGTACTCAGTATGGTCACTGAGGAGCCTAGAGAGTTTTTCATAAGTTTTAGGTTTGCCCAAGTGCCCCAACTCCATTGTTTACAGCATGCCATGTCCTGGATGTCTAAATGGCTTCCATCACAATGATGACTGCCTTCCAGAGAGCTGCATGCATTGAATTTATAGAGCAAGCTGGATCTCCTCTGCGCTGAGAGTAATGCATATCTAAAGCATTTTTAAAGCAATACTGTTATATACTGTGTAACAGTGCCATCAGAGACTATGGCTTTGGTTAAGCCATGTTACACCACATTAAAAGAGACCAGGCTATTGCTTCGTAGCAGCTACCTTCAGAAAACTTACAATGTGAAGTGTTTCTGCCAGACAGAAAGCTCATGATAGCCAGCCATTACCGCTCCCTCTCTCTGTGATCTGCAACTGAGGAACACTGTTCTCAGCAGAGCTCTTTCTTTAATAACTTGCAGCTGACTTTATTGGCTGTTCTTGCAGTCTCCCAGGAGATGTTTATGAAGTGCTCAAGGTTCAATTATTGCTGAATCAGTGCATCTTCATACAACAGGAAAGAAGAAATTCTCTTCAGCCAGTGTGTTGTACAAGAACTTAATTAAAAGCAGCCCTACAGCTGGCTGCAGCCTGTTGGCCTATTGCATTTTGGCAAACATTCCTGATGAAATTTGAAAGCAGGAATTTTGTTTGCTTAGCATGGGACACAAGTATATCTGACAAAGGTGGATCTACAGAGAAATATTTAAAATAAATGCATGTTATGGAGCCTCACTCACTTATGTCCTGTAGCCAAATGTACATGTAATGGACAATGCATCCAGCCATATCGGCCCAGTGGATGATCTTATTTCTGGAAGAGATAGTGAAAACCCTGCTGTAAACAATTGATTCCTGATGCCTGCAGTTTGTAACACCTCAGTCTCTATTAAAGACCCATCTTTGTTTTGGTATCAAATGTGGCAGATCGGTCTAGTGTATTTCACTAAAATCCTCTTGGTTTTAAGAGACACTCCTAAAATGCTTCTGTGCTCTTCAGCTTCCTAGTCCATCAAAGTCTTTTAGAAATAGTTACTCATTCATCACATAGCCCTCATTATGGCAGATGATGTCCTTAGTTGCAGAAAATGGGCACATTGGGAAAAGATGTTCACTTTCTGTGAAAGGAGAGGCCCTATTTTGAGGTTTCAAAAGCAATGTCAAACTTCTGAAGTACTTTTGAGGTTTCTTTGCAAGGAAATACATTCCTTGGTGTTATAGTTCCCTCATTGCCTCATCCCTTTTCCATTATGGCTATTGAGTATTCGAAAACATCTGGTGAAGCTTTGATTACAAAACCTAACTGCAGTGAACACAAAGGACTTTGTAGTGCCTAAATACTTTCATTGCTCAGATACTGAGTCTTGGTTTTGTTTTGTTTTTTCTTTTTAATACAATGATAGATTATAAAGATAACATGGAACATAGATAGATTAAACAAAGTTCAGACGTGGAGAAAGATTCTGGTCACTGGAGAAAACTTTGGTGCTGCTGTTTTCTTCACTCTGCTAGAAACTGATTCACAAAACTATAGACATAGATCAAGTGAGGTTAGACAGATACCACAAGAATGTCAAAAACAAATGCTTAATCAGTCCAGTGGACTGGCATCAGTAATGCATGCTGTATAGCTGGAGGCTGAGGCTGATGGTTTCTTGAGGGATCTGAGATAGGAATGATAATGGTCACTCAATGTACACATGCTTCCACAAAGGGATTCATACTGATTTTGGTTCTGGAATGGGTTAATAATCTCTTATTTGAAGGTGAAGAAAGATAAGCCCATTTCAAAGTAATATGACTGGAGGGAGTTCAAAGTGGGGAAACATGGGTTCCCAGAAAGACGGGAAAAGGGATCATAAAGACCTATTTGGACTGGTTTTCAGTGTGGGTGTGGATTGGAGAAGGAGAATGTAGAAACTCTTTGATCTAGAGTCCTTAAGCATTCAAATATATGACAAATATATATTCTCCCCTGATTTGTCTTGCTTCTCTTCCTTAGCTTCAGTGAAGAAGAACACAAGTAAGAGCCAGATGTAGATTATGGATATTTAACTCTGTTTTATGTTTTAAAGCTATTTTATCTCTGCTTGGAGCTACCAGCCACAAAACTACTTAAAGTTACAGATCATAAAAAACATTAAATGGGCATGTTTTCACCTTAAAATGGCTGAGAAAGAGAATGGTTGTTCAGTAAGGTCAGCATCAAAAGAAGCTAGGCCAAAGGTAACTTCACATCCTTGCCAATTGTCCTTTTCTCTAGTGACAGTCGTACATTTGCCCCTGCTATAATGGTCACTCATCCCTGCTGATACAGTATTGATAAGCAGGGCTTCAGGGACTGACCAAGGTCCCTTTCCTAGCTGCTAGTAGCTACGTGGGTTTCTGTGCAAGCATCTAGGCTTCCTCCTTTCACTACTCCTTATGCTGGCTCATTTACCCAGAGCTGGATTTAGGGGCAGTGACTCAGGCGATCCCCGGGGGTGCCAGGCTTGGGGAGTGCCGGGGTCAGGGGTGCTTTTTTTGTTAGTGACAAAAAGGAAAATGAAATGTTTGAGGTAAAATGTTTCCGGTATTCCATATGTGGATTCATTTTTCACTAACCTCCTAGAATGTTCTGGACCTTTCTAGAATCTCGTGGACCTTCTAGACTTCGAGAACTACATTTTCTTCAAACCTACTAGAATGTTGTCAGCCATGCCCCTATAAGGGGTGGGGCGCTGCCAATCAGTCAGTGAGATATAAGAATGAACTGAAGTGAAGTGATAGCCCACCTGTGATATTGTGAACTTTGTTTTATTGTATAATTGTGAAAGTGTATTTGTGTTTTAAGACTGGTGTGTGTGTGTATGTGTGAGTAGTGACTTACTCATGTGTGTAAGGACATATTTAGTGAGACACCAGAGATATCAATCAAAGTCTGCAAGAGTCTACAGAAGTCTACAGGAGCTCAGTATAAGAAGCAAAAAGCTCAGTTGTAATGTAATTTTCAGAAAGGGCAAATTTGATGGGAAAATATCTGAAACAGAACATTGACTGGGCTTATCATCTTATATGATAAGGATAAATCATGCATGCAAATCATGCATCAAAGTTGTGAAATGGGTACAAATGCAATAAAATTGATCTATTAAAATGTTTAACAAATGGAGGGGAAGAGTACCAAAGACACTCCTCGCCTGGAGCACCATTTGCTCTAGGACTGGCCCTGCCCTCATCCCCAATATGTCTCACTGCAGCATAGTGCTCACTTGTGCTCTGAACAAGCAGTGGGAGGGGGTGACTCATATTTGCTTGCCCACCTCAAATGGAAAGGATGGTCAATGGGAAAGACGAGCTGAATCAGAGACAACTCAAGTGCTTGCATTGGTGAAAAATGTCATTAAGAGCTACGTGGAACATAGCAGTTATTAGCCCTAATTTCAAATACAGGTGCCTAAAATTAGTTTCCTAAATCCATATTTAGGCATCTAAATAGAAGTGACCTGATTTTCAGAGGTGCTGAGAAACTTCATCTGTCTCTGAAGCCTTGTTTGGAATATGGCTGAAGTGATCTCTACACTGCCCTACATTGTACCCTTTTGGTCAATTGGGATTATTAACTAGATAGTCACGTTTCCCAGTCTAGTTTCAGCTAAAGATCAGAATGTTTCCTATTCTGCTTTTACAAGTTCCAAAAGTCCTTATCAGATCCTTTAACCTGCATGGACCTGAAGAGAGTTACCTCTGTAAAAACAGGTGTATGGCTCTTGCATTCCAAACTCACATTAATCCTCCAATATTTGGGTTCAGTTTGATCCAGAATCCAGATAAGGCTTGTTATTGCGGTCTGCAAGTGGAAATTAAAATCCTGATCCTGGCAACTCATGTCCCACCCCTGCTTCAGCTCCACTCACAGTTGTTGTTTTATATGTAGGTGCCCATATACCTCCCTTCACTGACTCAGGTCCATTTTCTTCATGAGGGAAGCCTGCTGCCCTTAGGATCTGTACACACTTTGGTTCTTCTTTGGGAATTGCCTGGTCCGGGTGCCACCCCACACTGTAATCCAAACAACCTAGCAAATGTGCAAAGGATTCTGAGAACTTTAGTTCCTAAGGGCAACACTGATACAAATGAGCAGTATGTCCTCTTTGGAGTGTAGCTACTGTGTGTGTGTGAAGGTCGGGCCAGCTATCATTTTTCCAAAACCCTCTTCAGATTAGTGAGGGTTGGTGATCTGACATAGCAGATCCTTCCCACTCCAAAAAGAAGAAGAAGAGGCAGTGAAGGGTGGTGAGGAGCAGCTAGCCAGCAAGCACTGCAGAGCCCCAAAGGGGGAAAGTTCTGTACTTCTCCCATCTCTTCAGGATAGCAATGCAGGAGAGTCCTGGATGGGGGAGATGATAGGGGAGTCAGTGAGTGAAGATGGAAAAGTGGAAAATCTTGTGAGACCAGCTGTTCGTGTGAGACTTGTATCATTCTGGTATGGATCTGGATCCAAATTAGGATCCAGGCATATGCTGGGATTCAGATACATTCCCAAGTGCACATTTTAACTCTGGTTGCATCTGGATCTGGAGCTGGATGCTGCTGTCTCAGCCCATCTCTAAATTTGATCAGCTGATGATGGTGTAAATGCTAAAGTTTCAGTCTCTGCTTTTTGTGTGTCATTTGCATTATGAACACCCCCAAAAATCATATTCAATAACAGAACCCTATGACTTGAACTTGGCTGTTAACCACAGGCTTTGAGAAATATTGGAACTTTTGCTTTTTCTTCCTGTAGATTTGTTACAGACTCTATTTCATGACAGCACTACAATTGTGATTGTCATTGTTCCTCTTATGAGGCAGATATTGCTGCAGAAAGCTGCTCAACACAATTTTGGGAAAAATGTCTTCCCCTTCTTTGCCAGCTGCTTCTGGAAGGCATGAGAGGAACTTGAAGACCTTCCAATATTGCTTTTAAAAAACTACTTCTTTCCCTCATGCAATATAGCACATGGCAGTTTTAACTCATGGGAATTAGTCTGGCAGCATTTGCCATGGAGGTCTCTAGAAAGAAAAGGAAGCACTGGTATACTGGAGGGAATATTAATCTCCAAGACTGGAGTTCAAGCTTGCAGAGTTCTCTGCTTCTGCTCATATAGTTGATGGCATCACTAATTAAGTGCTGGTCCCAATGCCTACTCCACTGTAGGGAGTGGGGTACACATGTGTGCCATGCACCTGACACTGAAAATGTTTCCAAGCAGTGCCCCTAGGTCCATGCCTGGGCCCCTACTCTTCTCGTCTTCTGCACTGAAGCTATAAACGGTGAAGCGGGCTGACCATCTCTTCAGTTCCTTCTTAACACTGCATAAGAATCATGTCACCCCATTGGCAGTGACATGATTCTTGACATACCAGTTCTATAAGGTGGCTTTTTGATAGGGGAAAAAAACAGACAATCCCAACTTGCGTTACTTACATTTAGCGACATCTATCAAAATCAATGAAGTGGCACTGGAGAATGTCGAGCATTTCCTCTACCTCGGAAGCCATCTTTCATCCAAGGCAGATATTGATGCAGAAATTCAACATCGCCTGAACTGTGCCCATGTAGCTTTTTCTCGTTTACAGCTCAGGGTCTTTGAAGATCACAACATTCAAATGGACACCAGACATCTTGTTTATCAAGCCATTATTCTCCCAACACTGTTGTATGGGTCCAAAACTTGGACAATATATAGACACCACTTGAAAGTCCTTGAGAGACACCATCAACACTGCTCCTTTTTATTTTTCCTGATTAGGATTTGATTTCCAGTTTTTAAAGTTTTCCAATTTTTGCCAATAACTGCCTTTTTTTACATTTAGCTCGGTGGCATTATTTTGGTCCTCTTACTGTTGTATATGTATTTAGTTTCAGACCCTATTAAGGTGTTTTTAAGTAGTTTCCATGCAGCCTGCAGGCATTTCATTCTTGTCACTGTTCCTTTTAATTTTCATATAACTTGTTTCCTCATTTTTGTGTGGTTCCTCTTTTTGAAATTAAATGCTACTGTTGTGGGTTTCTTTGATATTTTCCCTGATACAAGGATGTTAAATTTAATGACATTAGGGCTGCTATTACTGAACAGTTCAGCTATATTCATCTCTTGGACCAGATCCTGTGAGCCACTTAGGACTAAATCAAGAATTGCCTCTCCCCTTGTGCTTTCCAGGACTAGTTGCTCCAAAGAGCAGTCATTAATGGTGTCTAGAAATTTTATCTCTACATACTATCCTTTAGTGACATGTTCCCAGTCAATATAGTGATAGTTGAAATCCCCCATTATTATTGGGTTTTCTGTTTTTGTAGACTCTCTACACAGGTATGTGAAGGAGGAACTGAATTTAATCTATCTAATTTTAACATGTATTTTGGACCAATCCAGGAAATCCTATATGCACACAACTCCTACTTCAGTCAATGAGAGTTTTCTATATTGAGCAGTTCTAAGATCAGGACCATTTTTGGAATATTTCATTCTGTATGTGGATAAAGTTAATAATAAAGGATCATAGAATCATAGAAATGCAGATGTGGAAGGGACTTTGAGAAGTCATCAGGTCCAGTCCCCGGCACTGAGGAAAGACCAAGTAAACCTAGACCAGGGGTGGCCAAACTTAGTGACCCTCTGAGCTGCATACAATAATCTTCAGAAGTTCCAGAGCACAACACATCTGCTAAGGTTCGGGGCTTCAGCCCTGCTCCTGCTGAAGTCCCAAACCCCAGCAGGTGCCTCCCACAGAACTGAAGCCCCTATACTCCCTCCACAAAAGATGAAAGCCCCTTGCCCCACCATCCTGCTACAGGGCTGAAGCTCTGAGCTCCCGTGACCCCTGTCTGGTAGGTAGAAATGGCAGGGGGAGTGTGAGGGACTCACAAACTGCAGTTTATCTGTAAAAGAGCTGCATGCAGCTTGCAAGATGCGGTTTGGCCACCCCAGCATAGACCATCCCTTACAGGTGTTTGTCCAACTTGTTCTTAAAAACCTCTAGTGATGGGAATTCCACAACCTCCCTGTCAAAACTTGGACAAAAAATGGCAAAAAAGATGATTTTTCATAATTTCCTTGTTAATTCTTGGCCAGCTCTTCAGCTTTAGAAATTTCAAAATGTTAATGAAAAATAACAAAAAAAAAAAAAAAAAAAAAAAAAGACAAAATGTTTGGAAAAGGTTTTTGTTTGGGTTTTTTTGGTGGTTGTTGTGTTTTTTTGTGATTTTTCAACCACCAATAACCATTTTAATTCCTTGTTTTGTAGCAAAATTGTTGGAAATCATCAAGCCAAGAGTCTGAGAAATAATTTATAGTATATATATAAAAAGAAATACATGGAAATTGCTAGTTCAGGAAACTTGCTAAGGGGATACAAACCTTTCACTTTTAGATTGCTATTTTGAGTTTGGACCAGATAAGTAACAACTGACTTTCTTATCTAATGAAAGTTCCCATGTGGTTCTTGTGATCTGTTAGTCATCTCTGCCCAATTCCCAGGAAGCAGGTATCCCGTCAGACAAACCATCACCACATTTTATACTAGTTCTTCGGATCAGTGGAGAAGGCAAAGATTGAACTACACTAACACTTAGACATGAGGCTTCCTAATACCTTAGACATAACCCTGATAGGTCTTGGCTAGGGTAGGATGAAGAAATGAAAGGTGCTACTGCCTATACATGTTAACTTTATGGATAAACTTGGGCTTTCACTCTTTGAGATTGTCCATCTAATATAATTCACACAGCAAAATGTGAAAGCAAGAAGGAAAAAAAAAGCTGGTTGGTGTAATTTACATCTTTATTATAAGTTGATTCAGACATTATAGTTGCCAGCTGGCATCTCTCAAAGCTTAGAGCCACAGGGATCTTCATGTTTCTCAACATTTCATGTAATCTTGATTAGCACCCACTTATGCAGCTTATCTCTCTTTATATGTCAACACTGTATTCCTAATATCTCAAAGTTGAAATGATGAATTCCTTGGACTATGCCAAGTTACAAGGAGTTAGGATCAAAAATCTGAATGAGTTTAGAGATTTAACACCTTCCCACTCTGGTGGCCTCTTAGGAATAGGGATGGGATACTATTGTGTATCGGCATATTTTTAAGAATATTTAGGAATCTAGTGTAATTTTAAAAACTATCTAGGTATCTAGCCCTTATTAAAACCTATGTAAGTTAGGCCTACCTACATATTTAGGCACCTAAATAACTTTAAAAAATTGTCCCTATATCCTTTACACAAAATAGTAAAAAGTCTAAAGGGTTAGAATAAATTATGAAGAACACAATTTATTTAGAATCGCATGGGCTGCTATATATCTGTTGGTTAGGAATGTTTGGAATGACTTATTGTTTCATCTGGTGTTCTAGGCTGAACCTGTGTTTTGTTAGTATTACAAGGACACCCAGGCTTAGAGCTGTGTAGAAGACCAATTAAACAGTATGAAGGTGGGTAGCCATTTTGAATTTTTAACTATAATATAAAATATAATTTTCATACAACCTTATATTTCTGAGGCAGCAAGAGGAAGCTTGCATAAAAAAACTGCCTGTGCTATACCTGTTGTCACACCTTTCAATCTGCCAAAGCCCTAACATGGGATTCAATCTGTGAAAAAATGTCAGAGTGAGGAACATCCAAAAATTATTTTAAAAAGAAACTTAAAAATGCCCTGGTGTCATCCCTTTACTGTAAGTAACTCTTCCTAGAATCTCTGATTCATGAATCTTTACTGCTGAGATCAATAATTTTCAATCATAAAAGTAAGAGGGCACCAAATTTTTAAGAAACATAAGTCATTTAAGAACAATAATTGTTGATGTCCCTTTCAATAAGAGAGCTTTGAGACGTATGTCTGGTGTGCAGATGAAGGAAGGACTTCAGTCTCCCAGAGTGTGAATCCTTTACCTTTCAATAATGTTAACTTCACTTAAAAAGACCAAAGAAATAAAAACGATGGGGACAACAATTTGAAGTAACCCAAAAATAGTTTTTTCTGCAGACTATAGAAAATAGTGGCTGGCAATCTCTACTTCTTTCTGAACAAGCCCAGCATAGTCTTTATTTTTAGTGATTTTACATTAAAATAATGTTACACACACACCATGTAAATAAGCATGCAGCTTTAAAGGATAATTGGCAAGAGTAGAAGAATACAGGAGTTGATTTGTTAGGCCAGAAGAGCCATCCAGCAGAAAATGTAATTTCAGTATCCTGTTAGCAACGCTGGGGAACCCTCAATGGGGTATAAACTGGGAAATGTTCTGTAGAAGAATGTCAGAACAAACATCACTAGAAAAATAGAGATTATGATAGGCTGGAAAAGAATGGGCGGTGGGGGGCGGGTGGGGATGATCACTGGGGATTATAATAGTTTCCTGAACAGAAAAATGAATGTATGAAGAAAAGCTAGATAAGCAATAATTTGGTGCAGAAAAAAACAACCTATAATTTTTCAGTTCAAAGATATGTTGTTAATGGCAAAGACAAATGGGCTTTTTTGCAGACAGAATCCTCAATAACAAAGGAAAACCAACTTTTTGCAGTCAATCTCCTTTTTCATTCACAGGCAGCTTTGGTTCCAAGTTCTAACAACAAGAAGGGGCTCATTCATTCTTGCACTGGTTTACAAATAGAAGGGAGGCAGTTTGCAGTTCCCCTGTTCAGGGACTGGTTTATGCCTGGTACAATAGCATCTATGAATCATTGTAGGGCAGACAATATCTAGATTGCAGGCCTGAATTCCAAAATGCTGCTCTCCTGTACAGGGCCAGTACAGAAGGCTGTTACACCAGGCGTTTCATGGAGGGTAGGGGGGAACAATGTGTACATGGTGGTGGCACACAGGTGAATTCCCTTCACAAATCTCTCATTGGATCTCTTTTCTTGTAGTGATTCGTAATGGATCAATTTACTTTAGTTGAGCTCAGTTCCAAAGCTGGGTTCCTGGTGATGTCTGTAATGAGCGCGGATCCCTTTGGTAGGTTCTCTGCTGAGAGCCATAGATCTGTTAGAAGAGTGGCTTGCCTAAAGGTGACCTACCATCCTATTAGAAACTCAAAAAGTTGCCTCCCAAAGCTTTTCTTTTCTTGTGCCCCATGGGTGTTTAAGCCTAGTTGTTTATTGGAGTCAGTGAGAAAAAAAGTGGTGTGTTTGACATTTCCTCCACTTCTGCATGAAAAGGCCAGATGGCAAATTTAAAAATGTGAGCAGTTCAGTTAATCAATTCCTTGGTTTTCCTGAGCTTTGAAACTGTCACCTTAGAAGGCAAATGCTATGAACTTAAGGCCAAGGCACCTTCTGCCTCCCACTTCTCAGACCATCTGTCTCCATTGTTGGGAGCTTGACAGCCACGACAACATCATAGCCCTGCAGCATTGCTCCCACTTTGCTCACAAACTTCCTTGAAGGGTCATTAAATATGCAATCTTCCTTCACTGGTTGAGACTGGCATGTGTGGGTTTCAGTGTGGCCAACTTTCACAATTCTATTGCAAGTCCTATAATATTTGGTGTTTTTCTTAATGCTTCGGCTCTTGGGGTCATGTTATTACCTCAGCATCTCAGGTCTTTTTTTAATGAAGTTTTGAGCCACTCCACTTGAGGACAAAAGATTGAATTTGTGACCCAAGTGTACCCTAAGACATAGAAACCAAGAGACAAATCAAATGAATCCAAAATGTACTTATTTGTTCTTAATTCTTGTGGTTTCGGTGACCTGACTCATGATTTTTGAACACTTGGGGTTGGCAATGCTGGGTTCCTAATTGGCCCTTGGGTTCTTCATGTCTGGAATGGATACCACAGAACATTTGGGGCAGGCAGTGTGTAATTATCTGCATTGTTGAAATACTTTTGTTATTCACCCACATATCCTTTCCTCTACCAATTCTGCTGCAATAGCCTCCCAGGACGATGCTGGTGTATCCTACTCCTTTGGGTTTTAGTATTTGGGAAACAATGCACTGTAGATGACTGTCAAATCATGGCTACCTCCTCCGTTCCAGCACAAACCAATTAGCTAGCTATCTGAGATGCTTTTGGAAGTTTCTGCTTGGCTCTGTGGTGAATACTATTGCTGTCCTTCTTCCCTATCCATTGTTTTGTTTAGGAAACTCCCAGTGTTTTCATGACTGCTAGTATTGTTATATCTGGAGACTGGCTGACTGGATTGGCTTTGTTAATGTGAATTCAGTCTTTAAGAAGCCCAGTTGCCTATGTCATTAAGGCCATATCTTTGAACCCCAAAAGTGTAGGTTCACTCTTTTTTTCTGGGTTTGGTTTGCATGGCCTCTTATATCCCAACACATTTCTTTTTCTGGATACTTGACTATTAAAGATCCACAACAGTCCTCTTCCCCCAACTTCTCTCACTGTAATATTAAACTGACAAATAATTAAGAAAACAGTCCAGGCCCAGAGAGCTGCCTGTCCTGTGTGTGAGACAGTTCATAGTAGGTGAGTGAAATAGGCAAGTGGGAGAAAGGCTGAGGTGGGAGGATGAGGTAACAAACCAGATTTGCAGAAGTCCTAGTTTGTCTCTTGCCTAACTGGTGCCAGACAGTAGCCGTTGTGAGGTATGAGGTCACTGGGTTTGGGAACTACATGGGTGACTTCTAACCTGAACTCCAGTGACACCATGAGCCTATGCTCTCGACAATTGAGCTATAAGTCATGGGATACACTATATATTTAACTTCATAGTGTAATGTTTTATCTGCTGTGATCAAACAACGGAAAAAAATACTGGGGGAAAATAATGAAGAATCAGGAAAATTCTTTACTGTCTCCAAATAGGCAGCTGGGGAAGGATTAAACCCACTTCATGGTAAATATTAAACAGTATGGTGTTTGTCCAAATGCTTTCTATTGACTGTTCCTTGCCTTTCATTCACCATTTGGCAGCACATTCTTGAGAGATGCTTATTTTATTTTTTTTTGCATTTTTCTGCACTCAGCTTTGTTTGAACTAAACTAAAGGATATTGCATATTAATTCTTCTGTCTCTGTTGACTCAGACCAGTTGCAATAGGGTGGGGCTGGCCTTCCAGGCCACAGCAGCAGCTGTAGAGAAATTAGTAGATTGGGTTCTATGATCTTTCAGCTGTGACATCTCCTCTCTGGACAGACAAACGTTCTCAGCAAGAGGAGCTCTGCTAGTGACCTATTAACAAATGTGCAAGAGCTAGCAGCATCCAAACCCAGGGAAATGGAGGTATTTTACAGGATGGTCATGTGTCACTGACTTATGCATATTGAACATCAGGCACTGATGTTCCCTTATATCAGATTTTGAAACTTAACAGAGAAGTCAAATTCTTTTTTTTTTTTTGGCCTTTATTTTTTCCTTATTACTTATAAAGGTATCCCCAGACTTTTAATTTAATTCCTGCCCCCCCAACGAGGGTTTTTTGTTCCCATGTTTGAGCTCTCCTATCCCTCCTTTTCAAGAGGAGCTTGGCAAGAACTCTTTAAGAATTGGCATCCTCCACTCTAATTTCAGATGTGGGCAAAAGAGAGCAGCAGCTCAGATTACAGCCTCCTGCCACATCACTATTTAGCTCCTCCCAATATTTTGCCAGTATCCTCTGACAAACGGGGTTCAGTGATGAGCTAATAGCTCCAAAGTAAAATACAAGCCAAAACATGATGTTTCAAAATACAAACGTTTGAGGAAGCTCCATAAAGAACCAGTAAAGAGCTAACACTAGTTTTCCTTTTGCTTTGCAGTTCAGCTTTAAAAAAATCACTGAAGATTCTCCTGAAACTTCCCATGCCAGTTAATGCCAGCTTTTGTCCCCATCGTAGGTCTCTTGTCACTGGAGTCTAAAGCTACTATTGGCCCAGAGAAGTTGCTTGTTGGGGAGGCGGGGGTGGGAAAGGAACTTTAAGTGTTACGTTTTCCAAACTTGGCACTAACTGTGAATTGTCTCTGCAAAATACAGGCATGCAAATGTGAGTATGGTACATGCATAATTACTTATGCACACTTGTACATACATTTTGGGGAAAGACATCTTTGGGCTCAGGTTTTGAAATTATCTGTCCCCATCTCTGCAATACGTGCTTAAACATATTTAATCATTGTTCCTAATAGACCATTGCTGTTGGCGGACAGCAGGTTTAGCTCCAGTCAGGAAGATTCTCTGCCAGAGACCTCCTCTGGGTTTTAAAGCTGGCTTCACACACACTGCAGGTTCCAGGATCCTCAGGGCCCTAGAGTTAAAAGGATTTTGTTATTTTGGATTTTTTATTTGAAAGTTCATTACGGGCCAGATTCTGACCCCCTCAAGAAAACTGAGTTGTACCTCTCTCAGTGAGTATCTACCAGAAAAGGCAAATTCATTTTATGGACTAAATCCCATAGCTCTTACTTGGGCAAAATTCCAATGAAATTAATAGGAGTAATAACGTCAGGATTTTGCTGCAGGGGCAAACTCCATGGGACAGTGGGACATCTGGCAGAAAAAGGAGTGAAGTTTGGCTTAGCAAAAGATGGCAAAATTCAGTGGACTCTACAGAAAGTCTGGAACATAGCTCCATGGGGATTCCCTGCACATGCAGCATCTAGGGATAGGCCTGATCAAGAGAGGGATGAGTCAGAAAATATGCTGCTATGCAGATTCTCCAATCCTTCCTTCTTCACAGCCACTTTGCGGCTTTGAGGAGGATTCATTTTCCCTTCCATCCAAGGATATCCTCAGGTCCCAGCTGAGATACTCAGGGTGAACCCTGGACTGTGGATTTTTTGCTCTATGCAGATTATCACTGTTAATTGTTTGTATTTTTGTAACACTTTAGAGTCCTAGTCATGCACCAGGCCCCCATTATGCATATGGTCTGAACTGTCAGTGCATCCTCGGTACATAGTGTTCAGCTCTGTTACTTCAGCACTGCTGGTGAGTTAGCCTCACAGTATATTCTGCATACCCTAGAGTTTGCCATTTTGTCCTTTACTCTTCCCTTAATCACGACACGTGCAAAGTGGTTCTGGGGTGGCCCAATTGGCTCTATTTCTTGTGAACAGGTTTTTATAAACGGTGAACACGTCAGCCCTTTCATTTCAAGAATTGTCTAAACGTACGTGGCATACTTACGTTTTGGCTTTCACAGAGGAAGATGTGAGGGAATGCGCTCTGTTGAGAGTAATTCAGTGTGCACACAATGTGAGCAAGAGAGAGGCTATGTTGGTAAATGACACAGCTTTCCACACAGAACATTTTTTGTTAGTCTTGGAACTATATGAAAGCTCACTTATTCCATACTGACTTGTTGAAGATTACTCCAGATTCCTAAGACATGGGCCCAGACACAGGTTTGCTCTTTTTAACAGATTGCCCTGCCCAATCCTGTGCTTTTTCTGCTTTTCTCTGCACTGACACTGCTATAGCAGTATGGAAATATGTGCTAATACCACAGTTGTCACAGGAAAGAAAGAAGAAAAATGATGTGGAGCAAAATAAAAAATTCACAATCACATGGAAAAAATCTTAGGATCTTAGGCTACAAACACAATATAGGGCTGGCAGAGACTGAATACAGATGGTAATGATGACAATACTATAAATCATATCAGTGCTTTATAATTCTATATGTAATTATTATTTAAATCAGTTTTTCTGACATTCACTTGTTTGTGCCTCTGAGTATCATCCTTAGCACTTTTTTAAAAAGCTAGGTACAACATTTGCTACTCTCCAAGCCTCCATTATACTAGCTTATTTTAATGAAAGATGGCACATTTTTCTCAGCAATTCTACTGTTTTATTGTTAAATTCCTTCAGAACTGTTGGATGTGTACCATTTGCTTACTCTTGAATATATTAATTTGTTACATCATCTCCTGTTTTTGCACCTCTCTTTAACAAGCCTTATCAACATTTTCTGGTAAAAATCAATGTTAAAATCATTTAGCATCATTGCAATGTCCTTACTCTCCGCAATTTTTCGCTTCGCTCTACAGTAGTGCAGCATACCCAGTAATTCTCTCATAGGTTTCCTGCTTCTGATACTCTGAAATATTTTCTTATTTGTTTGTATATCTCTTCAAAACCCTTCTTAAGATCTCATCATTTCCATCTTCCTTTTGACCCATTGTAGCGTGTGCTCCTATCTATTGGCTTTGATTTGATGGCATTTCCAGTTAGTTATTATGGTTCAGATGCCATTGAACCATTGTTTTTTTGTGGTTGCTAGTTAGAATCTCTTAATTTAATGTTCTCTATCCCACACCAAACAAAAAAACACAGAACTAAGCCATCAGGGGCATTCCAGAGTTCGCCATCTCTAATCATGTGTATTCTTGAATGAGAGAGAGAGTACACTGTCAGGAATCTGACTCGGTGTGTTTGGGACACTTCTACCTCTAAATTAAATGCTAATCAGTTTAGAGTAAAAACCCTAAATATACAATGTATGAACTGCACTAAGTCAGCTGGCTCTATGTTATTTGCATGAACCACCTCAAATAATCTAACAAAAATACCATACATCTGTTTTGAATTCATTGTCCCATATTGAGAGAGCCTATTTCATGAGGAAAAGCTCCAGGAATGTTATAGTTCCTGTAACTGTGTTAGATCTCTCTGTTTCTGTCTAGCTTTCCAGACACACCAGATCCCATTCAAATCAGTCCTAAAGCCTTTATGGTTGATTCATTAGTGAAAAGATGCAGCTGAGTATTAGTTTATGTAGGTCTAGTGCTTGCCCCTCACCTAGTCCTGGATTGTGGCTGTGTTAATCACTGCTACACTGGGGCCAGGGATAGGAAATGCATCGAAAGGAAGAGCCTACACTACTGAAATCAATGGGAGTTTTGCCACTTATTTAATTGGAAGTAAGAACAGGGCTCCAATAGCAGAGGTTGAAGGTATTCTGCCTATGCCCCCGGATGCACTTATTTCAATAAAAGGTCCTCAGCTGGTGTAAATTGGACTAGCTTAATTGGTTAGCCCAATTTCCATATGCTAAGAGTCAGGCCAAAATATTGCATAGTCAGCCCAAGAAAAATGCTATGCCCTTTTCTTATCACTTCTGTTCTATTGCTTGCTGGATTCATATATCCATTTTGCTTATTGATCACTTCTGCTCAGTTTAGCTCTTAAAATGCTGCTTTATCTTTGTTGCTTTCACCTGAGATTTTCTGGTGTTTTTCTCCTTGTTCAAAACACAGCTGTACCACTAGCTTCACTATAAGGAGAATACAGAGTGCTTAAGAATCGCAGTGCCCTCTCCCAAAAGAAATCACTTGCAGTGTTATACATTTTAGCACTCTCTCCTTTCCTTCTACATTCCTACTCAGCATCTAGTTCCAACCTCTTCAGAGAATCTAAGGACCACTTTGTTTTTTCTGCATAGCAGGTGGGCCTTGCAGCATATAATACAGCCAACAAAACTCCATAGGCTGAATTCTGCTCTCAGTGACACACATTCAACTTTCATTGAAATCCATGGGAGTTGCACCTATGTAAATAAGAACAGAATTTGGTCCTTAGGCTTTAGATCACAGTGCTCCAGATTGACTCTGATTTGGGATATTTTTTAACGAGGATTTTCATTAACAGAACAATAGCATCTGAGTTTTACTTCACATCAGAATAAATACCCTTTTTGTCATGCGGAGACATAAATGCATTTTTCATCAGTGTGTAATCCTACCAATGTGAAGGGCCAGAACGCTTCCTCCATTGGATTTTTTAAAAAGAAGCCCCCCACAAAAAAAGTCAATGTGCAACGTCTCTTTTTAAAAAGTACAGGTAAATGAAAAGAAATGAGGAAATGAGGAGTGACTCTGTGTGTGCGTGTGTGTGTATGTGTGTGTGTGTGTAAGAGAAAGAGGGGGTGAGTGTGTGTGTGTGTGTGTGTGTGAGAGAGAGAGAGAGAGAGAGAGAGGAGATAAATGAGCTCAAAATACTTATATATCCAATAACACATTCCATGCTGTTGCCACTTGGTTGTGCCCATAGGGCAATCTTGACTACCGGTTTCTGCTCCCATTGCATCACCTTTTCCCTGTCCTGATCTGGCAGTCTAGTTTAAGATATTTGTAAGTATTAGCTCTTCTTTGAGTAGTGTCCCTATGGGTGCTCCATTCTATGTGTGCTTGCACTCCATGCACCCCAGATTGGAGATTTTAGTTAGCAGTGTCTCTTTGGCCCTTGCACATGCCTCCTGCCGCCTCATGCCCTGCACTGAGGCAATATAGAGCTTCATGGGCGAACCACCCTTAGATGGAGCCTCTAGCAGCATCCAAGTTGAGTTTACCTCAACTGTATTTTTCTCTCATTCTTACTAGTTTGTCTTAGTTCATAAAGTTCCTTTGTGCTATTTAGCTGTAGTAATTGTATAGGTTTTAAAACAACAACAAAAAAGCTTTTAAAAAATGTACTTCTGCTTTTAGAATGAGGACCATTGTCCCTTCACCTGTTTTTCTTTGTTTTTCTCCCTCAGGGAAACATAAACCCTGGGAGGATATGCCCTGGTTTCCTGGGTTTAAATGCTGCCTTTTGTGCCCGGAGACTATCCTGGTCAGTGACAGATGCTCCCAGTGTGTCCGCTGCCTTGAGAGGTCACACGTTTCCCAAAAGTGTAATTTCTGTCTGCAATTAAAATCAAGGGCCAGAAAGAACTGGGAACTTAAACTATGTCTCCTCATAATAGAGAGCCTCTGACCATGGGTAGGGGACCCCCTGCATACAATAGTTTCTGATCAGGTCAACCACTTTGACCTCCTCGGCTCAACACTCCCCTAAAGCATCCAAGAGTAAATCTCTGAAATCCTTTCAAAAAGACTCTAGAAATCAGTCTTCAAGTCCTCTGGGTAGAGAATCTATCTCAAAGAGACCATTTCTGATGCCCACTTCAGCCCCTACCAGTCTCCAACTTGGTACCCACAAGGCTGCAGGTTTCTCAGGTACTGAGACCACCAGCAAAACTAACTCTGGTTCTAGAAGATTTGTACCATTGGGTGATTGGAGCAGCAGAGAGAAGAAGACCAGCTCTTCTAAATCAGTTCCAACAGAGTCCACTAGTACCTTGGTACTCAGCACTTTGGCTTCACAAAAGACAAGACTGACACGTCTTGGTCATTCACTGAAGTGCATGAGACCTTCAGTACCATCGGCACCTTCTGCCAGTTACCTCTGCCCAACTTACCTCATTGGTACCATCTACTCTTCTGTTACTGCAAGACTATCAATTTCCTCAGGACTTGGGAGTAACAGAAATGCCTGAATTTCTTCAGCACCAACCTATTCTCAGTACTGAAGACCTTTCAATCTCCAGACACTCATCCAATACTGATAGAGTATCCACCTATCTGTACAACTGCTCCACCTCTACCAAGAAAAGGAGGAAGATGATGGTGACTTTTCATCAGTTTCCCACATTTCTGCCAAGGACTCTCCATTTCATTATCAAGGAACATTCTATCCTGAGACCTCTAAGGAGTTGGATTATCCTTGTGAGATACACAGTCCATCCCACTGGTATGACACCCTTTGATGCCTTTGTGACGGTGTACCCCATAAGACTCTATGGGGATGTGTGCTTATAAATGTATGTATGATATAACTGGAATATGGTTTTGTTAAATATGCCATGTAACATAGCTATGTAAGGGTTATACTCTACTGGTCATGTTCATCCTATTTGTATGCATGTGCCATTTTTGTATTCGAAGTTATAAATATTGGCAATGTACTTGGTTAATTTTAAATTGCTTCAGCAAAGCAGCTGGCCAGCTTTCCAAGAGGAAACTATTTTCAGTAAGTGGCCAATCAAGAACCAATCAAGCCCACAATGGACAATCCACATTTGAGCTTCCTCAGGAATGTGGCTTGGCTGGTAAGGAATACAGTCTGGTAGAGACTTGACTTGCCCATGTGGCTCTGAAACTCCATTTTGCAACTGGATTCTATACAAAGAGAGAGGAGGGTCTCCACTCACAAGGGAGAGTCTATTTAAATCCTGGAGAGACTTCTCCATTTTGTCTTCAGCTGGATCAAGGAATAGCCACTCAACCGCCGAAGGATACCTGAAGGAAACTGGAACAGTGGACAATGACTGCAGGGGTGGTGTGAGTGATAGCTGGACCCAGGCTAAAGGCAGGTTAGCCTCTAAGCAGAAACAGCTCTGAAGGTGAGGCTTTTTACTGTATTAATGATAAATCTGCATATTCTATTTTACTTTATTTGGTAATTCACTTTGTTCTGTCTGTTACTACTTGGAACCACTTAACTCCTACTTTCTGTACTTATTAAAATCACCTTTTTACTTTATAATTAACCTGGAGTATGTGTTAGTACCTGGAGGGAGCAACAGCTGTGCATATCTTTCTATCAATGTTATAGAGGGCGAACATTCTATCAGTTTACCCTGTATATGCTTTATACAGGGTAAAACTGGTTTATTCAGGGAGTTGAACATCTGAGTGCTAAAGGCCGGAACACTTCCTAACCTGTTTCCAGGCAAGCCCATAGCTATTGGGGGTGTGGCTCAGACCTGGGTCTGGGAATGCAGCAGGCTAGCGAGTCTGACTCAGTCCAGGCAGGATACTGAGGCCCTAAGCTGTTTGGGCAGAAAAACAGAGGCAGGTGTAGCCTTGGCATATCAGCTGGCAGCTTCTGAGTAGGGTTCTGTGATCCCAACCCATCACAGCCTCCACCAATGCCTTATGCACCACCTCGATGGCTATACTGGGGCCCTTGAATAGCTTACTATTAGCAATTTTCCATAAAGAGTCCATAATGTTTCTCACTGGGAGAAAAGCAGGCAATCCCCACAAGCCTCTCTCTCTAGGCTCCTGATCCACAGAATGAGACCTTTCAGGAACAGGAAGTGAGATTGAACAAAGACATTATCCCTACAACAAACATCTCTTCCACCTCCCCATATGAAGCTGTTTTGCCTCTCCCAAAGTCACTGATGATTTTAAACAGTTCCAGGGTGTCATAAAAGGAGGACTCCTTGAAAGTTCCACTGGAGGAGGTGAAACAGTTACATCATAAATTACTTGACAGTCTGCACACTTCATCATCTGCCAGCATTATGCTAACTATTCATGAGACCTTGTTATACTCTGCAAATCACCCCAGCTTCAGTATCACTCACCTGTGAAAGGGCAGACAAAAATATTACATTCCCTCTGTGTGTTACTCGGGGTTCTTCCAACCCAAAGCTCTTGGTAACTTTTACTCTGTGAGAGGTGGTGTCAGAAAATAAATCAGGGGAAACACGGCCGTCTGACCTATAGATGGCTGGCACAAACCAGACAACATAGGAATGCTTTCACTTAAAGCTAAACATTACTTGGTCTCAAGCACTTACACACGTCCACAACAGGTTAGTAAAACACCCCCAATCCTTGATAATTACCAAAGCTGACTGTGGATCTTGAGTAGCATGAGGACTGCAAGATGTATCCAGAGGGAGAGTCCAGAAAAGCCCAACTACCTCAAACTTTCCCTCCCTTATTTATACATTAGTATGTCCCTTAAAGAAAACTTGTTACAAGCAGTTTCAATGGTCCAGCAAGAGGTTTGTTCTGATTATTGATTAACCAGGTGTGGGGTTTTCCAGAGTTTGCAGCGTTGAAGCCCCCACAATAGACATTCCTGTGACACACTGTGCTCTTCTAAAATGCATGTATCAGCGACTTCAGCACAATTCTTATCAGGAAGGATGCAAGGTCAAGCTTCCCTTTCTATGGCACCCAAAGACCCTCCTGCCTTGGTCAAGAGAGAGCCTCCTGCCTTGGTCAAGAGAGAGCCTCCTGCCTTGGTCAAGCTGAGGTTGTGACTTGGCCAGTTTACAGCCTGCTAACTTGGCTGCTTTTAACAATAAGCATAGTGGTTTCAGGCACTTTACTGGTTTGCTGACATCCCTGCCCCCATACACATGGACTCTGAATTTTTATTTTTGCATCCATTCCCCAGCTCCCTTGTGATTGATTTTGTGAATGAGGGTGGCAGACAGCACCAGGCTAAATTGACTACATATGATAAAGACCTAAGCATCTTCATTTATTTGGTCATAAGTCATACTCATCAGCTACCTTACAATTTAGCATCACCAATTATCAAGCCCTCATAGCAAAATACAGCCATAAAAGCTATTCAAAATTGAATGCCTTTACTGAGCATCTTCTGATGGATAAGAGTGAACAATTCCAGGAGATCATTACAGAGAGCCAATGGCAAGCGAGAACATCTCTGCAGGCCTCTCTGGATGCCACTGGTACAACTGCTCGTCTATCTCCAGTGATAGTCATGAAGAGAGGTTTATGGCTTTAGCTCTTGGGTTTTCTGAGGGAAGTCCGAAATACTGCTGAGATGCTTCCTTTTGATGGATTGAAATGGTTTGCAGAAAAAAAACTGATGAATCTCTGCATACTTTAAAAGACCATAGAGCCACCTTGCGCTCTCTGGGACTTTACATCCCTGCACAAAAAAGAAAGTTCTTCAAGTATCAGATAGGAGAGGCATGGTGATAAGATAGGAGCTCTGATGACATACTCCCCATTTACCATCTTCTTTAATACTAAAGATATGCTGCAACTGCATCCCAACTTCCTGCCATCTTCAGACCTCAACATAAATCAGCCTATCCACTTTCCAGTTTTCTCCCCTAAGCCACACTGGGACAAAGGAGATGTGACATTATATACGCTTGATATGAGGTCATTAGCCTTTTACTTAGATAGGACTAAGCCCGTTAGTAAATTTTCCAGATTATTTCTCTCCATTGCAGACAGATCTAAGGGATCCCTGATTTCCAAGCAAAGACTCCTTAAGTGGATATCTGGCTGCATTACCTACTGCTTTCAATCTCCCTCATTCCACGAGATCCATCTCTACTTCAAGAGCCTTTCTTAAGAACATTTCTGTCACGGAAATATGTAGAGTCATGACTTGGACATCCAGTCATACATTTTCTGAACAATATATAGTCACTCATGCCTCAGCTTCTGATGCTATATGTGGTTCTACTGTTCTGCCTTCAGTCCTAAACTTGACTCTAAAGCCCCACCTCTCCATACAGAGTACAGCTCGATAGTCACCTAATGTCAATCACCCATAGAGACACTGCTCGAAGAAGAAGAGAAGATTACTTACCCTGCACACTAACTGTGGTTCTTCTAGATCAGCAGTGTCCAATACATTCACCACTAGTCACATATGGCTAATAGGCTATTGAATTGTGGCTAATGCATGAGCAGTGTGTTGGTGTATTGAAGACAGCAGTACTGGAAGACAGGCTGCGTGCTTTGATATACAGCTTGTTAACCTGGCTAGGATATAGTGCGAGACAGACAACAGCATAGACGACAGTGGATATGTGCGTGCTGCATGTCGTTTGTAGTATGTTTTTAAATCCTTTTTTATAATGTGGCAAATAAGAAAAATTCAAAATCACAAATGTGACTAGCATCAAATTTCTGTTGGACGCTGCTGTTCTAGATGTGTATCTCTTGGATTCTCCACTATCTGCCCTCCTCCCCTGTGCTTCGGAGTTGTTTACAAGGGGCTGTGTAGCAGAAAAGGAACTAAGGAAAGTTCACCCACACAGCTCACCAAGGCTGCAGGGGGTGCGTGTGCAGGCCAAATAGACACTGCTACCTAATATCTCTGAGGCTCATGGGGCACAAGTACTCCTAGAGTGGAGTACCTATCAGAGGACACATCTCAACACAGCTATTCAGCAGAGTGAGTAACCGTCTCTCTTTCTTTTTTTTTTTCCATCTGCTTTTCTTCTCTCATTGGTATTTCTCCCTCCTCTAGAATTTGATCAAATTTTGATTGAGAAGTTCCTTCAGATTGGCCTTAGTTTATAGATCAGGAGCAAGAACAAGGGCAGGTTATGGAGAGTCCTTGCCATATTTGTGTGCAAAAACATTTTTCCAGAAACCACTGTCTGAACTCAGTAAAAACACAACCTCAATTTTCCTCAGACGTAGCACAGATTAAGGGAAGTTGCCAACACATGCTCTACATTAAATATTTGACAATATGTTATGCAGCCTGTTGAAAGCCTGAGAATAATATCTTCTGTTAATGTTATAGCCACAATTTACCCTTTCTTTTTTAGTTCTTGTGTTTGAATTTATTCCAGAAACATTCAGAAAAACCTATTCTCTTACAGACTGGTGTTAAAGCTGGACCACCATTAACAGCACCCACTCCTCAAGTAATTGTACCTGGAGAAGGGTTTTATATCCAAGTCAGACAAGGACGACAATAAAGGATTATATCCCTTTGTAAAAGTGGCTGCCTTGCCCCTTCTCATACTTCTGAAGTAATGTTTTCTGTTCATCTTTTCTTCATTCATCCATAGACACTTAGAGCAGTGTTCCTCAAACTTTTTCTTTGGCAGCCCCTTTTTGCGGTCCCGCGTCCACCTGCGGCCCCGGGGGATGTCCACCAAAATGCCGCCGAATAGAAAGCTTTCGCTTTCAGCGACATTTCGGTGGGACAAAAATAGACCACTTCTGAATTTGGCGGTCTCCCAGGGCCAATCCTGCAGCGATGCTGGCAAACCACGCACCCCCATGGGGGGTCATGCGCACCCCACTTTGAAGTCCACTGACTTAGAGGTTGCAAAATCCTATAGTACACTACAGAGAGCAAGCTCCCGGGGTGAAATCCTGACGCCATTGAAGTCAATGGCAAAACTGTCTAATACAATAGTGCCAGGATTTCACTGCAAGTTTTCATTTATACTTTAAAAGGGCACATTAGCAGGATTTATTGGAAGGATACCTGTGGCAGCACCAGAGCAAAGAAGCAGGTTGCCCTTGGAAGGTATGTCCAGCCGTGGGCAAACATTTTAGCCCAAGGGCCACATCGGGGTTACAAAATTGTACAGAGGACCAGGGAAGGTTGTGCCTCCTCAAACAGCCTGGCCCTGCCCCCTATCCAACCCCCCCTCCCACTTCTGACCCCGACTCCCACCCTTAGAATCCCTGACCCATCCACCCCCCTGCCCCGCTCCTTGTCCCTCGACTACCCCCTCCAGAGACCCCTCACGCCTAACTACCTTCCGGGGACCCCACCCCATATCTAAACCCCCAGCTCCTTGTCCCCTGACTGCCCCCTCCCAAGACTCTCCACCCTAACTGCCCCCAAGGACCTCAACCCCCCTGCTCACTGTCCCTGGACTGCCCCGATCCCTATCCAGACCCCCTGGGACTCTCACGCCCTATCCAACTCCCTGTCCCCTGACTTCCCCCCCAGAACCAACTGCTCTCTGTCCCCTGCTGACTGCCCCCTGGGACCTCCTAACCCTTATCCAAGCCCCCACCCCCCTTACCCCATGTTGTTCAGAGCAGCATGTCTGGCAACCGCATGGCCTGCTGAAGCTAGACATGCTGCCCTGAGGACCGTGGAGCACACAGCCACACCGGAGCCAGCCACGGAGCCAGCCACGCCTCTGCAGTGGTACCCAGGAGCAGCGGGCCAGAGCCTCCCCAGCTGGGAGCTCAGGGGCCGGTCAGGACGGCCCCTGACCTAGTCAAAGATCTCCCGGCTATGGATAAACCTTTTAGATGCTCCTCTGAACTTTTGAGGTTCTCCCATAATTCTTTAAACTCCTATCTGATGTAAACAAATCCACAAGGCCTAAGAAAACAAACAAAAGGTAATGTTAGCTCATTATGCTATCATTGCAAGCGTTTTCTCTTTTAAAATATTTTTCTCCTGTGTGTGCATTTTCTTCGTATGTATAGTACCTGTATTATGTTTCCTCCTCAGAAACCAGCAGTCTACTGCTATTTACTAAATATGATAGATGTCCTAAAAGTAGCCTCCTAAATTGCAGTGATGATGCCACAACAATGGCAAAATTCTTCCAAACTATCTATACCATGATTTCTTAAATTCAGCTAAAATAGGGCAAGATGTCCATACATTTAACGTCATTGGTTAGTACCTTATACTCCGAGTAGTTCCACTGAAGTAAGTGGGGCTACTTGTTGAATAAAGAACCATTCAATAGGAGTATGTGCATCACAACATGACCCTAAGAATTCTACTCCAATTTACTACACTACCTGATTCTGCCTCTGTTACACCTATTGGACAAAATCCAAGCATGAGGTTTGCCTGTTGAGTATTACCTTGTTAGGGGCTAGATTGTTCAGCTGTTGTTCATGCTGTCGAGCACTTACTCAGTTAGCCTGTGGCTGGGTGGTCACCCGGCTCTTGCCCTAAGGGCGTAAAACAGCCCTGGGAGAGGGGTGTGGCAAGGGAAAAGCAGGGCTGATTGGGAAAACAGCCACTGTTGTGTAGCCACTGCAATCAGGGCCCAGCTGGCTCTTGGAGGGCCAGAAGGAAACATACTCTCTCTAGCTTTCTGGAGGGAGGAGGACCTGGCAGCCTGGGAAGCTAAGGAGGGTACCTAGGATGTAGCAGTGCTAGGGAAGGGCAGAAGGAGCTGGGGAGCTCCAGCCTAACAAAGCCCCAGGCTCTGGGCCAGGTTAAGGGCCTGCAAAAGGGTACTAGGGCTGCAGACAGGCTGCCCAGATCTAGGCAGAGGCAGCTGGTTTCCCCCCGCCCCACCCCACGACTTTGCCAATGATGAGTGGTTGATAGACTGCAGTCAGCCCCAGGGAGAGGGGGCTAGATGGTGACTGGCAGTAGCCACTGAGGCAAGGTGGGGATAAGAAGTGAGGGTTACTCTGGGTGGGGAGACCCAGATAGTGGGTTACTGCCAGAGGCAGGACCCTAATGTGGAGGGGCACCGAGGTTTGGGAGGGACACGGAGGGCCAGCAGTAAGGGGGACAATGGTCTACAGAGGGCGCTCCTGGCTGGAGGAACTAATTCCCAGGACGACCGGAAGGAGGCTCCACACCAGTGAGTCGTGACCCTGTAACACAGCTCCATTGACTTTAAATGCCTTTAAATATCACTGTGCCACTTGAAGATTGTTGCTAAAGGCAAAGAGCTTGCTCTTTAAGGCTTTAATTTATAAGAGAGTGTTTATAACTGATAATGTGTTTGGGCAAAAGACAGCAATAGTCTAGAATTAGAGCTGCGTTGAAAACAAAAGGTTATGTAGTATCCGGCATCATTTATATTTCTGGCGAAATAGTCTCAGACATAATTTATATTTCACTCAAAGAGCCAAAGAAAGAACAGTTGCAAAATGCTTGACTTTACAGGTGTTTTCTGTTTGCCAAAAGATGGGCCTGGGGAAAATGCAGATAAAGCTTAATTTAGCACTTCTTTGGAGTAACTTGGATCAGAGACTCCCTTTGTGTTTTTCTGAGACATGAAGAGGAAATAACCATGAAAAAAATAGCTTTCAACTATTATTTTCATTATTTTGAGCTATTTTCCCTTTTCAGTTTTAAAAATGTACACTACTATTAAGGTGGCACAGTTAAATTAGGCTTAGTCCTTTGGTACATGACTAAAAAGAACCAATTTCTTTTCTGTTTTTCCTACTTGTAATAAAGAAGTTGAACACTTATTCTAGGGGAAATATCTTGAATACGGCCATGATTTATTTATTATTATTATTATTTTATTTTATTATTTTAGTTATTATTACTAGGAGCCCTAGTTACAGACCAGGACACGCTTGTGCTAGGTATAAACAGAGAACAAAAAGATGCACCCTGCTCAAGGAGCTTACAATCTAAATATAAGACCAGGGCAAACAGTTGGAGACAGACAAACAGGTAAATACAAGGAAATGAAACAGTATTGGTTAGCATGATAGGTCTGGGGTCGCGAGGGCTTTCACCTTCCTCTGCAGCATGGGACATGGGTCACTTGCAGGTTCAAACTAGTGTAAATGGCAGATTCTGTGTAACCTGAGGTCCTTAAATAAGGATTTGAGAACTTCAGTAACTCAGCCAGAGGTTGGGGGTCTATTACAGGAATGGGTGGGTCAGGTTCTGTGGCCTGCGGTATGCAGGAATTCAGACTGGGTGATCACAATGGTCCCTTCTGGCCTTATGAATCTATGGTATAAAAGTCAGTTTGTATTCTTGTGTGGAGTGGTATATTTTAACATGGCTCAGATGTCCCACCCAAACATAACTATGGTGCTGGATTATATAGAAAAAAATAGATGGTATCCAGGAGACAAAATTGATTGATTCACTTTAATATGATGGGTGCCTCTACTTGGTTATGTCCCCACATTGTGTATATATCCTGTTAAATTTCCTCTTATTACTCAATCCTTCCCAGTACTGCCCTAATCCCTCAATATCACATCAGTTAATTGGTTGGGTTTTAATCTGTGTGACTGCTACTGCTCTGATTTTGTCGTCCAAATGCACATCAAACATCTGACAAAGAAAGACAGGAAGCATGTGTCTAGGGACCCAGATTCTCTTCCTTTGTTCGTGCCAAGTTGTACTGCTCAGGCAATACAAAGTGTTAGGCAATGCAAAGAGTCAGACTCTGGCCCTAACTGGCATCTGAGAATTCTCCTACTGTTAGGGAGTTGTCAACTGACATAAGATGGCATAGCTGGCTCCTTTGCTAACTGCCTCCCACATGGTAGCACAGAGGGTGGGAGGAGGCATAGAAAGGAGATAAAGCAGAGTACACTGAAGTTCACTAATGTACAATTGTCATACGATCTCTGAGACCAC
Organism: Dermatemys mawii; assembly: GCA_007922305.1. Lineage (NCBI taxonomy): Eukaryota > Metazoa > Chordata > Testudines > Dermatemydidae > Dermatemys > Dermatemys mawii. The sequence goes on from ML677341.1 coordinate 65,013,455, forward strand.
AGGCACTTGTGTAAATTAGAGCAGCCCCTAATCTATTCTAATTTATGCTCAAGGCTGAAGTCACCACAGTTGCACCAAAGAATGAGAGAGGTTAAACTTGCTTCCTAGGACCCTTCCACTCTGCTGCACTGAGTATGTCTCAGTGCAGAAGGAGAACTGAGCCAGGGTGTTCAAGGAGGCCAGTGAGCATCCTTAGTAAAAGCTAAGCTTCTAGGATGACTTTGCCTGAAAGTTTCATCCTCTTCTCTTTCATGGGCTGCCTAATTGTTTCCTCTTCTCTGCACCACTAAAGAATGGAAATAGGAGAGCTAACACTTATAAATCAATTGACTTATCTTGGTGTAAGATAACTTTTGTTCTGATGAGTAAGAAGTTTTGCTTTGGGAATATGGATTTTTAGAAGTCTTTCATCTAGACCATGTACTTAAGATCCTACATGTGTGAATGCTGATGTTTATATTTATTGTCATAACTGTGTTATGGGAGTATTCATGGAGTAAGGTACAATTCCACAACAGGGAAGGATATCAGGCTCTGGCACACAGTGTGATAATTATAGTGCTGCAATGGGATATTCTGAAAGTTAAATAGATTATTTTAAATCTGGCTAAAGGAGAAAGCACACAGTTTGAACAATGGAGGCAATACTGATGTCAATATTCAGGAACAAAAATGGACAAAACACTTACAGGGTTTACAGAAATTATATTGACTTGTCTGTTTTGGCTAGATCCAGCTACTATTATTCTCATTCTCATATTACTTTCTCCTCAAATAATCCCAGTAGGGCTACTCAAGGTATGAATCTCTAAAGTTCTCAATATTATTTTTCTTGTACTTCTCTACCACCTAACAGCTAATACACACATCACACCTTACTCTTTGGTATGTCTATCTACACTTGGAAATGGAGGTTGATGGAAGCATGAGGAGGCATATTCTCAATCGTTCTCGTTGAGCTAGCTGTGGAGTAAAGCTGTGGCAGCATCACTACTGGGGTGGGTTAGTCTCCCAGAGTACGATTCCATCCAAGATCCTAGGCACATACTTGAGGTGGTTAACCCATCCTTCTGGTTGCGCTGCTGAGACCACACTCCATTTTCAGCATACTAGCTTGAGGAGACCTAGTGCAGGTCTGTGTCCTCAAAATGCAACACACCCCCAGCTCCAAGTGCAGACGTAACCTTTAGTAAATTCAAAAATGGCTTTTATCATAGATATCTGAATAAATCTGCAGAAGATTAATAGCAGGTCTCCTGACACTATTCCAGTTGAATAGACATATCCAGTGTTCATTGAAAAGGCAGAAAAATCATTATAAAGCTGTCTGCTCTGAAGCTATAGGCAGTTTTGTATTTCTAACTAGGTCGAGTACTGAATAAGACTTCAACCACTCCTAAATAGTTGTTTTTATAAAAATAAATACATAAATAAAACTTCAGACAATTAAAGATATTTTATGTCTGCTTTAATGGCTCGAAAATGAAGGTTCATTTGAAATTCAAGCTTTTATTTTTGCTCAAGCCACAGGTCTTTTATTCTCATCCAACTGGGAGTATTTGGAATGTTGCTTTTGTACTTTCAAGAATAACAATCACATACGTTTGCTGTCCATATTCCCATCGAATTCTTAGCCGTGAGATGTGTAACAATACTAAGTTTGCATAGCCGACTGTTCTCTGAGCATTTTTGTGGTCTCTTGGATAAACATCAGTAATTCAGTTTTTGATGCTCTTGAATTTGTGGAATGTGACATTTGGAATGGTGTAATGCTGAAGGTAACTCTACTCAGAAAAAACAAATGCTTCTCCCTCTTACCGATGGATGAATGGTTTCCCACCCTCTCACCCCCAAATGTACTGAAATAATAATATGGTCACCTTGAAAATTCCACCTAATAGTATTTGCTGAAAATGAACTGTCTGATAATGAAGTAGGGCCATATTTTGCCACTTTAGGTATTCGGCTTACCTTTAAATCAATGGGAAGTCTGTGCTCACACCGAAGGACAGCATTTAGCCTTCTAAATGAGACAAGCTCAGCAGAGCTCCTATTTGCTTGACTCAGAGGCATGCTGGTGTTAGCCATGCAAAACTGACTATCCAGTTCTTCCATATATCCTCAAGTCCTGTCACAATATTCCAGGCATAAAAGGATTCTCTGGTCTCATGGAGTATCATCCTAATAATGATTAAGAACTAAGACAAGACTACAATATTATAGGTCTAAAGTATTCAGGGAGAGACCAATAAAAAGGTCTGGAACAAATCTTAATTACTTTAGATTTGGTAAAAATTAGAAATCACAAGAGAGAGAGTTGGTCACAGCTACTGTTATAGCTCGTATCTGCACAGGTTCTGTAGTTTCTGTTACATTGACTAAACCTGAGTTAGCACGCACTTACTCACCTCTGTATCTGATGTCGCATGACATGTGTTCAGGAACAAACCACAACTGTTAGAAACAACATCTAGGATCAGTACATGCAGTAATTGTGAGATTCCTTGAAGCACAGTTTCTTCTGTCAGATGATGATTGTCAAGTTAGACCCGGGAACTGTTGTCAGTTGAAAAGCTTTCATATTGCTATAAAATATGGAGAGTCACTTGCCATTTGGTACTTTCTAAAGTCTCCTGTATCTTCCAGTTTATCTAAACTATTCTTTTGAGGTCTTGTCCATTCTGGTGCTATAATTCCATGTAACTATTGGGATGGTTGTTCATAAGCCTTTAGTTTGTCCTAAGGAGCCTAGACCTGGCCTACCTGAGGGATCACCATGCTCCCCATGCCATGCTGCCACAGCTGCGGTCAGCAGGGCACTTGAGCTGGGTGCCCCTTGTTACAAAAGTGAGGGGGGCAGGTAGCAGGGTGTTCTTGTGAGGGCTCCAGGACTCTCCAGGACTCTGCTACAAAAGGCACCTCTTTAATAGGGGTTTTGAAGAGGGCTGAGGGTTGGCTTTCCATGATTAAGAGGTAGGAAGGAGTCTTGGGAGGTGACTGGTTGAGTTCCTGATGCAATGATTAATGCTGCTGGGATTTTATTTCTCTTATTAATTATGTTAGGGCACCTAGAGCCTTGGACAAGTGACTCATTTAAAAATTATCTATATATATCAGCACTTCATTTTGTTGTCCCTTCCATTACAGCTCCCTCTGCTTTTTTTTTTTTTTTTGTTACTGTCATGTGTCTTCACTATACTGTATTCAGGTTATAACGAGTTATGTGCAAACCAGCTAGTCAATTGAAGCTCTCTTGAACTGTGGCAAACTTAAGTAGAAAGGCTGATTTACAGGGGTTGAGAATCCCTTTTTGTCTCAGATTTCATCAGCAAATGAAAATTCAAGCCGAAACACTAGCACTATGTTAAACAGTTGAGTTCCATTGTTTGCATAATGCAAATGGCTAGATGCATCCATATCCCCCTAATCAAAGGACCGCTCTCTTCGTGAATGGACATTGAGCTGTTGCATTATCTTAAATATCCAAGGGAAAGCAGAAGGCTTGTGGACTTCCACTCCTTTTTGCCAGGCTCTTAGCGAGGTGATTGATACCTCTACTTACCCATCCTATCCGACCAAGTTAATCCTACTTCTTGTTCAAGTCTCAGCTAAGGAGGAGCTTCATCAGAAGGAAATTCCCTTAGCCCTAGTTCATTCTGAAACTGTCAGCTGTATAGCTAATGGGCAGTTGCTTGCAGCAGCAGGAGAGGGAGCCCTGCCGGTCTTGCTGCTGCAAAATTGGGTGGTGGATAATCCACCCTTCATATGCAAAACATTCCTTATTTTAGATGTAAGCAGTGGACCTCACATGGCCATGCTGCCCCTCAGAAGATGTAGAGTGAGGGGAAATGACCATTCATACCATCCCAGAAATGGCTAGTGGCGGTTGGAGGGTGATGATCCATTTGAAAGCTCCTGAGCCTCCCTTTTCCAGAAAATTATATCAAGTAAAGCTGATGTGATCTGGGGGAAGGTGGGAGCCCAGGCCTGTTGGGAGGAAGAGTGTGCAGGGATTAAGTGAGTGTAAAAGCAAAATCCACAATGGTTCTAATGAAATTCTGAGGTGACCGAGTAAACTTTGATGTATACAAGAGATTTTAGGAATTTACCTACACATTGCAGCCAGCTCTATGTATTTAACCCACTTTTGCATCAATAAAGTATGAAAAATATAATTTCTGCAGGAGGTTGAAGTGGCAGCTTGGTGCAGAGGTTAGGCAAATTACATTAGTTTAGATTAATGGATTGATGCCCAGTAGATTATCTGAATGGCGTGAGGAAGAAAAAGTTGTGCTTTGTATTTCATGGAGTTATAGAATCCGCGAAATGCAGGGTTGGAAGGACCTTTGAGAAGTTATCTAGTCCCCCCTTGCCCCCATTTTGAGACAGGATCAAGTAAACATAGACCATCCCTGACAGGTGTTTGACTAAGCTGTTTATAAAAACCTCCAGTGCATGGGATTTCACACCCTTTCTCGATAACTTTAGCTTTCTAATTATAAACACAATTTTTCTGAACATCTAACCTAAATCTCCCTTTAAACTGACTACTTCTTGTCCAAACTTAAGTGGACATGGAGAACAACTGATCACCATCCTCTTTATATATAACATATTTGAATGCTTTTGTCAAGCCCCTTCACACACCCCCTTAGCCTTTGTTTCTGACAGCTAACAGATGCAGATATGGAAAAAACTTCAAAAAGTTTAGAGCCAGGGTGTCAAACACATGGCCCATTGGCTGGATCCAGTCCATCTGAGGTATTTATGGGTTCCAAAGGACATATTCAGATTGTGTAGAATCTCACCATTTATTTTGTGGGGAGAGGGCAATAAATGTATGTTTTTTAGCCCTCGTGGTAGCAAAGGAAACCTTCCAAATGCAAACTGTGTATAAAATGATGTGGTGTTCCCTTTCTGTGTCTACAGACGGCCTGCAGCAATGGCTCTGAATGGCGTAAGGAAGGAAGAGAAACAAAGGGAAGAAAGAGCAGTGGCCTGAAATGGGGCTTGTAGGTTTCCACTGAATGATTCTGAATGTGACAATAACATTCTGAATAAAGAATAGTTGCTAAGACTCAGTCATTTTATAAAGGCTGGATTCTACCCTTAATTTTTGCACAATGCCCTCCCATTACATCGCTGGGTGCTCTAATGTAGACCAGTGGTGGAGTCGTGGAGTATTAAATGTATGTCATGGCTCAGGGACCATAACTGTTGGATCACTCCCCAAAATAACTAGTAGTGGAATATGGCCCTCTCTACTGAATGGGTTTGAGACACTTGGATTTGAGTGTTGATCAGACTGTTAGAGTGGCCACATGAGAGATGGACAAGAAAGAGAGAGAAAGAAAGAAAGAGTGAACCAACCTTCTGCTAACCCATAAAATAAGGTTCAAGTGTGGTATAAATTGTGGTAGCATTAGAGATGCTTCTCATTTTATCTTGCATCATTTCCTTCATCTCTAGTGTATTTCCTCTATGCAGATAGCAATGCTACAAAGTGTAAATGCAAACAAAAAATACCCAACATATTTCTTTCCCTTGACATTGTGTAAAAGAGCTTTTAATTGTCTGAAAATGGAGGGTCCCATCCTATGACTTGCTGAGTGTTTTCAACTCCCACCAACTTCAGTTAGAATTGTGGGTGTCCAGCACCTTGCAATGGCTAAGTTAATTGTTTTTCACTAAAACAGCTGAAAATAAACTAAGCGGCAACATATATCCTTTCCACTTCTGCCTACTAGAGGCTACTGGCAAACTAGCTAGCTACAGAGTAATATATTCATAAACCAGCAGTGAGTTATTACAAAACCTAACAGTTAGTGCTTAAAAATTGTTCAAAACAACCTGAAACAATGGAGGCTCTTTGTGTGTGGCAGAGCTCAAGGATTTATGGTGGGAATTTGTTGCAGGAAACAAAAAGAGAACCTGAGCCCACCTAGTTGCATGAATCATTGTAATTATAATCTTGAAACAGTTTTATATGCAAAACTCTATTCACAAACTTCAAAGATTAAAAATATGTATTGGCAGATGGCAAAACCTGACATATGGTCAATTTATAGCTGTAAAAAGCATGAGGGGAGAGAATTATGAGCAGGGGAGAGATGTGGGGAAGGGTTTTTGTTTATTTGTTTTTTTGAATTTTGAACAACGTTTTGTTTCAGGTGTAGAGGAATCTCTGCATGGAGGAGATTTTATCTGAACTGAATTACTGAGCCAGAGGGAACAGGAAAACTTTTAGAAATTCATCATCCAGAGTCAATGTTGGAACCAAAGTTTTCCTCTTGTCAAACTCATTATTTTCCCCAATTTTCTGTCTTTTCTTAGAGTGATATACAGGAAGAAAGCCAAGATAGCAACTGAGATTCAGCAAGCCTGAAATAAATAAATAAAGAAGCATTTGTCTGGTACATAGCCATGTACACTTCTGGGGCTATCTAAATAATAAAGAATGGAACAGAAGTAATTGTAGTGGGATGACTGACAAATACAATTAATTTCCATTTTCTATGTTCCATTTGATACACTCTCATATTATGTTAGCACAGTTATGCTAAATAAAGGAAAAAATCTCAAATTCAATCTTTAACCTCTCCATCAAAGGTCACCAGTGTACCTTTCATATAAGAGTCCAACTATTCATGTGCTTTAACTCTGTGGCGGTCAGACTGTGGTAGAGACTAAACAGTCGGTTTTAGATATAGTCTTAAAATTTAGTAGTCATTTGTTGTAGCTCTGATTTCCAGGGGAAAAAAATTAATTTGAAATTACTCTCATAGGTTACACAAAGGCCATCAGTCTAGCAGCTAACAAAAATTGTGTGTTATTTGCATGAGGCAATTACACTAGGTAGTCCCCAATTTGGAGAATTTAAGGTCATCTGGTATCATCTGTTCTATGTGTAGAGTTTTAGCTACAAACATTTTGAAGGTGAGTGGGTAACCATTGAAGGGTTGACTATGATCAGCTGGAAACCACATCTACCTGTGAGTTGTACATACACTCACTGAAAGACTGAATCTAATTGAGGTCTCTGGGTGCTATTGCGGTACAAATAGTGAGCCTATTTTTTCCATTTCACTGACTAATATTAAACCATAGTAACTTCATTGCAGTCAATAGAGTTACCCTCATGCATAGTCAGTAAGAGTAGAGAATCAGTCCCCAAAGCAGTAATAATGATAATATACAGGTGGAAGTGGGTTTTTTAAATTTTATGCATCAAAACTATATGACTTCACTGAATAAATATACCTTCTGACTATATTTTACTATTCAAACCCGACTCTCTTTTATAGTGACATATCCCTTACTTTACTAGTAGTCCTAGTCTGAAAAGTATCATACTTTATCAGCTCAATTTTCTGTGTATGTGTGCTCATAAGAGAGCAGCGGAGAGTTCTGTTCTGAAGTGGACACATGGGGAATATCTGTTTTGTGCCATCTCACTGTGTCACTGCATCGAAGAATAGTGGAGCAAACAGTGTCTCTTCCAAATAGAAATGAGTGTATATCACTTTAAATTTTCAGTAGGATTGCAGATATGAACTCATTAGGCCACACTGTGCTATTATGTTGTACCACTTCTTAGGGATGTGTCTAAATGAGGATAAGCTAATTCCTAACTGTAAATGTATGTGTTACTCACTTTTCTGTCTAAAAAGCAACTCTTATAGGGCCTAATCCTACCAGATACTGAGTACCTTCCAAGAGGTGCTCTATGCTCTCTATTCCCATTATATTAAGCAGACTTCTCAGGAAGTGCTCAGTTCTGCAATGGAATTCCAGCTAAAAAGAAATATTTCAGGAAACAGGCATGTGATAAAAATTAGTGTCTATGAAATGTGTAGCCTTCATCACTAAGTATATTACAACAAACCAAATGATCCATGTTTCACTTCCACGATAGCTCCCACAATCACTGGTATCTCATTTACAACATGGAATCATATTTTGCACTTTAAGGTGCCTCACAAGTACAGACAAAAGAACACACTGCTAATTACCTTTTTGAGTTGTGTGGGTTTTGGAAAGTGGAGGGGAAGGAAAATGTTATTCTATATGGATAAAGAGGCTTGTGATTCATTTCCCAGTCCTCACAAATGAAAAGTATCCTTGCAGAATGACTTGCACTTTTGTTCTGTTTTTCAAATATCTCCTGTGAAAAATCTGTCTCCAGAGGACATGGAACAGACAGTAAAATAAATACACATTGACGCGGTTGTTATCAAAGATGATCAAGCTATCATGGAAAAGTAAAAACTATTATTAATAGATTCAGACATGGCTTTTCCCCCTGCCTTTCAAAGATTAGGGGCATGAGTCTATGTTCCTCAGTAACACAAAACTCTTTGAAATGAATGAGCACTTTGCCTCAGTCAGAAGCTCAGGATCAGGCCCTAAGGAAAGCAACATGATTGATCTTTAAAAGAGCTAATGAATCCTGCAAAGGAGATGGAAGAGATTCAGGGTCCCTGGTGAATTCAGTGCCTTTCAAAAATGGTACGTACTGTGTCAGTGATAAACTGTACTCTGGTGCATTTGTTTCTGAAATCTTGTTCTAGCTCTGAAGGCGGGTGAAGGATAAAGCAACTGGACCCTTCTTGAAAGTCAGTGTGTGGCCAACCTATTGTTGAGGCGATCAAGGCACGCATGAATGTTTCTCTGTCATGAGGAGTCACTGCTGACTTATTTCTCTCTAGGCTGTTAGACATCAATCCAACTGTGCAGGGACGGGATCTGGGGTGGGAGAGAGAGAACATTCCTGCTGAACGACTTACAGAACAGTGTAATACTATCCAGCCCTGCTAAAGGAAAGAAAAAGGGCCTTGGAAGCCATTACAATGAGGGGAGGGGTCGTGAGGTTAGAGGCACAGCATGTGGAAACTAGCAGTAACTCGTACTTCAAAGCATGACAGTCACGCTGTACTTGACAGGAGCTAGGGTAAGAAAATAGCCTCACCCCGGCCATATGTTCTGATGTACTGGATGCCATTTTGGTAGTGTTATTGTTAATGGTTTGTGCTGTCCCAGACATGGATCAGGGTCCCATTGTGCTAAGCACCATACACACACGTCACAAAAACAGAGTCCCGGCCCTCACAGTTTACGATCCCAGTTCAGTAGATGGTTGTGACAAACAGATGTGGGGAGCACAAGTGAGATGATTATGGTTAGATTAATAGGCAGTGGTCTAAGAGCAGCAGCTGACTGTCCATTGTTGAGTGTTTTACAGGGAGGGATAAAAAGGGAGGGGTGACATGGTTGGAGCGATGAGCCAGGAAGATAATCTTCACAGCAGTATTTTGAATAGATATAATGGATACAATGTTTTACACAAATTATGTTTATGAGACCAGTAACCCTGAAATAATGGAGAGAAGTTTCTGTTATCCAATGCAACAGCCCTTTTGCTCCTCGGTCCCTCCTCTAACCCATTGGCTCAGCACTATATCATTCCCTTATGCACATTTTGTCTCATGTATACTTCTGAAGTTCAGAAATAGATCATGATAACTCAACTGTACTAGCTATATTGAAAGCATCTCTTTAAAGCGTTAACAAAAGAGAACACATTTCATTGTGTACCCCACATATCTGGAGGAGATGTGTGCCATTGGCAGCTACACACAGGAGGTGTAGCTACACGTGCCTGAGTTGATTTACTACACTGTCCCATGTCATAAATAGTATTGGCTCCTCCTTCTGACACTAGCCCAGCCTTCTTGGGTTGGATGACCACAGTTCTGGTAAACCAAAGTGAATGAAGTTTTTGGTGTAGCAGAGAGATTCCACCATCACCACTGCTGTAACTAGTACCTAGCTCATTTTCCTCCATTGTTATTTCTGTGGCCATTCTTTTAAAACATGAAGTGCAAATTTAGCAAGTCACTAGTTACTAAAAGAATATAGAGTTCCTGTAGCTTCCTGATGGCCAGGGAACGCAAGAGCATTTTTCTTTGCAGATCCTTCCCTGGTTATTATTGTTTCTACCTTTGTCAGCTTGTGGTGAGAGCAGGGGATTTAGTTCATATATAGCAACTCTTTGTCTCCAGACTCATCCCAGCACATCCCATTAACAGACCACACACTATGATAACCAGAATATATGTTTCTGTGTCCTTGGGATGAGGATCAGTGACCAGATGTGATGTTGGCAAATGATTTTCTGCAGTTCTTCTCTTGAGCCCTGGGTGTGGGAGAGGAAAGCAAGGTAGGCCACATCTGACCTTTGTTATCAAGTGACGTCTCTGGATATCATACGTTGCAATGAGAGGTGCCTTCCCAGAATCCTGAAGGCTCAGTACTTAGTGGAGACAGTGCAGTAAGGGACTGATCCATAACCCACTGAGGTCAATGGGTGACTTTCCACTGATTTTAATGGGCTTTAGATAGGGCCCCAATACACCTTTGAGCACCCAGAGAATCAGAACTCTGTCTCTCCCTATTCTGATCTTTAATAATCCCAAACAAACATCTGAAAGCTGGCCAATAAAAAGTCCTCATCCTCCCTATTACATGCTCAGCACACTCCTTTTTGAAAGTCTTGCTGCTCAATAGTCACCAGTCTGATCCTTTTTGTCTAGGAGATCCTGTTCTCTGTAACTTCCCAGATGCCCTCATGTTTAATTGTGCAGCATTTCATGACATTTTTTACCATAATAACCACTCACTCACATGTAAAACTCCCCAAACTGTATATTCTTTTTAAAACATGCATCCAAAACTTCTAAGTTGTGACAAAAGTCCATCTGAAGGTGAAACACGACTGCCCCTTGGCTCCCAACTACAGCTGGTAAAAATATAACATAATTCCCTTGGCAGGCTAAGAGATTGATCCTCTATTTCCACTCCTCTCCCAGCGGCAAAGAAACCAGTGGTGAATGTTAAGTGGTGGATATGACAAAATGATCTTTTCATACTCTACCATCTTTGTATTTCATTTCAGCCACAGTAATGAAAAAAGCAGCAGGTTATATAACTCAAAAGTTAAATGCACAGTGCATTTCAAAATTACTGTATATAGAAAAGCATAATGTATATATCACAAAGTTACAGGACAGGCAATGGTTATTGAAATCTTTCCCTGTCATTTCACATGGACTCATTTAAGACTTTTCTATGTGGTATTACTGGGGTTCTCAAACATCATTGCACCGCGACCCCTTTCTGACAACAAAAATTACTACGGGACACCATGCGGCGGAACAGAAGCCTGAGCCTGCCCGAGCCCAGCTGCCTTGGGGGTGGGGGCCAAAGTCTGAACTTCACCCCTCTGGGCCGGAGAGCCAAAGTCCCCGTGACCTGACCCCCACCACTGAGGGATGAAGTTCTCAGGTTTTGGCCCCATACGGTGGGACTCAGGCTTCAGCTTTCACCCTGAGCAGTGGGGCTCAGGCTTGGCTCCCTGGACCCAGCAAGTCTAACACCAGCCCTGGCGACCCCATTGAAACAGGATTGCGACGGTTTGAGAACCGTTGTGGTATAGTAACACTTCTTCTAGATCCAGACTGGGCTATGTAAAGACTTATTACAAGACACATTGCACCTTCATAGACCTATGTGAATAACTTTTCACAGGGTTTCTTCCAGATGACCTCCCAGATTCAGCAGATGAATACATCCCTGTAGCTTTATTGTTATGTATTATAAACAGTAATTAATGCTTCTGTACCATGACACTTAAACTGCTAGAAAATTTTTTTTTTTCTAAACGATGTATTTAGTGCTGGTGAAAGATAGCAGATTTACCCAAAGACCTCTGTGTAACCATAAAAAAGAAAGGATATATGACAAGTAGCAGCAGTGTAAGCTTTCCTCTGTTATCACAGTGGCGCCACCTGTAGGAGTAAGAGAGTAGTTCAATTTCTGTATCACTTTGCTGAGACCGCCAATATGGGTACCGAGGAGTTTCAGAGGATTTTAAGATGTTGGACACATATCTAGTTGGAAACTGTTTAGGAAACCGCAACTCATTTCACAGACCACTGGATAGTCATTGTATAGTTACAGCTTTCAGATGCCTGTGGGATAGTTGCATTTGAACCATTGACCTAGACACTGTATCCCATTACCACTTCCTTGGACTATCCTGGCTCTTTCCCATTCATCATCTGATCCAGACAGATTTTGCAATTTGTTGCAAAATGTGTGCGTTCCAAAGCACAGCTGTAAGGAACCCAGCAGTTTTGTCCCATTTGGTTTTATACCCCACCTTTGTCTTTGGTTTTTATCGGTGCAGGTTTTATCCCTTCGTGCTGCAAGTTTCACTTTGGGATCTGGCTTTGTTCAAATTGAAACTCCAAGTGAGAGCAGCCAAGGTGAAAGAATTTCATCCACTTTCACTACAGCAAAACTGTGCATGAATTTTTATTAAAAAACCATACGCTGGCCCAGGTTTGCTCAAAACTGGGTCCAAGCTCATTTAAAAGATGTGTGAAACCTGTCAGTGAAGTTGAGGGGTGTGTCTACATTCCACAAAAAAATGACAGTACATTCATTACAGGAATATATGTGTGGGGTGAGGGGCAAAGTCTGGGTGTGGGGCAAAAATGGCTTCAGTCCACCTTTGCATTTCCCTATATCCTTGACCCAGACTTGCTATATATTAGAGCAGCTTCAGAGTTCTAATCTGTGTTGCAGCAACCAAGAATAATTTAAGCGCAGCACTCCCCAGCCATCCCCTTCCCACCCTGACCATGCAGCTGACACATTCCTACACCAGAGGCTGCTAGTGAATGTGGCCTAGAGCATTGTGACTCAGTCAGTACTGCCTAGAGAACTCCCTTCCACCAGGTAGGATTCCTCAGAGGTGATTTCCACTAACTATATAGTCCTTTTACACCATCCGAGTGACATAAGAATTCAGGCTTTTGGTTTGAGATTCAAAGATGTAATGAAACATGAAACAGTTTGGCAGAAACCAGATGTGGGCTGATTTCTAAAATCGGTATACATTCAGAATTCCCTTTCACTGCAGTAAGAGTTGCATGAGTAACATCTGAGCAAGGGCATCAGGATTGGGGCCTGTGTATCTAGGAATGAGCCTTCCTTACCCCCTTCTTCAGCGATGCATAAAAGATTGTGATTATATCTGATGACATTTCTGCTTGCTGTAATAGGCCTTCCACTGTCATATTTTATTATTTCATAAGTGCTCTGTCTTTTTCCTGCTGAATTCTGATGAGAAAAAGCTGATGGTTTCTTTACCCTCGCAAGTCAGCAAAGATCACTTGCTGACACAAAACAGACATGCCCTGCATCTTTTGAAGACTGGGACGAAAGATGGAAACAAAAGATTGCAGTGAAGCACAGCTGGCTGATAAGCATGTTTACATTTTGCAGTGATTAGCTGTGTCCATTCAGATGTATCAAGCAAACTAAAACAAAACAAGGCATGTCAAGTACACAGAGAATTTTATCTTCTTAAAGGCAAGAAATAAACAGTGCTTTCCATTTTCCAGAGCCATGTACAGTCATACAGGATTTGACAATTACTAGCTGTCCCATCCGATATTTGCTGCTGAACTCTGGGCTGTGTAAATCTACATAGTCTGACTATGGGTCCGTCTGGCTCCCCTGGCTCTGAGACAGAGTGAGATAGACACAGACTACACAAGCGCCACCTCACTTACAAATGAGTAACAGCAGCATAAAAGAGATTTTCATTTCTATCATGTTAGATCACTATTATTATTTACTAGTAACATTGCAATATATCATTTAAACGCAATTCACTAGGGACCCAATCCCCCTCTGACTGAAATCAGTGAGAGTTTGCTACTGATTTCTTTAGAAGTAGGACCAGACCCTGGAAGAGCAAAGTAGTATTAAAAGGAAAACAAAAATCTCCCAAAGGTACCTTACAGTTTAAGGGACTGTGCCTGCTCCCACATAAGCTAATGGGAATTTTGCCACTGCAATTCAGTGAGATGAGAATCAGGCCTCAGGTAGGATCTAAATTATATTTCATAACAAAAATGGTGAGTTATAGTGTCCTTCTTTGTTGGGATATGGCATCCTAAAGGCATGTCTTTAAACTTGATGCTATGCTTCAGTCTGTTAAGAGTGCACAGAGGTCCTAATAGGCAACTTCTTGGGTGCAAACAGCTAGGTTTGAATGGATCCCCAAGGATGTGAAAGAAGTTCCAGGATCAGGGCTACAGTGTTTCATTTTTATTTCCTTTTTGACCAACAACACAGGTGAGATAGCTTGGGGTTTTTTGGATTGTGAAATTCATTCATAATCCTTTAAGGAGAAACCCTTCCTTAGCTCTCCCTTTCCCTGCCAGCCCTGACTTCCATAAGAATAGTGATAATGAAGAGACTAGGGGCACATTCACAAGTATGCATAAGAATGGCCGTACTGGGTAAGACCAAATGTCCATGCAGCCCAGTATCCTATCTTTCAATAGAGGCCAATACCAGGTTCACCACAGGGAATGAGCAGAACAGGTAATCATCAAGTGATCCATCCCCTGCCTTCCATTCCCACCTTCCGGCAAACAAAGGCTAAGGACACCATCCATGCATTGACTGCTTTGCACTACTCTGGTGTTACAAAGTGGCCATAAACTCATTACGCTGGGTTCACATCGCCTTTGCATTACTGGAGCAGTGCAAAGATACCAAAGCAAATGTGGCCCTTCATTTTCAACAACAGTTCAGGCATTCAGAACACTTTTATTAGAAGTCCCCGGGTCAGGTCTTTTGGACTTGGGTCATCACATGTCAGTCAGGGCTGAAGGCTAGTATACAAAGCCAAAAGAGAATTTCTCTATATTAATCCTGAAAAAAAAATCTTTTCCCTTTATTGAGTGCTACTAGTTTAACATCAAAATCAAAATGGAGTTATTGAGTTCAAATGTGCCCTTGCATAGCTGCTACCCCGAAAAGACTATTTAAACTGACATTTAAGAGGCACTTAGTCTAATACGTAGGCAAAGGGAATCTAACAAATATAAACAGTGGGATTATTGTGTTCTTAAACAGTGCAGATTGCTCACATGCACTCTTTTTCTCTTGGGTTACTTCATAAAACTTGTTTGCACAAGGTCTCAGTGCAAGTGTACAGCAGCCAGCTGTTAATGTTTCTACCTTCTCAAGAGAGACTGCAGTGAGTTCTACATCTTCCTTACAACAGTTCCCGTCTTTCTGCCTGCTCTCTACTGGCAGACCCTTGGCCCCATGCAGAGCCACAGTGAGTTTGACAGGACCCTGCACTAGCATAGGAGTCCACATATGGGGAATCTGATTGCAGCATCAGGGCTAGTACTATTGTTGTTCATTTGTACCGATGTAGCACCTCAAGGCACCAGTCAACACTGCGGCCGCTTTATACTAGGCACTTTACAAATCCATAGTCAAATATAGTTCCTGCCCTTAAACACTTACAGTCTAATTATACAAATTAAGTCAAAATTCAGCTTCTTAAAAAGTTTTTCAATGCAGACGAGAGTCTACATTGAAAACAGTTATGTCAATGAAATATATTTTAATAAGTGTTTTGCTTTAAATATGTTTTGGAGATTCAAAATGCCTTGTGTGCTTGTATATGCAAGACATTATATGTGTGTGTGTGTCTTCAGTCAGATCATGCTCAGATACGCTCTGGAAGTACAAATAAATAAATAGACAGTATAAATATTGTTGGAAATCATGCTTATTCTTTAGACATTTTTCCTGTTTGGATTTTTAAACAAAAAATATTCAAAAGCTACATTAACTTTACAGGGGGAAAAAGTATTAAAATGAGACTCTCAGATCAGTCAATAAGCCAATAAGCCATTCAGAAGCAAGGCAGTAACTCCATTCTTATCTCACTACATTTTGTAAATTGCACAGTTGTTCCGATCCTCTTCCAGGGTGCTTTAGACTACAGAATGATGGAGTATCTCATAGAGTCACAGACTTTAAGGTCAAAAGGGACCTTTATGATCATCTAGTTTGACCTCCTGCAGGCCACAGAATTTCTCCCATTTCATTCATAGGGACTGTCATAAGGAAGCAAAAGAGGGTGAATTAAAGATAAGTACCCTCCTAAAAGTGAAAATAGCTCCATGGGGCTCTGATTCTGTCCCTCGTATGCAGGTGGATCTGAGTAGGACATTTGTGAAATGAACTACTAATGAACTCAAGTAAAGTTTGCAGAATTAGGCCCTAAAGTATTCTCTGCATGCATATATATATATATATTTGTGTGACATGATCTGTTTTTCTTAGTGCAGTGTGACAATAAAAGATTTTATAGTGTGCGTTGAATCAAGGAGCAGAACCTCTGTGGAAAAGAGCGACATCACTGACCAAATGGGTGCTGATTATAGGTAGCTGCTGAGGGGTAAAATGTGTGTACTTTTATAGAAGAATAAGTCTTGATAGTATCATTTTATAATGGCTGCTGTGGAAATTGATGTATGCTTGACTATTAAAATAGCTAGTCCCCAAAACAGGATTAAATAGTAATAGCAACACAGAAATTCACCGCCACCATGTAATTAGTTATAGATAAATAATTGGCCCAGAAAGCTAGTCAGACACAATGAACTGTATTTTTTTCTCCTCTATTTTTAAACAGGTCACAGCTTTCCTCTCTCTGACTCCGAATCAGATTTTCCTCTGTGCCGAAGGCAGGCATGTGAGTCTTACACTGAAGCTGTCTTGTATTTGAAAAACAGAGAGCAGCAGCAGACCCTTGGGGTATGTAGACATTACAGCAACCACAGAGGACACTTTCTGCATTTCAGAAAGCTCCTTAGTGTTGGGTTAGGCAACAGTCACTAAGCAGGGGCGTCTGACTTTTTCCACATTGTCAGAAGAAAATGTGGAACTGATAAGAAACACCTGTGGAAATGGAAAGCCTTTGGAAATCAGGTTTTGTTTAGATGATGAAGAGATAACATCTAAAGGCATGTGTTGCCAGGCTAGTTGATCTTGAACAGAGTGTCTGTTTTAAAAAAAGAAGTAGTAGTTAGTTTCAGGTAATCAGCTCCCTGTGCAAGGGAGGGTCCTAGAGGATCATAAGGCTACATTGGTGCAGTGTGTAAAACTGCACAAAACTATATAGACTTAGTTTGTTCATCATTTATTATTTGGTTCCTAGAAAACATGATTCCATTCATATTTATATTGCAACTTGTAAATATTCTGTTGGAAATATTGCAGGACATTGCAAAACATAAAAGCACATATTACTGGTTGAACCTATGTAGCCAAGGTTTTCTCTCTGCTTGCAGCTTAGCATATCCCTTGTGCTCTGTACATATAAACTTTATTGCACTTTATATGTTGAGGTTTTTTTATTTTGTTTAACTTTTACAAGTAAAACGAAATATTTCAAGCAATTCTGTCATACCATTTTTGTCTTATTTATTCAGTGCATTTTTTATTCCTTTGTCCTGCACTAAGTATAAAAAAACAAAAAGTAAATTATACTTAAGTATTCCTTTGTGCAGCCTGGAATGGGAACAGTAATTAAATGATACTTACAGGAAAATGTATAGTATTATGGGGATTCAGTGGAAAAACATTATAATAACTCTGTACCATAACGTTCTGGCAGGAAATCAGCTGCAAAACTGTGAAAGACAGTGTGTGTGTGTGTTTCTGGGGGTAGAGGTGGTGGGAGGAATGGTGGTGGTGGAGGAGTAAGGGGTTCCTCTAATAATTTTCCCTGATTTTAAACACAAGTAGTGACTTTGACCATTCATATACCTAAAGTTAAGCAGGTGCTTAAAGTATTTTGCTAAATCACATGTTTAATCTTGAGGGATTGCCACAAAATTAATACTCTAATGTATGCACATTATATTATTCAATAGATGTATTATCCAGGTGAAACATTTGATGAGCCTTAATTTAACCTAATTTATAAAGTAAGATATTGAGAGAGAGTTGTGTAAAAATTTGTATCAAGATTTTCTTTGGTTTCAATCTGTGTTGATTTGTACCTCCCTGTTTAACTTTGAGATTGAGTCTCAACTGAAAGTCCTTGCTGTCAAAACTACTGAGTCCTGCTCATTTGCCAATCAAAATAATGGAAAATTGAAAATCTCCAATGTTTTTGACACAAACATAATTGGTCCCAGGTGTGCACAAAGGTTTCATGAATCTTATTAATCTTTTTAAGATCCTAGTGTGAGTTCCAAGTTCACAATTTATCTTCCTGTCTATCTAGATATTTATATGACTCCAATCATTGTACGGAGTGCTGCACAAACTTTAATGAATTAATCCTTTGCAACTTGTGAGGTTGGGAAGAACTATTATCCACATTTTACAGATAATTAAGACATAAAGAACCTCAGCTGGGAAAACCACTGTAGTTCCGTTGATTTCAGTGGGGCTATATCAATTTATACCATCAGACCATATGGCCCAAAGAGTTTAAGTAGCTTGCTTGAGAAGTCTGTGGTACATCTGGGAAAAGAACCAAGAGCTCCTAACACATAATCCAGTGTCTTAATTACAAGACCATCCTTCCTCTCCAAAACATTTGTGAGTACTGTCAGATCGGGCTAATGTGATTTTACTAACCTCTTATCAAAACAATCAGGTAGTTATTTGGAATGAGTGAACTCAAAGAAGTTTGGGATTGATCTATGCTGTTGACAAAATGGTCTCTCTACAATTATCTTGTACTTCATCTTAAACTAAGCAGGTAGGCCAAAAATGTTATAAAATGCAACAAAACTCCTGTATTTTTAATCATGTTCTAAACAAAGACAAGATAAGAGGACGTAGTGGTTAATATAATACAAGAGAAATTAAAAAGTTGCCAAGAGGGTGAATTAAGGATACATTTTCAAAGGCTTCTCAATTCAACTTCTAAGGCCCCTAAAATAAGCTATGTCTGGATAGCTCTGTGCTCCGGTAAACAATCCATTAAGTCATTAAAGTGGTGTACATTTTACTCAGATACGTCTTCATAAATGTACGATGTATGTGCTTCAGTGGCCAGCCTGGCAAGGAAAAAAGGTGAATCTGAGCATGCGCAGTGTTGCTGGATTTATTAGCTCTTTTGTGATATTCCAGGCAACAGTGCAGAATTACAATGATAATATGACATCATGGTATCAGTCAGAAGCAGAATTGCAGCAATCAGTAGGAAAAACTGGAAATGTATTTAAAACTCATTTGAGCAATTGTTTTGTTTCACTATCATATTACCTTTGCTTAACAAAAGACCTCTTGTTGGTGGGATATGAATTAATGGTGAAACACTCACTGATCAGTAAGAGACTGCACAATTGCTGCTACCAAAGGGGAAAATATATACTTCAAACTAATTATGCTAAGAAAATTAAGGATCTGATTTTCTGTAACTTGAAGTCTTTACATCAAGATTTGAGGACTTCAGTAACTCAGCCTGAGGGGTCTATTATAGGAGTGGGTGGGTGAGGTTCTGTAGCTGTGTTGTGCAGAAGGTCAGACTACATGATCATGATGGTTCCTTCTGGCCTTTAAGTCTGAGTCTATGAGAACAGGAGGGAAAAAGTGCTCCATTTTGATATTTCAAATGATTTGAATGATGAATGAAAAATGCCATTCAAAAAATAAAGTTGCAAATGATAGATTCATTAATGTTTATAAAGTTATAGCAACTGTCTGTTCTGTTTCCACAAAAATAAGTTGGTGTGTGTCATAAGATATTTTTAGGGGCTTGGTGTTATTGTGCAGTGATTGCCGTTTATTTATTTTCCCAGTATTTCTTTTCAAAACTCACTTTCAGACATGTTGTACCCTTTATTCTACATAGTAAAAGGGAACATTTAATGGCTCTCCAAAAGGAAAAAGTGTATGCAGTGCCCATTTCCAATCTGTTATTGTACAATGAAGCAACATCTGCAAGCAGTTTCTTAAATTATCTGCATAACTCAGCACCACCACCTGGTGTTTGTAAAAGAAGATTCGGTCTCTACTGGTACAAGTGCAAGTGACAGATACTTCTGTTAATGGATTAAAGCAAACAAGCCAAAACAATAAAGGCGAAATCTCACAGAGGAAGCTCTGCCAGTTCCAACTTGCAGATTTTTCTAATGAATTCTGCCTTTGGTTTGGGGGAAGAAATTGTTTTGGTTTCCCCCTGAGAGAAGAAGCCAGGAATTCGGCCTTCTTAGCCCATAGTTCCCAGGAGATCTGTGTAGATTTTGGAAAGCCACAGAAAGCAAAGGTCATCGGTGCAAATGCTGCTTGCCTCCTATGTGCCACTTGGCCACATCATCTCCTGCTGTTTCCTGAAAGAATGGCTTTCCCCTGAACTTCCTTGGGAGAGAAAAAAGCGCAAGTGAAAGCTGCCTCGACAAGCTAAAAGAGGGAGAATATGGAGGCAACCAGAACATCTCTCCAAACCTGCCCACTGCCTAAAATGCATAAAGCACCCTTGACGGGAATCCCACTGAATTAGGAGAAGGGGGGAGGATGACACCAGAGAACATTCCCAGTCCACAGACTCCCTTCCCTATGTGGATGGAAAAAGGAACATAGGGCCTGTTATCTAATTAATAAGAGGCCCTGCGTTGAAATGAATGGTTATAATCCCTGATCTTCAGGACAAAGGACACTATTCAGCACTTTTGCACTCACTGAATCCAAAGAACTGCTAAAAATTGGTTCAGCTCCCCTTGTAAGTTTCCTCAGCTTCAGGGCTGCACATTGAGCCAAGTTACAGCCATGGGCAAGTAGCAGCTTCCTGGGAGCCACCTTCTACTCCAGGAGATGTGAACAGTGGTAGAGCAGAAGCTTGCCCTTTTCCACCAAAGTATTCACCTATGAGTGGGGACAACCCAGCTGACTATTTGGGTCAGCTTTGTGCCTTAAAGCCATATATCGCAGCCTTTATGGAGCTAGGGATCTGGTCTGTACAGGAAAGAATAATTTTAAAATGGATTACTCTTCAATAAAGGGTAAAACCAGCCTCCACAAGTCCCCACAGCAAGAGAAATGATGCAGTTGCATTGCACGTGGTGGGAGAGAGTAGACACAAGGAGAGGACCTGGAAAAGGTACAGGGGATATGTCCAGCACTGAGGACAATTCTATAGAGGTGTCTATGTGGCAGGAGAGCCTGGGCAGGGTGACATACATTTTTGCGCAGATACTCCAGTTTCCCCACCTCCATAGCAGGGATGGATTGGACCTGTGGAGAGGCCGTTCAGCCTTTGGGATGAAGTAGTCTCTGCGGGGGGTGGGGGAAAGGCTTTGCAGTTACTCTGTAGCTTTGAAGAGAGGAGGGAATGGACACACGCACACACATGTGCACACACATGCACACACACACCTCTACCTCTCTACCTGTTACTTAGGCTGAATGCCATGTCACTACTATGGCCATGAAAGATTGATGGCTCAGACGTATAGAGTGAACAAGATCCCCTAAAGTGAGTGTAAGTTCCATGTGACATGGATGGAAAACTGGGTCCTAAAATTACATCCAAGTTTCTGTATGCTTTAAATGTGTGAAGGAGAGTACAGGAAAATTTCTTGCTATGCCCATTAGTGGATTTTTATGGTGAAAAGTCCATAATATTATTTAGAGAATGGATATTAATCATGCATATGATGAAGCCTTTCAAGGTCATAATAGGCATTGCTTAGGTTACATGTATACTTTATTCTAGTTGTGTTTCTGTCCTAGATTTTTTAAAAATACATTCTTTAATCTGCAAATACATATGTTGGTTGGTAATAAATATGCATGGAGTTATTAGAAGGATGGATAAAATTTTAAACAATAAAATCCAAAATCATTATTATTTTTTAATTTTCAAAGCCTTACAGAAAATGTGAACATGGTAACTATTTTAAAATGTTTTGGCTAAATACTTTAAAATCAATCGGTTGTCTTATGTCCCTGCGTCTGTTGTTGCTGTCTCGATTGAATTGGCAAGAAGTCAAAGGTTAATCTCTGCTCTGACATTCCTTCTTAAAGAAATTCCACTGTCTTCTTCCCACACACATGTGACGTATGTATTTAATAAGAGTGAGCCACCCTCCCAAGCACCTGAGTGTGTGCACATCAATATTACTGGGACAGATTTTGTTGTGCTATAAAGAGACAAGACAAAGATGGCTCTCAACACTGTGACTGCCACAGAAAGAGTCTCTGGGTATAGAGTGAATATGATTATGGAAGAGGAAGAAACTATAACGTGATAATAGCTGGCAAGAAACCTCTGATAACCCATTGTGAGTTAAAGCTAAGTGGTGAAGACCGATAGGCCTTTAAGTGTTCCAGCAGCTATGTGGATTATTTTATTATTTGCAAGATCAATTCAAATAAGATGTACTAGTTTTAAAAATGCCTCTTTCTTCACTAAAGACATGCTGTTTGTGTTAAGCATTCACTCTTTCAGAGATCCAGATAAATCTTTAGGTACTGCAGTGAGCAAATTTTTTGCCCATTTCAGCTTTCCAGTTTAATAATGCCTACGGACCTGACAGAATGCTGCATTATGAAATCCATAGCCTAACAAAAGAGTGCAGGGGCCAGAATGCAACCCTGCCTAACACCAGATACTGATTTAAAAGGCGCTGACATCTTGTTCCCCAGATGAATACAGGCAGTGGTTCCATTATGCAGCTCTCTAGTCAAGTCCAGCAGAGTGGTAGGGACACCTATTCCCTTTAAGGCAGGGGTGGGCAAACGTTTTGGCCTGAGGGTCACATTGGGGTTCAAAATTGTGCAGAGGGCCAGGTAGAGAAGGCTATGCCTCCCCAAACAGCCTGGTCCCGCCCCCTATCCGACCCCCACCCACTTCCCCTCCCCGACTGCTGCACTCAGAATCCCCGACCCATCCAATACTCCCCCCCCCCCCGCCCCCGCAGCTCCTTGTCCCCGATCTCCCACTCCGGAGACCCCCCGTATATGACCCATGGGCCGAAGTTTGCCCACCCCTGCTTTAAGGCCTTGCATAATGCGACATGGTCTACTGAATCAAATGCAGCCTTAAGAGCAACATACAGTATGTGCAGAGGCTTCCTGAACTCACAGTGTATCTCCTGACAACAAGTGGAGGGACAAAATAATGTCTAATATGGACCGGTTCCTCATAAAGCCTGACTGTTGGGGATGGTGCTCCAGGCGTGCCAGAAAAACATGTGAAAACACCTTCCCTGAAATGGAGAGCAAGGGGATTGACCTGTAGCTCTTAGCTGTTTGCTGGACAAAGCTGGTGGCTTTCCACACAAAATGTCAATGTTGTATATTGGGCATAAAGTGGAATGACTTAATCTGTTATGCAGATGTTTACAGTCACTTGGGTCCAGAGACTACGGGGGCCATTGTCCACAGCCAGCGCCTTACGCTCT
This sequence comes from Dermatemys mawii, assembly GCA_007922305.1. NCBI lineage: Eukaryota > Metazoa > Chordata > Testudines > Dermatemydidae > Dermatemys > Dermatemys mawii. Next base: position 65,036,764 of record ML677341.1, read on the forward strand.
TTGCACGTTGTCAGGATGCCACAAGATGTCCCAGGAAACGCCGTTCTCTGGGTGGCTTGTAACATCCGGGAAAAATTCCACCAACCGAGGGGTGGAGGCAGCCCAGGGGAAGACCCCCTATTACATAGGTTCATCAAGCCTGTTCTGATGTGCTGCAGCATTGCTTTTTTCTGTCCTAGATAGACAGTTACAAACACCTCAGAAATGGAGGTTGTTGGTAACTCTGAAACGTTCGTAACTCTGAACAAAACATTATGGTTCTTCTTTCAAAACTTTACAATTGACTTCATGCAGTTTTTGAAAATTTAATATGCAGAAAAAAACTTCTGCTTTTAACCATCTCAATTTAAATGAAATAAGCACAGAAACAGTTTCCCTACCTTGTCAAATCCTCTAGTAGTTTACGTTTAACACAATAATGTACGGTATTTTTTTTTTTGTCTCTGTTGTTGCCTGATTGTGTATTTCTGGTTCCAAATGAGATGTGTGGCTGACTGGTCAGTTCGTAACTCTGGTGTTCATAACTCTGAGGTTCTACTGTATTTTGTGTCCCAGGTAAACCCAGTGTTTTTCAAAGGGGATATTCTCCTACATTTCTTATTTAGAGTACAATGTAAAAGAGACATGCTCACTGGTGTTTGTTTCACTTTTAGGATCCTTGAGATTAAATGGAGCTCACTTACTACTTCTATCATCTCTTCTTTTCTTGCTGTGCTGCTGGCTGTTTATTCTAGAAATGTTCATTTCTTGTCCTTAAGACATGAATAAATCATACCACATTTTAACATGAAAACATACAAGCCAGATCCTCGATTGGTGTAAATCAATCAAAGTCCGTGGTACTATGCTGATTCACACCAGCTGAGCATCTGGCCCATCCAGTCACTGAGTATGTGTGTTTCCTTAATAGCTGATGGTATTAAATTTTTAAACCACTAAACACATTTACTTCCCAATATGGGTTCAAAATAGCCCTCTTCAAACAACTGAAAAGTTTATTTAATCTAGCAATAGTATTTCAGGATCACTGTTGACACAAGTCCCATGAGACATACCATAGACTTTTACAAAGCTACCACAAAGGCACAAATTTCAATCTTAGTGTAGATTTTGCTTTGAGAATCTGTTCTTAATTCTATGTCCACATCTGTCAGAATACTAGTGCTTTAAATATTTAAACTTTCAATACTCTGTGAAATGATTACAAGAGTGTTCCAATTGACTTTCATGGATATTGGCTAAGACCCATAAAGAAGGATGGGAAATAGAAAAGAATTTTGTTGCTCTTAATAATAGAACAAGGAATAAGATTTCTAACCACATTTACTAACACCAAAAAAGTCAATCTAATATGAAAACTCAGTTCAATTGCACTATTCCTAAAGTCCAAAAATTAGTGCACAAGGAAGGATTTTTTTATTTATTTTCTTTCAGATTTATAAATATAAGAAAATAAACCAAATAAAACCGTTCCTTAAATAATTTGTCCATCTGACACCACACAAATCTCTCCCACTCCATGCATAGAAACATATTCACACACACACAGAAAGCTTTGTCAAAATGAACGTAAGCTTGCACGTGCATTTCAGTTCAATTAGTCTACATATCCTTTCAAGACTCTTATAGTTTTTTGTAAGCGCAGTCTGAATGAGCTTTCCCTGACATCTAGTAACATGCTGAAGAAAAAGATTTCAGGAGTAGACAGTATTTGCACAGGCACACCTACTCTGCATAGGCGCGCAGCTCAATGGAGCTGCTTTACCAAGGTGATGAATTCTGGGTAGTTTTGAGTTATAAATCTCTCTAATATTTGAATGCAGGGATAATGAAATGTTGTTATCCTTATTGTATGAGTAAAAGACAGAGGAACTGTGCTTAGCATGCCCTGATTGAGAAAGTCACCCTAAAATGAACCTCATTTGCTAAGCAGGGGGTAGGGATGCCAAATCCCAGTGGGGGTGGGGGTTGATGAAGATGAACTGATTTTGTCTAAGAAGTCCCAGATGCCATTTGACTCATCCCTCTCTAGCATTTAATGACAAAAACTGAGTAGGAGTCCTTGTTCCCAGTTGGTGATTCCTAGAGCTGTCCTCATTGCTGAGTAAGTCCAGAAGTTAAGCCTTAGGGTACATCTTCACTACCCGCTGGATGGGTGGGCAGTGATTGATCTATTGGGGATTGGTTTTTTGCATCTACTGTATATGTGATAAATCGATCCCTGAGCATGCTCCCTGTCAACTCTGGAACTCCACTTCAGCAAGAGGTGGAAGCGGTGTCAATGGGGGAACGGCAGCAGTCGACTTGCCACTGTGTGGATGGCCAGATAAGTCTATTCGCATAGCTGAAGTTGTGTATCTTAGGTCAACCCCCCTTCCCCCAGTGTAGCTTGCCCTTAGATTTTGTGTAGGGATAGTGAAAGGCAGCACAGAAGCTGCAGTAGTAGTGAAGCTTCATAGAATAAAATCATAGAATATCAGGGTTGGAAGGGACCTCAGGAGATCATCTAGTCCAACCCGCTGCTCAAAGCAGGACCAATTCCCAGTTAAATAATCCAATAGAATTTTGCCCCATATCCCTAAACAGCCCCCCTCAAGGAGTGAGTCACAATCCAGGGTTTAGCAGGCCAATGCGCAAACCACTGAACTATCCTTCCCCCCGCTACCTGCTGAAATCACTGAGAGTTAGGTTAAGGGGTAGAACCTCATAAAGTGATGGCAGCAATAGCAGAGGAACAGCAGTACCAGAGAGCAGTGATGGAGAGCCGGTGGTAGCAGAGAGTGGCAGCAGCAGGTTGGTGGACAGCAGTGGCAGAGAGATAGCAGCAGCTAGCAGCCAGTTGCAGAGGTGTCAGCAGCAGAGGCATTGCTCAGCGCTCTGCTCCACTGGTAAAAGGTGAACACTGGGAATGCCCCTCTGAACTCTGCACTAATCAAGGACTGCCAATGGTGAGTGAGGTGGAGCAGATGATGTGTTAAAGGGACATTCATTTATCAGACTTTCCCACTGCCATTTGGGAAACTGAGGCAAAGGACACTGTCCAGTGCGCTGTGGTGAGGTTTACTTATGTTTACGTGCTTTTGAATGTGGTTGTGGTGTTTTCCCAAACTAATGCTTGGGTCCCTTTCCCTTTTAGTGAAAGTTCTTATTTGTAATACACAGACTCTGTGTTCATGAGAGGGGAAATATTGCCTGTTAGAGGTACCTGGGGTGGTGTTAAATTTTCCCAGATTGCTGTGTGGGGGCTCAGTCCAGTTCTGTTTTGTATTGTTAGGAGGAACCACTAGATATTGAACCCACACCTGGTTGCTGACAACTCCACCAGGCAGAAAGGTTACGTTTAAAAAGAAAATGTTAGAAACCCAGGATACTGAAAGGTTCAACTTACAAGAGACAAAAACTAGTAAAGAAAATTCACATTTTCCTTTTCCATACATAAAAATGAGCTTTATTTTATTAGTGATCACACTAGAATGCCTTTTACTGATTGTTTAGTTTTTTATATTCAAATTAAAACATATATGGGGAAATAGAGTAAGTGGCTACTATTTATGCCAAGTGGGTTTCATGGACATTGTACTTTAATGAAATAAACAAATTTGTCCAATAATGGCTTCAATCACACAAGACAAACTTTAGATTATTTCTAATCTAAACCTCAATTTTACGAACACAAGTGATGTCAGTGAAGAACAAATCACCATCCCTTCATACTCCTTTGCCTTCAAAGTATGTGAAATTGCTTTGCAGTGGTTTGAAGGCCAAGCAGGAGCTGATGTAGTGCACTGCACTGTAACTTATGTCATGGCCCTGCTGTAATTTTGAGATGTTCAGGTTTGTGAACACCTCATTCCATAATTAATTCATAAAATAGGGATCCTTCTTTTGCTTGCATAAGTTAGTTACATATTTTCTATAAAAAGGGGCTATTTGATACAGAAAGTCAGCATAAGCACTGTGCTGGGATTTTACAAGGGCAAGCAGTTACCAGAAAGGTTATGTCAAGCATGTTCTCTATCCATGTGTGATAGGTTGGATCACAGAAATCCCCTTGGGAACTGCCAACTGGTGTGCTGAGACTATCTCTGAGCCCATTTTCTGTGGCAGCTTGGGACTACAGTCATTGCCTCTACAGGAATGCCTGTAGAAGTTCAGGGCCTCTGCACTACTCCTTGAGTTTCCCCATTATCGCATGGTAGGAGGCTCCTTCAGAAGGCATGCACTCATTGGTTCTCCTCCCAGGCCTCAGTCAAAAACTCCTCTCCTAGAGGGAGATAATGCAATGAAAGTATGTGTAAGAAAATGCTGCCAATGTCAGCATGATTTTACAAGAGTACTCCTGAGAGTTTGGAGATGACGAGAAAAAGTATGGTTCTACGCTGGGCCTTCACTTTCCTCGCCTAGCCATGCCACCCTTCTAAGTGCAGAAGCACAATGTCTGGGGCTTCAGCAGGGCAGGGAGAAATGGTGCCATAATGGACACACACTCACACTCTCCTGCATGTCAAGGAGAGCTTTACTCGGGCTCCCAATAACAGGATTTTGGAGGCTGGGTGGGGTGGGGTGTTTATCTGCACTGCAAGAACGAATGCAGGGGATGATCTGGCCCAAGTAAAGCAAGTCTTCACTGAAGATATGAAAAACAGACCTTCCTTTTCTTAAAAAACTAAACAAAAAGCCGAGTTCGCTTACACTCATGATGAAGAAGTCGACAGTCATGCTCTTATTATGTCTGGAGAACTTTGGGTTGCCTTTTATGTGCAGTTTTATGTCAGGGAGTTTCCCACTGATATTCAACAGAATCTGGATGTTTATATTACGAGGGGGAGGATGGTGTTGGGGCTAAAGCACAGGAGTAGGAGTCAGATGGTCTGCATTCTGTTCCCAGCTCTGACAGGGGCTGTTGGTGTGACCTTGTACTCATTGCCCAAGCTGCAGTCCTGAAGCTGGAGCCACGCAAGTGGATTCTGATGCCAGCACAGTCACATTAATATCACATGTGCAAGAGTTCAATTGCAGCTGGATCCAATTGCAGGATCAAGACCCATGTCAGTTGGTGACTTGGTTTCCCTGTCTGTAAAACTGAGCTAGGATAACGACACTTGCCTAATTCACAGGGTGTGTGGAGAATTAATTCATATTGATAAAACTGTTCTGAGATACTGGAATGGAAGGTGTTATTGAAGTGCAAAGTGTTATGATGATTATCTGCAGGTATGTTGCAATTTCATAACCATCTTTGGACACATTGTCATTGCCATGTCTCTGCAAAAATAAAGATTTTGACTGAATGAATGAAATAATTGAAACATAATTATATGTTCACCCTAAATTGTTTTGATTTCAGTCAGTTAAGCTTAAAATCGTCCTATTGAATGCTTACAATACAAAGGATTGCCTCTAGGGCTTATATTATCGTTATTTTGCTGTGTATTACTTTTATAGTCATTCCTACACTGGCTGCTGCTGTTTATACATTATAAGTTTCAGCATGTTCCTCAGCTTTGACTCCATTATACACTGTAGGCTAAATTTTTGTGTTATTACTGCTATTATTTTTCAGCTGTGTCTGCCAAAAATGTCCACCTGGAAAAGGTAATCGCTCTGGGTTATCATTATATACTTTGTGAGGATTGAAATGGAACTAACAGAGATCAGTAAAGAGGCACCTCTCAGTCAGTTTGAATAGTTTTACACTGCACCGCAATTATTCTGTATGCCTGAAAACACCCAACTGTCTCCCATAAAATATATCTAATGAGATATACAAAGGTTAGCAGATATAAATACTTAGCTATTATAATCTAACTAAATAATTAAAAAATAAGTCTCATATCAGTCTTGTATTTTATCAGCACAGTATAGTGAAACAACTGAGTAAAGTAGTGTCATATATGGAATATGGTAATAAACTAGTAATTGAAAAGAGCATCTACAGACAGTGGTTACCATCAAAAAGTCAATATTTACCATGTGATTTCTCCATTATACAACAGAGGTGAATTAGCAGCAGTTCTTAAGCAGTATGTGATGGGTTGGATCGCAGAAAACCCCTTGGGAACTGGCAACTGATGTGCTGGGACTAACTCTGAGCAAGTTTTCCCTGGCAGCTTGGGACTTCAGTGCCCTGCCTTGTTTGAGCCAGACATGCTAGCCTGCTACAAACACAGACCCCAGTCTGAAAAATGATCCCCCAAAACTGCAGGCTTAACTGAAACAACTTAAGAAGTGTTCCAGTCTCCAAAACTCAGATGCCCAGCTCCCAGTGGGGTCCAAACCCCAAATAAATGTTTTACCCGGTATACAGTTTATATAGGATAAACTCATAAATTGTTCACCCAGACATACTAAATCTTCAGATGGTGCTGTGCATTTTGACAGATTTCTGTTAAGCTTGCATAGCATTATACAAAGTCATCAGCATCCATATGCTAATACGTTTGCACTGTCGCAGTGTGCACATTTAACTGTAAGCATTGACCACAATCACAGTTTTGCTTTTGCTCAATGGATGGTTGACTCATTCATGCAACAGGAAAAAATCCCCAACTCCAGTGAAGAACAAAGAAGCCAAAACTGATTGAAGTGAAGCATGCCAGTGCATATATCAGTACAAGTACTCATGTGACAGGGTTGGGAGGGGGCATAAACTACTACAGACACAAAGAAGGGCGTGGTGCGATCAAATAAGTTTAAGAACCACTGTATGAAGGTGTATGGAGTTCCCAATGCCTAGGGGAAAGCATCAGCCTATGAAAAATATTTATTGTGATTATAAACCTATTCTGTACTGCCAATTGCATGTGAAAACTTAGGACTCAGAGTAACTTGTCATTAATATTTAGTGTTACTGTTACTGTGCTGGCTGGGTCTGTGTGGCACATCCACAGTCAGCCCCTATTGGGGGAGGTGAGGGTCTTCCAGAAGGAAAGGATCATACTCTCAAGATGTTGAGGGTGCAGTGGGTATGCTTCCTGCCCAGAAGGAAATCAAAGCTGTCCTAGTCATCCATAGCAGCAGCAAGTGGGCAGTTGTCTCTGGACCCTTTTCCAGTAATAAATTATAATAAACACATGTTCTGTTGTTGACTGAACTCGTACCTACGTCATCATTCTAGGAACTCTGCCTGGTGTGCTCACCCACCAATAAAAAGACTGGGAGATCATACAACAGAAACATTGCCTTCCACTAGAATGTCAAAGCAACTCAACTTTGTGGGATGATGTCAGTGTGTAGTGGGTGGCCTACCACAACTAAGAGAGAGTCCCTGATAACTTAAATGGTAGAGCAGGCAGGGCTATGTTTTGAGGACAGAAGATAATTACTTCTGTCCCTTGCTAATATCTGTGAAGTCTGTGCAGCCACAGAATTGTTACAAAGGGAGCATGCTGACTTTCAGAATCCAAATCTCAGTGTACTTAAAACAACCCAGTTCTCCACCTATCTCATGATCCCTCCCTCTTGCCACCCCACAACAGGCTCTAGCAACTCTCCCAGAAATATCCTGACTAGCCCTACATTCTCCAAAGATGTGCCATGTGCCAACTGGTAGTGTATGTCTGGGGAATCAAGGAAAGATTCACTTCATTGGGGAACAGAGACTCACCCCAATCCTTAGACTGCCTATCACTATAAAACCCATTTTCCAAACCATTAGGATACCCAACTTGTAGTTACTTATCTTTAATGAAAAGTTCGCTGTGTTTTAAGGGTTAATACAATTGCAGTGGCACAGTAACTCTACAAAGAAATGCTTTTCTTTTAAAAAGTGGATTCAAAATTTCCATCCTGCCAGCCAACAAGACAGAATTGTATTGTGATCTGCAATTGCTGTAAGATTCCCTAAACCATGAAAAAATTCATGTTTCCAAAAAGGACATGCTGTTTCAATATATCTGATGAAATTTCAACCATGGAGATATACCTTCTTGAGATTATATCTGAAGTCCCAGAAACGTAAAGTCTCAGCAAATATCTTTCTTCCCAAGGGGTTCAAGGGAGGGTTCTCTTCGTATGTCTTATTACCAGTTTTTACTATATATACAGTAAAGACCAGTTTTCCTCAACATGTTTTTACAGTTTCAAAGTCTTCACTCCCATCCCCAAGGATGTGCATGATAATGAGGCTCATGATCTCCACCCAAGCCTGCATACTATTATGAAACTGCCTTTCTGACATATCATTTTTGGATAGCCGGTTGCCAGCTGAAGTTCATCTTAGACAAACTGAGTGCCTTCTTTTCCTTTTAAATCAAAGAATCATTGAAATGTAGGACTGGAGGGGACCTCAAGAGGTCATCTAGTTCAGCCTCCTGCTCTGAGGCAGGATCAGCTATAACTAGATCTATCCTTATATGCTCCCTTCTTATTCTTTTCTACTGCTGCAGACAGCCACACCCTATATCCCTTCTCTCAGACTCTCATGCTCAGTATAATCTTTGACTACTGCTCCCACATATCCAGTTGGTCGACAAATATTATTGCCTCACTCTCTCGCTCTCTCTCTCTCTCTCTCCAGTTCAAACATCTGACTCTTACTCTAAATCTTAGCAGGCTGATTACTAATCGACATTCCAACATCTCTGACGTTACCAACTGTAACTTCCTCCTTTCTGATTTCCATTGTATGTAGAACTGAGTGGGAAAAGGGTTTTTTCCTTCCAATCCCGTGAGAAATGTTGAGATTTAAAAACTTGTTCCTTATCCCAAACTGGGACTAAAAACAAAATCTAGGAATTTTTCACACAACAGTAATCTTAAAAAAACTTTGGATTTGCCAGTGAGAATGTTTTGATAATTTTGAGTAGTTTCCTTTCAATTTGCATTTTTATAACTTTTTTAAAACCATAAATTAACTTACATTTCTAAAAAGTCATTCTGATTTGAAAAATATCACAATGGGATATTTTGACAATTTTATTTCCCCCCCTATTTTTCACATGACAACTTAGTCAAAACCAACTTTTAGCTCTGATAAATTAGTAATTTCTGGCAAAAATTGTTCATTGAAAAATTCCTGTTCTACATTTACCTATATTGCTGCCTTCCAATTACCCCAAACACTTCAGCCCAAATCATTATCTTGTCTGTTAAATAGCCCATGACACCACACTGCCACTAGGACTACCACAACCACCATTCAGTCATTCTATTGGCTTCACCTTGCCCACTCACTGTAATAAGCTAAACTTCTTGTCCTCACATTCAAGGCCTGCATGCCTCAGCCCTGGCCCAAATCTCAGATCTTGTTCCATCAGTCCCCTTTGCTCTATTATTGATGCTAGCCTCAAAGTCGAGGCAAATGAATGAGTGGGTTGGGGATTTTTCTCTTTTGTATTTGTTTTATTTTGTTTTTTTGGCTCAGTGGTTGATCCAACTCCATCACCCCTCAAGAATCAAAAGAGAATTTTAGCCACTTTCACAGTAAAAAAGTGGCTAAAAAAGTAAAAAAAAGTAAACAAAATTTCATTTAGGTCAATAACATTTTTGATAATTTAAAAATAGCATTTTCTAAACAATATGTTCTGAATTAATAATGTCAAAAATGGTAGGTCAAAATGACACTGCATTTTAAAAATGTTGTTTAGAAATGTTAAGAAGTTTGGACATTGTCGCCTCCCCCCCACAGGCTTTTTCCCCCCTACAAGTAGTTGAGGTGCCCTAAAAAATGGGAATTTACTATTTTCCTGAAAGCTCCTTTCATTTTTTTTCTTCCACTTCCCTTTAATGCCCTTTTTTATTCTTCCCTTATACATGGAGGAATGTCTCAATAAAAGCACATAGCGCTCACACAAAAATTTCTGGCTTGGAGAAGGAACTCTGTGTGACAGAGGCTAGTTTCATGTTTTAACACATTGTTAATAGATATTCAGCTCTCATTGTACTGATCAGGTCTTAATAAACTGAATAGACCTCCTATGTCTGTGTCCTAGAGTGTGAGCTCTGTGTGGCAGGGTCCATCCTGCTATCTCGATATCACAGCCCAGAAGATACTGCCAGCATTTAACAAATACTGACCATGACTATCCACTCAACGTCGTTCCCAGTTTGTTGATCAGTCACAAATCAAACACAGTTTTGTATGATTATCAATTTGAGTGTCATTTTGTCAAAGCCATTTGGAGTGTCTCCTCAAGAGAAAGAGAAGTCTGTTGGAATGCTGGCATCAAGGGTATTGTAGGTCATATGTCAGGTGCACAAGGACAATGCTATTGGGATGTTTTCACTGAGGCCTGCTCACATGCTGCCTGTGGTCACTTAGGGCGAGAGTCACAAGGGGGACTTTGTGCATACCCAGTCACCAAAATGTAGGTGCCATGGGGACTTTACTAGTGGAAAATTAGAGTCTGCCTACACTTCATCTTGGAGCAAACCTCTCAGCCCGGGTTAAGAGACTGATACTAGTGGAATTTGTACTAATGCACTAAAAAAATAGTTGTGCAGATGCTGCGACTCATGCTGGAGCTCAGGCTCCCTCACTCGGGTGGGCTAGGGGAAGGACTTGAAAGGTCAAGCGCCAACCCAAGTTGTAACATCTACACAGCAATTTTTAGCATGCTAGCGGGAGCCCCACTAGTAAGCCTCTTGAGCCAGGCATGGAGGTTCCCCTCCCTGATGCACTGTAGACATACTCATAAGTGCCTAGAGATGTTAGGCCCCTACAGGGTTAAGCGGTAGCTGAGTGGTGCTTTTGTGAATGCCAGTATCACCTGAATGTTGGACTTGGCCACCTGTACCCAAGTACCTTTTGTGAATCTAGCCCTTACGTTTCCATTTTCATGGGCATAAGGCTCATACAATCTTGTACATCCATGCACATGAATATACAGCACTCAGAAGAGCCCACCATAGATCTACTTCAGATCTCTTTCTCTCTCTTTCTTCTGGTTTTGAGTGGGATAGTACTTGATATAGGGCAGAATGTTAGCTTCATATAGAAATGAGCGGTGAGTAACAACATAGATTGGGAGGCAAGCCAGGTGGAGAATAATAGTCACGATACATAGCTTTTCCACACGCCTGCTAGTTGGTCTGATGAGTTTGTTTTCAATTTTAAGCTGAAATAACTTGGAAAGCTCAAAATGGTGGCTGCAGAATTTTCCCACAATTGTGCAGCAGCCATCAGTATGGTGTATGTGCATGTGCACACCCACTGCCGGGGAGAACTGTGCCAGACGTGTATGAGTGAGCCATCTGGGGAAAGTTTGCTAATCTCTCCCAGGTGGGATGGAAACTATGCGGGAATCGGATTAGGAGTGAGAGACCTGTGATTGGTGGAGAAAGTGGTCAGAGGAGTAAGTGACCTCTCAAAAGTGTTTCATTTTGTTGGCTTACCTGAAGGAGAATTAAGGTCTACTTCAGTAGATTCTTGGTTGATTTCTAACACTAGAGAGACTTGTTTTCTTCTTTTTAAGGACTAAATTAAAAGATTGAGTTAGGTCCAGAAGATCATTTGGGTACTTTTGGGAAGGAAGGATTATGTTTGGGCATGATTATGTTTGGGCACAGCGATAGGTGACTCAACTAAACGAGGCATTTCCAAATGGCAACTGAATGTATTAGCCTCTTGAATAGACAGATGTCTCTGTGTGTGAGGCTGATGTCTGTGTACCAAGGTAAGCATATGGACATAGGGAAGTTGTGGACTCATTGGAAGTTTTTAAGAAAACGTTAGACAAACATCTGTCAGGGATGGTCCAGGTATACTTGGCCCTGCACCAGCACAGGGGACTGGACTAGATGACCTCTTGAAGTCTCTTCCAGACATGTATTTCCATGTTTAATTTAAGCTGTCAGGTCATCTGACACTTGATTAGTTTATCCCTGTGTGTGGAGTGGGGGTGGAAGTTGCTTAGAGAGAGATGCTTCAAGCCTCATAAGTAGGTTGTTACAAAAGCATAGTGGCTTTCTTCTCTTATGCCTGCCCTCCCTCCTTGTAAATGCACGGACTCAGAAAACCACTCCAGAGAGACTGCTAGGTTCAATGTCTCTGCAGCAGGTTTCTGTGCTGGTACACAGAGTGTGGAGGAGGGACATAAGGAAGGTCTCGGCAAGCAGACATACTACATACAGCACGATATAAAATTCTATCTGAGCCTGTGCAACCAATGCTGCAGTAAGGGTGCTGTGTGAAAGCTCCATGGTAAGATTCCTGTATGTCCTATCAAGAAATATCAGTCACCAGCTAACTACATGTATCCAGTATTCTATATACACCTTAAGTCCTTAACTGTAGTAATGATAGTTATAGCCTCTATAAGCTAACTATTAGGAAGTGATAGTCATCTTTTCTTGAGACGCTTCCATGTTCCCCGTTGGCATTCTATTTCCATAGAGGAAAATACATTGCATGCATACTTATTAATACTATAATACATGACCTAAGCTTGGCTGCCACAGTTGTATGGTTGCTGGATTTAATTTTGAAGTTATTTTCTACCCTTGTGAGAGGGCATCTGATATTATTTAGACTTAGGTTAGAGATGGAGGGACCTAATTTAGGTTACACTAGCAAGCAAGCTGAAAATAGCATGCAATGTTAATGTAATGTAATTTTGACAAGGAGCTTGGGCAACTGCCCATATTTCATTTTTGGCTAGAGAAACTTTGCTGAAAACAAACAAACAAAAGTGGGGGTTTATGCATTCCTCATTAACCTTATAGCAAGTGCAGGGCAGGAGCAGACATTCTTCTTGGTTTCTGAGATGCCCACTAATGGTCCATTAAAAAACTTTTCAGCTCTTAACTCCTAACATCACTGGCAATAGTGCCTCCTATACTGTAAAAGAGATTAGCCATCAAGCTGCCACCAGTGAAGAAAAAGAGGATCACTGGGCTCTTATGCCACTTACACAGTTTTCATTGTGCCAGTGAGGGAAAGTAAGAATCATGCTATCATGTCAGTTTTCCAGTGGAGACTGTAGACTGGAGATCACCTACAGTCAGTCATGAATTTGGCATCAGGCTGATGAAGGCAGGTTGTCTTTTGTGAGGCCGGAGTGTAATAACTGCTGTGCAGGCTGTGGCTGGGGCAGATAATGGAGTTAACAGTGGAGAAAGATCCAGAGGAGGGAATATGATGACTTTTAATGGGGCGAAGGGAGATAAATAGACTTGAAAAGGAAGCATATCAATATGGCAACATATTCAGTGAGGAATGGGTGAAGTTTGGAGATGGGCAGGAGGTTAGGTACAAAGAGCTCGTGGGGCAGGAGAGGAGTATTAAGAGGAAAGGGGGGGAAGAGAGAGAGAAAATGTGAAAGAACCGAAGAAAAATGTAAATACCTACTGTTGCTGCCATTAACAAAGATTGGAATAGACAGGACAAGCAATAATGAACAGTGACTGTTGCACCTACAGAAGGGCAACATGGCAACAAAGAGACCCATTAAATTAACAGCAAATTCAAAAAACCCAATGCCACATATCTGTGACGTACCACCATGTGGAGCATGGCTGAGAGCTGAAAGCCATCAGCGCAGCGAGGCAGCAATTAGAGGGAAATTCAGCCAATAGAATATATATAGTTTTATCAAAGTTTTCTTAGCCAGGAAGGACTAGCCTGAAAAGCATCATAATGAAAAATTCTCTTTTCCAAGGCTGAAGTCAAAGGTTGGGTTTTTTTTTTCTTTTCTGTTTCAGATCAGTTTAGTTCTCCAGGGCAAGGGGGAGGAAAACTTCAAAAAGTCCAGCTCTTTGATTTCACCTTGTAATGCAATAAGAGACAGGCTTACTATCCTAACTCGTCCTTGGTACTTAGTGAGCTGCCTCTTTGAAAACCAAAGGGCTAAAGCCCATGAATAAGAGTGGAAAGAAGGAACTCTACAATAAATACATTGGCCTGCAGATATTATTAGGACTTGCTGAACAAGATTGGGAGGATTTGCCCCAGACAGCGTGATAGACTAGGAATATTTGTTGCTGCCTAATTAATCCTTGTCTGCCCATGTTCTTACTGCACCAGCCAGGGAAAGACTTCTGTCCTTGGTGTCTTCCTCTCTCCAACAGCTGAAGATGACTCCCAAGTTGTTGTTATTGGTAGTGGTGCTGGTCTGGTGGGATGGGGGTAGGAGGTAGAGGGGGAGGTTGTAAAAAAAAAAAAAAACCAGTTCCATTGCTCCATACTCTTTAGTCAGTTTAGACTTCACAACTGGCAAACTTTTCTTTGCCCACACAGTAAATGTTGTTGCTAAATGGAGAACCTCATTCGCAAGCACTATCAAAGCAGTGCCTTTCATGAGCGCTGGTGTTACTGGTGGCAAGTGTGTTTTACAATCTCAGAATATTCAGATGCACATCTCCCCAAAGCTTTTAAAACTGGAGCTGCAAAACTCATCTCAAGCCATAGGAAAGACTGTATAATTCTTTATATTTCACCATGGCTCACTGGTATTTAACATGCCTTTTTCACATACCTCATCCCTGACTTTCTCACCATGGTTGTTAATATTCTTAGCCCAAATAATACATTCGTAAAGAAAACAAAACATTCAGCAAGACTTGACAGCTGCAAAATTTAGATCCATTGTCCTTTTTTCTTTCCCATTCCATAATAAGTAGCCAAAAACGATTATTTTGGGCATGATGAGTTCTTTGCCAGATAATGGAAAACTCTGGAGTTTAAAATTATTTTATCTGGCCAATATGTTTGGTGTGTGATCTCTGCAACCTATTTTCACTTCTATTAAACCAGTTGATTTTTAAGTTGATGTTAACAGATGAATTTGCTTTCTACCCTGGGCCTCAGCGAGTCTAATGTTAGCCCTGCTTGGTGCCCCTGCAACCTTTTCACAGGCCGCCAGGGGGGTCCAAACCTCTTTTCTAGACAACATGCAAGCAAGATTCAGAACTCCTCTGTCTGCTGATATTTTTAAAAAACCCTATAATAGATTCTCTTATACCTGTTAAGTTCACAGCACAAAACTATAAACTCCATTTTAATGAATAGGTGGAGGTAAATTCATCTGTTAACATCAACTTAAAAATCAACTGGTTTAATAGAAGTGAAAATAGGTTGCAGAGATCACACACCAAACATATTGTTTAAACTAGAAACACTTGTGCTTCAAGCAGAGCAGTTTTTGACCTATGCTAAAACAATTGGCCACGAAGTGTGCTCTTTTTGTTATCAGATCTCAGCTTTTCAGAGCCATCATGATATAATCTCTCTTTTGTTTTTTATTAGCCTTGGCCCAAAATCAGAACACTAGTTCCAAACCTTTCGTCCAAGTTTTGGGAAGTTTGGATCCACATCCAAACTTTGCAACTTGAGCCTTTCTCAGCTCAGCTTAATTTTTTTGTTAACTGTTATAATTATTTCAGGTTTCACTGAAGTTCATTTTCACATGTATTAACCGAGTCAAAGAGTTGTGGTTGAGAAATTCCAATAAACTATTTCATTTTGTATTCTATTTCATAGTGTTTTTGATCTGATGCACTTTTGCATTGATCTTCTTGTGAATCCTGACTGTCTCATCAGACTTTATTCTCATCTTCTCACTATCAAAGAAGCAGATTTATTGATCTGTCACTGTGACATATTTACCTAACATAAGCTTAGTGCTGACATTCTGCGACTTCCCTTCTATTCAGTAATGCACCACGGTTGGTGGCTAAAAGAATCATCCTAATTCAGGCCTCTTAATTATGAGAGTTACTGCTGACCTCTCCAACCAAATATACTATTCTATCAAAAAACATTCTAGCTGCTCATGCATTTTTAAGATGAAACCTTTTACTAACTCTAGAACATTATATTCTTTAGTCCTAATGAATGACTGCATAATTTGTAAAGGATAATTCGCTGATATTTAGGAAATTCAGCTCTTTGTTTTGTTCATAATATATCTGTGAAGAGAATACCCCTTTTTTACAAATGTGGTTGCAAGCTAAAATTATTCATTGATATTTTGTGTGAACACCGTTCAACATATAGCTTTCTTGTGAAGTTTGCTTCATTTGATCAATAATAATTTGTAGAATTGAGCAGGATATTACTTTTCCCCACCTCCCAAAATATTGAGAAATGGTTATATCCTGCAGAAAAACTGTGATAATTCAGAGTTGTCGTCACCCGGTCAAATGTGTCCACTGTCTGTCATCAACCCAGGACAAGCACCATGCATGTTGCTGTCCTGCTGGAGAAGCCAGAGGCCCACCAAAGGAAATTAAAGACGCGGGGGGGGGGGGGCCTGAAAGGCCCTCATCCATAGGAGTCCACTAGAACCAAGATTCAGTGCTCCAACCATTTGAGGAGCAACCACTTCACCCCCTACTTATTATGGAGAACAATTGGGAGCTGGACCTGCTGCCAGATAATGTGGGAAGGGTCTAGTCCTTTGCTTCCACTGAACTGGCCCATAAAGGATTTTGTCTGGTCACTGACTCCTTCTGCCCTTGGCCATCAGACTCCCAACAGCTCCACTCCTTTCTTAGAGGAAGAATGACATCAGGTTTGGATTCCTGGAGATGCTTACGTTCTGTAAAACAGAAAAAAACACTGAGAGCACATAGAGAGGGGGAAAATATGATAGAAATTGTATTGTGTATCCTGTAGTTGGACCTGTCTCAGCATGGGAGCATGGACTAGGTGACCTCTCCGTGACTATTCTAGCCCTACATTTCTGTGATTTTTATTATTCTATTGCAATGTAACCTACAGTCACAAAGGCTCTGAGATAAATTTGTGCAGCATGTGTGGAAGTAATTTTAATATGTAGAAAGAACAAATCAAGGGAAATTTTATTATTGCCAAATGTGATGCAATGCAACATTTCGTCCTAGAAGATAAGACGTTATCATGTACGTTCAGCATAGTCAGTGATGGCAGAAACAAGTCAGGCTACCTACCACCATATAGATGCAGTGACCAGAGAGGGTAAATTCTGAATCAACCTGGATACTATAGGAAATAGAACTCTGAGTTGTTCTGTGTTAGTACTTTGTTTTAACTTTGCATTCTGTCTTTCTTCAGCCTTCTCATCAACATAAATGTCATCCATATAAACTGTCAGACTTTGCAGAAACTCACTCACTTTACCATGATGATTCAGAGGTGTTTGCAGTGCCAAACAGAAGGTGATGAAAGGAATGCCTCCCAAATGGCTTTGTAAAAGTTATATGGTTGGCACTGTCAGAGTGGAGCAGAGTTTGACAAAATCCACTGGTGAGAATAGTATCATTGCATCAGTTAACTTGGGGGCAAGCTCTTTCATGGTGGATGGAAGATACTGTTCCTTCCTTACTGTTTCAAAGAACTTCTTTAAGATCTATGCAGCTATCGATCTATAGACATGGTACTGTGTTTCTTTGTTTTTCTAATACCAGGTACTGCAGGGTACAACACTCTATTGGACCAGTAATTTATTCTCCCTTCTTCTGTCAGGTTCTTTCACACCATTCTTCTCCATCCCGTCCAGCTTGTGAAACAGCAGGATTACCACTTTCCAGGACCTGCTGAGCACACAGGGTATGGTCATCTCATCCAATGGGATCAGCACTAGCTCTCATTTAAGCAGCCCATATTTTCCCAGACACCATCCCGATTTCCTGTCTTCATTTTATGAGGCAACTCCAATATCTCTGGTTCAGCTTAGGAGGTTACTTGCAGTGTCAAACAGATAACCCTATTTGGTGAAGGCTTTGAATGGATTTAGGAAATGTATCCATCTCCCTGGGCTATTTTATATTCTCCTGGGAGCACATCAGCTTACAGCTCATCTCCTCAAAAGTCTCTTTACAAGTCAGTCACCTCTGCTCCTGAGTCCATTTTAAACTTAACAGTATTGTGGATCTTGAGATTAACTGTCCCAACCTGGACATGAATGTTGTTTTCAGCCCCAGATCTCAGGAAACAGTCCAAGAAAAGGTAAGTGATGCCATGTTCCCAGATTTTTTGGGGGGACAGGCATAGCATTTCCTTCACGTGATTCCACTTGATGGGGATCTCTCATTTATCCACCATTCCTTCAGCTCCACTAGTGATAACAATGGTGGGAATGCTAATATAAACAAGATGCTAAGATGTTGGCATTTTAACCTTTCTTATGTAGGCCTGTTGTAAGTGGAGTTTAATGTCAGGGTGCTTTAAATGCTGGTAGCTGCCTGGAGCCCTATCTGCATTAGTGCTCCCACCATTGTTCCCACTGATGGAGCTTTCATCAATGGTATCAACCACGGGAAAATTTGAGGAAGCCATTTAGACATATACATGAATATTTGTGTAGAATTTTGCCCTGTATTCACCCAACTCTGTTATAAAGAGAACTCAACTGCCCATCATCATACAAAATCCACCAGAAAGCTGCTTTATGAACTGGGACATGCAGTGTAAGCAGATGGAAAATAACTGAATAGCTATGTAAATAGATTAGTGATGTCTTAACGTATCTCAAGTGTGCAAAAAAACCACCCAGGAGTAGACTTTTAATTCTGTGTGTGTGTGTGTGTGTGTGTGTGTGTGTGTGTGTGTGTGT
>ML677341.1:65055246-65251669 GCA_007922305.1 Dermatemys mawii
CTAAGGCTATAAATCAAACATAAGTTTCCAATTTGTACCAGTTAAAATTTTAAAGCTGGTTTGATTCAGACTTGGTTTGTAATAATTTGAAGCTTGCTCTGACTTTTGGGCCAAAATTTTGATACTTTTATGTTTTTCACTGTGCATGCTGGGACTTTCACTGCTTGGCCAATGCTGTCATGGCTCAAGTTTAAAGATCACAGGTATGCATGCTATTCCAGAAAGAGGTTTATAAAACCTTTCTTCAGGAACACAACCAACAGTGTTGCTTTTCCAATGGGAAATTTCATCTTGGATGTGTTCCTTCCTCTTAATCCTGTCTCTGAATAAATCATGCTAAAATTTCTATACAATCACTAATACAATCACTATAGAACCAAATTGCTGTTCAGATCACATTAATAATGAAAAAAATAATTCTAAGAGGATCGGCTGAAAATCATTCTGAAACAGACAAAGTAATTCTTTTCTGTGTGATCCACTCTTTAAAATATCATTCAATTTTTTAGTCAAGTAACAGATGCATCTTTATCGAGCTTTAAGGATAAAAGAACTTAGGTAGGAATCAAAATAATATTTATGTTACCTTGATTAAAATCCTTACTGTTATCTAAACAACATTCTAAATTTTCTTTTAAAACAGGATTGTGTGTTCCCTTCATCTGTATTTTGAAAAACTAACAACTTGCAATACTACAGAATCTGCCAAAATTCTATGCACAGGCCAAAAGTCTCCTCCTTGATATAGTCCCAGACTGAAGTAAACCACAACGATCGTTGCATTTGAAGAAACACAAAAATTCAGCAAACTACAGCAGAGGGGCAAAGCAAATACTGTTGGGATAAAGAAACCAACAAACATCATAATATTTCCTGACAAATAAATCAGACACCCACTGTGTTTCACACTGGACAGATAAAGGAAAATGAGAGGAGGTGACTAGGATAAAACCAAAGCGCTATATATGCAGACAGTGGGGTTGCTGAGCACCACCTAACCAGACAGCAAACCCTGTATATGATGGACACCACTTCAAGCCAGAGGGTGCAGCAGCACCCCCAGTAACCCTAGTTCCGGTGCCTATGTATGTTGAACTGAAGAAACAAAGCTGAATCACCCCGCCCATTTTTAGATGTGAAGGAGATACAAGAAACACACACAGTAACCTGGTTTGCATACATAGGAATGTGAAACAGAGAAAACAGCAAAATCCTCCCTTTCTCCAAAGCCTTTGGATTCATCTTGATGTGAAAACAGCATGCATTTTTTTTGTAAGGAAGCAACCAACTGAAGGATGGGGACAGCTTCTTGGCATCCTTTCCTTTTTTCCCTTGTCTTTTTCACTCACCTTCCGAATATCACAGAGGATATTTAGGAAATTACAGCTCCGTTCCTTTAGCTGGGCACTCACCTCACACACTCATATACACACCACCCTTAGAAAGGTGGTAATGAAGATTGGATGGCCAGCTCATGTTAGCACACAAGAGCCTGCTGTAAGGGGAAGGAAGAATCTAGGGAGCAGTGCAGAGTGACGGGCCCTTTGCACAGATGCACTATTAGTATGGGATTTCTCAGTGCATCTCTAATATCCATGGGGATGTAAAGGGCCACGCATACCCTTCCTCTACCTCAACAGACCGCTTACTTTGCGCTGTAGTAAAGTAATGATAGGGTTAACTGCGTTACCTAAAGTATTATGGGTTGAGGACATGCTCTACCTCTCCCTTACTCCCTGTAGTCAGTGGGATTCCTCCCCTCCACCTCCCAGTCTCTCTGTGATGCAGTTAAATAAAGCAGCAGGTTCCCAGTCTGCAATCTGGGAGTCGATTTGTTTTTGTTGCACGGAGAGGTCTTGTTACAAAACTCTCCCCAGCTTCTCGAAGGGATAATGATTCAGGACCTCCACATAGGGCACTATGATGTCTGATGAAATTTTCCCCACTGGCTATATGACTTGAAACTGTGATTCCAGCTCCTGGCATTTGTTGGCATATATCACTAGACATAATATAACCAGAACCTAATGTAGTCATTCGCAATCTCAGTTTCCCAAACCCAGAGGAGCCTGGCTGGTGAAATCTTCCTGAGATATGCACTGATTCAGCATATTTTCTGAGTCCTCTGACACTACCCCTCCCAGGTGGTAGAGCTCCCTCACGTGAGCAATTTTGGGAGGACCGTCCTTTCCATTTACAAGAAGCAATAGTATAATAAATCAGCCATATTCGTCTGATGATTTGAGCAATCGCTGGTGCTCTAGTCAGTACTGGTACAGCCAGGGTTTCACTTCACATCTAGTCTGGTGGTGTCTCAGATCACCCCAACTCTGTTGTCATTTGACAGTACCGGGGTTTACAATAGTGCCACACTCCGGAGGGGCCTCAGTGCCCAGACCATGGCCCTGTTCCCGCTCCACCTGCACTCTGTCCTTCTTGGTCTCTGCCCGCCGAGGTCCTGCCCACCTCACTCCTCTGCCCACATCCTCCCCAGCTGCTTCTCATTTCTCTCTGGCCCATCCCTCCCACCTGCAGCTCACTCCTCTCTGCCCCCTCCATTGTGTGGGTGGAGAGATATGGGGCCTGGTGTGGAGCATTTGCGGAGTGGGAGAGGGGCCTCAGGGTGGGGCAGAGGCCAGGACCACAGTCCAGGCACAGGGTCCCACAAAAGGTTGATTCAGCCCTGACCTCCATCTACATCCAGTCTAGTGCAGGTTTTGTGAAGACAGGTTTAGTGGCTTTGATGGTTGACTGCCCACTGACCAAGGACAGAGGTGAAATGTATATTTGTTTCAAAGGCCAAAAGTGCAGCCCCCATTGTGCTAAGCCCTATACCAACACATAGACTCATAGTTTCTTGTTATCGGGGTGCTTGTTAAAACACACAGTCATAGGCTACGCTGAACATTTAGCAGAAAAATGAGCAGAAGTTTACACACTTAGTGCTCTTGTTATCCATGCAGCACGCTCAATGACACACAGTAAATTGACCATCCCATTTACAAATAATGAAGTAGATTCCAATCCACAGGCCTTGTATAAGCTGTTATGTTAAAAGGTCTCATGAGTCCACATTAGAGAGAGAATACTCCTCTTCTAGCTGTAGAAATAGGAAGCTAAAGTGGATGTACGTCTATCATGACTTAAAAAATGGGGGTCAATTTTGAGGAAAAAATAGTTTTCAGTAACCAAGATAATATGCAATTCTTGGCACTCTGCTTCATTGTAGTACAGTCAGTGACTACAACATTCTTGCAAGCATTGTGATTGGCTGAGATCTTTCCAGTTCATTTTAATATCTGAGGTGTAATTCTGCTTGCACACACAAGGATGATTCTAGAATGACTTCAGTGAAAATACTGGAATTACCGTGAATTTTCACTGGCGCAAGTGACAGCACAGTGTGCTCCTGGATGTCTGTGACTTAACTAAAAGTCACAAAAGTGAACTCTCCTATAGCTTCAGCATCTATAAAGAGGAATTTGATTTCATGCTGGTAGTTCCATCTAGTGGACAAAGAAAGAATTGAATGATAAGAATAAATTATTGTGAAAGAACTTGTGCACTTGCACATTTTTTAAAAAAGAATTGCATTGTGATTTAGGAGCTATGCTACAAATATTTATTGTCTGTTCAATACAACAATGTTCAATAAATATATAATGGACTACAAGCTCAAGATAAGCCTTGGGCTGCATCATTTGCTAGATGATGACAAAACTAGTAGTGCATTGTACCTACACCAATGTAGCTTCTGCCTAGAAATTTGTCAAACCCTGTATTTTTAGCCCTGGGAGCTATCATTTTTTTTAGTACTGTAGCTAACCCCATGGACTAGTGTAACTTTTTTTTCCCACTCCTGCTTCTCTTTCTTCTCCCCAAAATTTATAACCCAGGTTCTACCACCCCCTATTTAGTGGACACTCCTCCCCCCAACTAAGTGGAAGCTCAGTAGATCCTATGTTTTGTATTTCCATCAGTCTGTAATACAGTACTGTCACATTGCTTCAATTGAGCGGAGCACCACGGGATCATTGCTAGGTAATATGTTAGGCCTAAGAATGCCTCCTTTATACAATAGATAATGCAACCACTAAAACAATAGGGTGCTATTTCCAGCACAAACAGTGCTCTTTATCTGTCTCTTCACATCTTTGCTCCTCTGATTCCCCATCTGTACAATGAGAATAATTCTATTTGCATTGGGAATTGGTTAAAGTGTGTAGGGGGAGGGAGAAGTAATATGGTTTTCATAACAAATGTTTCAATTTTTCAACCACTTCTACTTGTACTTCTTTGTAAAGTGCTATGAGATATAAGGATGAAAAGTGCTACATCAAAATAAGCATTATTTATGAGCCGCTTTCAAATGATATATTTCCCCCACTCCTTCTTATGGGATTCAGTTCCCTCCAGCCATCTTTCAAGTGAGTCTTTCATTATAACTTCAGAGATTTGCCTGATACCCTTCATTCACTCTAGTTTATCTTTCTGAGGAGGCAGAGCCAAGATAAAGTCATCTTGGAAAGACAATGAAATATGTGTGAACTGGTTGAAGAAAAACCCTGGCTCATTCCCTTTCAGAGCACAGACCTGGCTTATAATCACGTTATAGACTGCGGAATAATTATGCGTCTAATGACACACCCGAGGATTTCTCAGAGAGGAAAACTCTTGGGGCCAGACCCTCAGCTGGCGGAAATGGTTCTAGAGACACACTTTGGTGGACTTATGGCAGTTTCCAGCAGCTGCCTCAGAGGGTTTAATACCCTGGTTAGTAGGGGACACTGAGCAGAGATGTCTGGGTTTAAAATAGATGCTCATTTTAGCTTTTGCAGTTCCTCTCTCATGTAACGATGTATTTGGATCCTAGTGAAAGTGTGCAGAACAACAAGATTAAAAATAACTTCCAAGATATAAGGAGGGCACAGACCATGTCACAAAGAGCTAACCTTCCGTGCCCCAATCACAAACAAACAAACTGTGTGTATATGTGTGTGAGAGGAGAGGTACAATATATAAATTAAATGGTCAAGGTGGTAATTGACTATGTTAGGTTGTTAGTATTATTTGTCCTAGAGTAACGCCTATATCACAAGGCCTCAATCACCTTGTCCCATTGTGCTATCCAGTGTAGTGACATATTGTGAATGATAGTCTCTGCACCAAAGAGTTTACAATCTCAAAGACTATTCAGTTTATTAACAGAGTGATTTAATATAGCTAGCTATCTCTGTACAATCATACATAGTTACCCCTGAGTAGCCACATCTTTGCCATACTCAGCCATTTAATTTCTTGGAGACATCATAGTGGGTCTCTAAGATTTGCAAACTGCTGCTTTGTGCTTTATTGCTAGATATTTGCAGCTCAGGAGAGCAATGGTGACCTCAAGTGGCCAGCACTAGGTTATTTTTAAAAATGGGCTCCAGTGAACTGAATACAACACAGGAATCAATACAGATGTGAACTAATTACTAACAAAAGTTAAATGAGGTTTCAACTGGATTACCACACCTGGATCATAATTTGCATTTTTAAGCAAGCACCTTGGTTCTGCATTTTTGGGGTGCTCACATTATTTCCATGCATTTGATTCCAGAAGATTGCTAGAAAACATCAAGAAACTACAACTGGATTTTGAAACTTTGGCTTTGATCTGTAGAAATAATAATTCTTCCCACAGTTCAACAGCTTGATGGTCTATGTGCTGAAATTCAAACTGTCATCATCTGGTGACACAATGGATGTGTATTTTATATTGAGGTTTATTCACTATGATATAATTGGGGAAAAGCTAGGGGGGCAACATGCTAATGTTTTTTCCTTTGCTGTACTTCCTGCCTTTTTGAGAATGTGTGGATATAATGAAAGGTATTATAGCTGAGGGTGAAAAGACTGCTGATTGTTCATTCATGAGGTCACTTTACTACTCACAAATGATCATCCACTCAGCCTGTTGTATCAAACGACACAGAGTCATGTTGCATTTACATTCATTCTGTATTATAGAGCTGCAGTGCACACTAGAATTGGATGCACTTCACTTGGTAGAGATGTGGGGTAAATTTTTCAAAAGTGCTTAAGTCCCATTTTCAGTAGGCTTTAGACACCTAGGAGCCCAAGTTTTATGGAACGTCCGTGAGACATAGGGTCCTCACAGTGGGATTTTCAGAAGTGCATAAGAACCTAATTCCCAATGGAGGTGAGACACCTAGGTGCTTTCTACAAATCTCAGTCCTAACTGCGTAAGTAACTTGGCTCAGAAATCACAACGATCCCGTTGAAAAATTTACTGGTGGTGCCTTAAGGTCAAGACATAAAAATCTTCAACATTTAAAAAAAATGTGTGTTTTTATAAACAATTGAAGGGTGATCAAAAAATAACAGCAAAGGAAAGAAAACAACTGCATTGAGCGACATCACACTGTGCTAAGATTTATGGTTATTCTGTCCTGTGTGGAACAGTTCTACATTTTCAGGGTTTCATGGTTTGGATGGTTTAATAGGCTTTCTCCAGCTCTGACTCATACAAAATCACACATGACCTCATCCATTAACCTCTGACAATGTTGCCACTTTCCCTCAGTAATAACCCAGAGTGCAGTCACTGTATTAAAACATCTTCATATGGGTTTTCTTTCTTTCTAAACAATATGGTTATGACAAAAAGCCTTTCATCATGTTTAAATAATTTGGGCTGCGAGTGTCGATATGGAAACACTTTAGTAGCTTCTGTAATGACAATGTTCTTATGAAAAAAAATAGAATGTATACTGTCTCCTATACCAGCATTATTGTCAACCGTCAGCAAGCAGAATAAGGTGACTGGTGCTATACCGCTCCTAATTACTGTTCACAACATTTAACAGAATAAGAATGGGTGTATTCTGTCTATTTTAGGTACATCTATCTCTTCATAGTAGAATGTATAAGAATGTCACAATTTTTAATGTATTTATGCTCACAACCCCCTGTAAGGCAGGGAAGTGCGATTGTTTCTATGTACATGTGCTCATGTAATTAAAGACTATTAAAATGCATATGCTCAAGGGAGTTGAATTAAGGTTGCAGAGACAAGCTTAATTCTGGCATTTCTTAACTTCAGAGTGCTAGACTTTGCAACGGTAACATTTTTTTTAATATTGTTTTTGGCTGTAATTTATATTTATATATATTATATGATAGCTATGTATTTGTCTTTCAAAGTGACATGATTTGTCTCTTTGAAATATACAGGTAAAATGGTTGCGAGGTAAAGATCACTTAGTGGTTTGAGTATTGGCCTGTTAAACCCAGGGTTATGAGTTTGATCCCTTGAAGGGGCCATTGAGGGATATGGGGCAAAAATCAGTTGGATGATTTAATTGTGTATTAGTCCTGGTCCTCCTTTGAGCAGCATGTTTGTATAGATGATCTTCTGAGGTCCCTTCCAACCCATCTGTTCTATGATTGCAGTTGAAAGCAAATGACAGGATTTAGAGTTCCTTACACCAGTATCAATGCAGGGTCCTGTCTCTCTCACATCATCCTTCCTGTTCTGTTTGTCCTAGTGATCCTCCTTTGCCCTCATCCAGATTTCCCTTTTCTCCCCTTCAGTCCCTTTTCTTCTAATCCTCCTCCTAGGTTTCCTCGTCCACATGGACTGCAGCACGGTTCTGCACTTTGGGTGATCGCTGCTCTGGACAGCTCCCGAAGTTCCCTTTTCTCCAGGAGTATATGGGAAAAGTAGGAAGTCGATTCATAGCTTTTTAAAGCCAAAAAGGTCCATTATGATCACCTAGTCTGATGTTCTGCATAGAACAGGCCAAGGGACCTCACCCAATAATTTCTGTCAGGTGAAGCAAGATGGTGGGAGACGAATAGGCTTTGGGGATAATACACTTAACACAGTTCAAAAAGTAACATTTATTTCAGTGGTGACTTAAATACCCTAGATATCCAAAAGCAAATTCTGCAGCTGAAAATGAAATTCATCCTGCATGCAGGAAAGATTAGCGTAATCATATAAAAAATAGCCCAAGCAGTCTTTGTGCTTTCAAACTGCATTTAAAACAGGTTAGTAAGGAGGCATTTGGTGAGAAAAGAAATCAGCATATCCAGTCTCTTCTATCTGTTGGTGTCACTGGGGTGACACAAGGTGTCACTGAGTTTTGGCTAGTGCCATCTGGGGAGTACTGTGGCACAGCCAGAGCCTGAACAAACATAATGCATGCAACAGAAAAGAAGCTTATTGTAGCAGACTGCGTACAGTAACCTGGCCCAGCAAGTGCCCCTGAAATATAACAAGCCTGTCTGGGAAAAGAAAAATCAGCAAAGATGCTACACTCAAAAAAAGGGGCAGAATCAAGAAGAAAATACTTAATTATAAACTGGTAATAGGGCATATGCCTGTAGCTATATTACAGAGGTAGTAGCAGCAACTCCACATGTAATGATGTAATGATTTTTTAATCTAAATCAGGGTTAAAAATCCCTTTGTATTTGTGGAAGCATTCTAGCTAGTTTTATGCCCGACTCTCCAGCTATACACTGAACATCTAGCAGTGGACAAAGGCTGGGCACAGCCGGTATGGTGGTAGGGAAAGAGGGAGATCAGGCTGTGGAGGAGAAGGAGACTGACATAGCTGGGACGCACAAGGATTTGTGGGAAGAGGTTTGCATGGAGGGTGGCGACTTGGGGTGCAGCACATCCCAGGGACCCCCAGGCATTGCTGCCTCCCCGCCATGTTGCACCAGGCACCAATACCTGGGAAACTAAACACAACTAAGACATGGACAGCGCAAGAGCTTTCCACAGCGCTGCTGCCTCACTGCTCCTTGCTAAGGCTTTGACACACAGGCCCTGGGCTCCTCCAGCCTCCTGCCACATTCACAGCACTAATTCTACATTTAGCCAGACTCTTGTTCCTCCACTGCTCTTGAGCCCTCCCCCCAGTGTCCCACCCCAACACCAAGTGGCAGGCCCTCTTACTACCCCAGGATGGCACAGGACCCTGGTGGGGTAGTCCGTATTCCACGCTAGTCCCACAGCCACTCCGGGAGTATTAGTTAGCTGTTCTTTCATGGAACTGTGAGCATGGGCCTGTGCCTGGCACGTTCACGCCCTCCCCCTATTCTCCCCCCCCCCCCAGCACCCACCCCTTCTGCAGCAAGAGGGAGACCCTGGTGCACATTTATATAGAGTGCTTAAGGTTACAGCCCCCTCTTCCAGATCCTCCAAAACCTTCTCCATAAGTTCTGGCTGCACTTTCCCCCACACCCTTTACTCTATGCTCACCCTGCCCGTAACCCCATGAAGTTGTGAGACCCCCTTGCCAACCTCCTCATGATGCTGGCGAAGGTGGCCACATGCCGTGCCAGGAGGAGGAAGATAGATGGTATGGTGCTCTGTGACTGGGTGGCCTATTGCCAATCCCGAGTCATGTCTCCGGGCAGCTTTCCTCTGGGCTGCATCCATTGGGTCTCTGGACACCTTTGAGGAGTAGTGAGTGCTCCCTGGGGTTCTCTGATCCCTGGCCCCCCTCTGGCTCTGTGATCTTGACCCTGTAACCTTCACTCCCATCCTGTTTTCTTTCATTTGTTCCCCATGATTAGCTGATGTCCGGGTCCAGTGTACCCCAGCCCCTTACACTGCAAGGGAGGGCTGTTAGTAATGGAAGAGCCCACATCTGCCCATTCTTGGTGCCGACCTCGCCCCCGTCCGCTCCCTTCTTTCCCAGTGCACATGCTGTAGTTCTATGGAACACAAAGTGGAACAATCAGACATGGTTTGGGGGTTGAGCAGGAATGTAAGGACAGCGGGAGCAAGATTGCACTAGGTGACTGAGGGACTATCAGCTCGTCAAAGTATGTCAAGGTTATGTGCAGGTAAGCAGGGATCTGGAGGAAAGTGTTTTGTGAGCAGCAGGAGGAAGTATAGCTTGAGATGGGAGAAGTAGTGGAGAGAGAAGCCGTGTGTACTGATGCTCCAACCACATGTGAATTCTGTCTTCCCTTTTTTCAGCTGTACTGCTGTGCTGTCGCTGCATCCATGGCTTTCCATGCATGCAGTGGAGCGGGTGTGGTCTGACTAGCCCCCTTGAATATTTTCACACACAGAATCATAGAAATGTAAGAGACATTGAATGGTCATATAGTACAGCCCTCGTACTGAGGCTGGAAATATACTTAGACCATCCCTGACAGACGTTGATCTAACGTGTTCCTAACTGACTGGTCTTGTGTAAGCATCTGCTACATTTATTTTTCCTACAGTAAATTATTTAAAATGTTTGTAAATATTTCCTATGTCCAGGGAGTGGCAGGTAGTCGAATGTAAATGAAGAAAGCCTCGTTTATAGGTCCATTTAAGCAAAAAAACGAACAAACAAAAAAAACCCCGTTCCTTCTGCAGGACATTAAAGAAAAAGAGAGAAGAACCTAACATTCCATGGTCCAGTCAACACAGGCACCTTCCATTAATAATGAAGTTCATTTCAGTTGCCATTATTGTGCAAAGTACCATTCCAAAATACATAATGAAAGGTAGCCTTGTAGCAATAAAGTGGAACAGTTGAGTCACTTTCAACCATGGACTTGCAATTTCAGTAAATGAAAACTACTTGGCTGAGGTGCCACAGAATCAATGAAAGTTTGAATGGGAAGAAAATAGGTCCCATAGGGTTAACATGACATTTTAAAATCCCCGAACAACCATCTAACTTGTAATATCTTCCAGAACACTGCAATTGCTGGCACGTTCTTCCACATCCTGCTTAGTAGATATCCCAATGTACGAGATGAAGAAATTAATTAGCTGGAGATACATGGGTAGAGAGAGGTGGAGATTTTAAGTAAACTGTCTGTAGAAAATAGCCTGCCTTTTTTTGAATCTTTGATCTGGTGATAATCTTCAAAAAGGGTGTATGATTTCCACTCGCCAAATATTTTTATCTCTGCTAGGAGTGTTTTTGGCAGGTTTTCCATCTGTAGGAAATGAATTGGAAACATGAGTGAAACTTCAAAGCAATGGCTTAAGGTGATCTTTCATTTCATGAACTGCAGACAGCTGCAGTTTAACAACATGCTCACTTTTCCTGACTAATGTGCTTTTTTAGCCAATGAAGAAGGTGCATTCATGAAAATCATAGTTAGGTGTGTGAAATATTCCAGCAGAAATGAATGTAGAGTATTTTCCAGTGTGCAGGTGTAATGGGAAGTATTTTTGCATTCAGCTTAAATGTAGTCTTTTACCAGATAAATGTACGTTAAGGGATTTGGATTTCATTCTATCAGTTGTTTTTTTTTCTTTTATTAGAAAGTTCCAGCTCTTTTAGACTGTTTTCCAGGAGTTTATTTTGTTGAACACACAGTTCCCTTGCAGTAGGAAAAGAATAATAATAAATATTACATATCTTATCTGAACAAATGGGAACCATATTATTGGCTGTGTCTATTAAATGTTATGTGTAAATAAGAGTACCTCTTTCACTATATTTGAGCCCTAACATAGTAATGCTGCAGCTAACTCAGTAGGATTTCAGAACAAGGATGCTGAGATTCATTCATGCCATGCTCTGTTACTGGCTTACTGTGTGGCCTCGGGCAAGTTACTGTGCCATTATTTTTTACTGCAGTTTTTTTTAATAGTAAAATGGGAACAACAGCCATTAGATTTACTGTTTTTGCTCAGGAGGAAGTAGGAGTGCTTCTTAAAACTCTTCTGTAGGAAGCATAAATATAGGAAGGATGGTCATCTGGTTAAGCCACTGGGCTGGGAGATCCACGCTATGTGAATTAAAAGCCAGCCCATTCCTTACATTTCCTGGGTGACCTTGGGTGAATCACTTAATTTCTCTGTGTCTCAGTTCTCACTCTGTAAGGTATGGCTAACATTTCCTTTCTTCCCTTGCCTGCCTTGTCTACTTACAGTGTAAACTTCTCAGGGAAGGAACTGCCTCTTACCAAGTGTTTGTACAGTACCCAGCACAATAGAGCACTGATCTCATTTTTGGCTTATAGATATTGCAATAAGATACTCTTCCTCTATTAGTTACACTAATATTGTAACACATTTTGTTATTATGTGTTAGATATTGATCCTTACTAACATAAGGGAACACTAATTACCTCCATTCCAGGAATTTCACTGGGTGAACTTCTATGGCCTGTGTTATTTCAAGAGATAGTCTAGACTCTAGATAATCATGCTAGTCTCTTTTGGTCTCAAAACGTATCGGGGGATTTGCTATATAACCCCTGCTGTGATTCCTGGGTACCACTTTAGCAGCATATTGAGGGAGGCTGTTATAAGTGCCAAAAGTGGCAGGGTAGAATTCTTCTGGTGTAGGAATAATGTAGGCCCATCTAACTGGTCCTCTGGAAAGCCCCAGGATAAGGGCTATGATAAAAGCAGAGTCTATGGTGGGAGAGGGTGTCTATGGTGTGTTTCTCCGTGCTCACTGCTATGGAGATTCTGGGCTGTAATACAGCTGGAGATGACCCTCCTCAAGCTGTCACAAACTAGATTCTAGAGCACCTCCCAGGGTTTCTCTCATTTACAGTGTGGGCGGCTCCAGTTCAGACTCCAGCAGGCATATAGTGGTCCTCTGCTAGAGTTTACAATCTAATGTAAGACAAGTGGATGGAGGAAGCAAATGGAGAGTGAATGAAGAAGGTATACTATGAGGAACATACTGTCACATAAATTAGCTACTGCACCCTTGTGGGGGGTTGAATCATAAAAAGTTCTTAGTAATACCTCCTGGCCACCTCTCTAGCCAAGGGATGGTGTCTCAGAAATCCTCTGGAACCCATAACTAAACAATGTATGTTGACTTTTCAGCTTCTCTGCCTTCCCTTGGAGAAACTGTGCCAGCGACTAATTAAGGCTATACAAACAGTTTTACTCAAAACCTCAAGCATTCACTCCAATTCCATTTTCCTCTTTCACACTTTCTAATTGTTATTTCCAAGAGACTCAGCTTTCCCCTCAAAAATAAAAGTGGCAGTTCACAGCAGAAAGTGTTAGTGAAAGTCAGAAAGAGGATGGCTGAATTTCCATAATTATTGCTTCAGTATTTGGCAGGGTTCAAATTAATAATGACCATGAGAGTTTGGAACCATACAATGATATCTCAGGTGAAAATAAAATCCATACAAATGTTTTAAAGACTAGAAAAAGACAAAATAGTCATACTGATGTTCTTAGTGTTTGCTCATTTGATAGTAAAAGTTTTGAGAATGAAGGGGTGAGAAGTGTTGCTTTGTGAGAGCAGAGTTTTTTTCAGATGATAGAGATAGCACTATAGGAGCTGTCAACCTGCACAGCAACCTGGACAGCAACCCATTGCTTTGAAGTTTCACTCATGTTTCCAGTTCATTTCAACAGCAACCCACAGGTGCATCAGTCCAATGAAACTACCTTTGTCATTGGCTAATAGCCGATGTTTCAGAGGAAGGTTAAAAAAAAACAAACCCAAAAACAAGAACCACAAACACAAGTCCCAGGCCAACGGGCCAATGACTTGGTGGAGTCGAGAGAGGATATTCCCAAACAACAGATTTGATTACCCTTTTCTTCAGCGAATTAAAGGATGGACAAAAGCAAAAGAGAAGTTAGTGTATGGGATGAGAGGAATAATAATCATTATCTGATTAAAGGAATATTGGACAGGGAGAGGGAGGCTCTAGAAATTAGACATCCAAAGCAAAAGCTTCTTCTGATCCTCTGAGCAAAGAATAGTGAGTGCCTATTTGGGAAACAGCAGAAGGTAAGTCTGGAGATGATGGGTCTGGCAGTGGTAATCCCCTGACGCCACTGAAAGCAGGAGAAGGCATAACTGTACCCCTCAGTCTTGATGACATCTTACACCTGACTTGAGCTTTTGCTGTAGCATCTAGGACCTCAGACTACATTGTAGACAGAAATGGGCCTCCTGTAGATCCTCAAATCCTGGTTACAAACTCTCATGCCTATTTTGTGAGTTCAAGCTGGGACCTATGGAGACACTTATATGTGCTCCATCCCGACAGTTTCTGGGCACTTTTCAGATGTTAAGAATGTATCCCTATAACAGTCCTAGGAGAGAGGTCTGGCTCATCCCCATTTTGCAGATAAAGAAACAGAGGCACAGAACAACTAAAATGAGATGGCCACATTTACAGATTCTGTAACAGTGCTGGGAATTGAACAGCAAGCTCTTCACTCTGCAATCCAGTTACTTAACAGAGTCACCAGTACCTGAAATAGGTGCATTTTTCAAATATGGTTTGGATGTAGCTTGAGATGGCAGAAAGCATTTGTACTATAATTATTACAATTTATGATTTATGTTATACTAGTGTCCTCAGGCCCCAGTCAGATCAAGCTCCTATTTTGCTGAGTGCTCATCCCAGGAGATTTCTACTTTCATCTTTGCTACTGATTCTGTGGGAGATGTTCATCCAGGGTTAATGTTAATTAAGGATACCTACAACTGGTCACCATCACTGAGTTGGCAAGGGCTATGTAAGTACCAGTGTTGATTAATTTTAATCAAAGCAATTTAACAGAGTGACCTTGATCATTTGCAACTAAATATAGCCTTTACACTAAATATGGTGCTTTTTTTTAACCATGTAGATATACTATAACTATATGCAGTTATTTAAGCAATTATATAGCTTAATTTACACTTAGATTAATTTTTACATTTTGATTATGTTAGAAAGTGGTTAATGATGAATTTCTTAGTTATTAGCATTTTTTTTACTTGTGATTTGTCAGTCAAGTTCAAGTTAGATGGCAATCTGAATTCAATGAAAAATGCACCCAAATGGCACTGTATTTATTTTGGGTTTTATTTCAGAGTTAAATAACATTACTTTAAATGTACTGGATACATAAGAAAAAAAGTTTACCCAAAAAAATTATCAAAACATGTTTTGCATTTAAAACTAACTGATTTATTAAACAAAAGAAGTATTATCTGTCGTTTGAGAGTTGAACCGATTGTTTCCAAGCAACGTGTCTTTCAGGATTTTAAAATCAGTAGATCTCATCCTCTAACACCTCATTTTTATCATAGACTGGAAAAGGAAAACAAGATTTCCTGTTTTTTTCAGCTCCTTATGGGTTTCTTAAGGTTGACTGAACTAGTCATTGAACTGAACTATCTGAATAAATTAAGATGAAGACAATATTCTTTTAGTTCCTGAAGAAGTAGCTAGTGTTTTCAAAAGCTGGTTTAGCACTTCAGCAAACTCTGGTGCTGGTACTTAGCCAGTAACTATTGTACCACCAATCAAGTGGTTTGACTTCCTTTAAAACTTCATTAGCAAACATACTGCTTAATATTTTTTTTTAATTTAAATGATTGCAATATATTATAGTAAGCTTAGGTTTTACCATAATTTCAAATTTAATTTTGAGTAGATTTATTTTTAAAAATGAACCTGTATTTTTATAAATCTGATCTGATTTTTTTTTTTTTTAATCATTGTGCTTTATCTACCTTAACAAATACCTATAGTGTTACAGGTATTTTACATATCCAACTTCAATGTGAAATTAAAATAATGGATTTATACATGATACTCAAGCAAGTTATGTGAAATTCAACCAAAACCATGGCAACTTAAATTACCCTTTTTTCCCACAGTATTTTTTTCAATCCTGTTAATAACACCATGAAATCCAGAGCAGTACAAAAAGATTTCAGGCTTAACTCTGAATGCATATGCTTCTGTTTGTGCACTCCTACTATTTATTATTCGTTAAGACGTAATGGTGTTTTTGACATAGAAATAAACATAGTTCCTTCCCTATAGAGTTTACAATATAAAGCCTTGGTTAGGAGTTCTTAATCCACACCCACACAGCTTCCATTGGTAATGATGGGTTCTCACATAACTAGAGTGACCAGATGTCCTGATTTTATAGGGACAACCCTGATATTTGGAGCTTTGTCTTACATAGGTGCCAATTTACCCCCACCCCCATCCCTATTTTTCACCCTTGCTATTTGGTTATCCTATCATGGGCCATAGTGCTTTACTGTCAGTAAGGCCATTTAGAATACCTTTTATTTATGAAAGGTTGCACAAAGTAAGGAACATCTGGGAGTCACATTTGTTTTAAAATTTTATTATAAGTTAACGTTCCTCAAAATTGCAGTTCCTTTAAAGGGGGCTCTAAAAAAAAGCAAGTGCCAGAATATTTCAGTACAACATAAGCTCCCATATTCTGAGTCCAAGATGTGAACAATTTTAGCGTTTATGAGAGGTGTGGTTCCATTCTACTTATTGCACTGGCCATTAATGAATGAGAGCAAACATCTGTGACCTCCTGCTGTGAGAGCTCCAGGCTCAAAGCATCCAGAAAGCTTATGCACTCACATGGCTGGCTGATTGACCACATAGCATGCAAATCAATGTGATGGGTATATTCT
Organism: Dermatemys mawii; assembly: GCA_007922305.1. NCBI lineage: Eukaryota > Metazoa > Chordata > Testudines > Dermatemydidae > Dermatemys > Dermatemys mawii. The sequence continues at coordinate 65,071,659 of ML677341.1, forward strand.
GATGCGAGCGGCCCAAACCATAACATAGCATGTCCTACCAAAAATCTGGGCTAGATTCAGAAAGGAACTTAACTGAGGTGACAGACATGCCCCTCACAACTTTTAGCTTAATGGTTAGGATACTCACCTGGGATATGGGAGTTCCCCTGTTCACATCCCCTCTCCACTTGAAGGGGAGAATAGATTTGGCCAGGGATCTCAGGTGAGCATCCCAACTACTAGGCTATGGGATATTCTGGTATGGGGCTCCCTCACTTTCTCCTGTTGAAGTTGTTCCACTGAGCATAAATAATGAAAGCAGGGGTAGGGAAGCCATACACAGCCCCACCAGGGGGAGCGGTGCATGGGCTCAGGGCATTTCCCTACAGAGCGGCAAGCCAGTGCTCATTGCTCCAGCCCTGCGGGGGGAGGGGGCGGAGGGTTGGGGCTTCTCTAGGCTTTGGGGTGGGGCCAGAAAGGGGTTCAGAGTGCAGAAGGGGGCTCTGGGCTGGGGCCAATGGGTTTTGGGTGTGGGAGCAGGTCTGGGGAAGGAGGGTAGAAGGGTGTGAAGGTCTGGCCAGAAGTGTGGGCTCTGGGGTGGAACTGGGGATGGGACAGGGAGTTGGGGTGCATGTGGGGCTGCAGGGTCAGGAACGAGCTAAAGTACAGGAGGGAGTTCAGGGGTGGGGGCTAGTGGGGGTGAAGGCTCTGGGAGGGAGTTTGGGTGCAGGAGGGGTCTCTGAGCTAGTGTAGGGGGTTGGGTGCAGGAGCTGGTGCGGGGTGCAGGCTACGGCCAGGTGTGGCTCCCCATTAGTGGTGCAGCAGGGCTTTGGCAGGCTCCCTACCTGCCCTGGCTTCATGCTACTCAGCTCCCCAATGTGACCAGCATGTCCAGCCCCCAGCTGGAAGGGCCAGACGGCTCTGCACAGTGCCCACACCCACAGGTGCCATCCCCAGAGCTCCCATTGGCTGCAGTTCCCGGCCAATGGGAACTAAGGAGCTGGCACTGGGAACAGGGGCAGCACACAGAACTTCCCTAATTGCCCCTCCACCGTGGGGCTACAGAGACATGCTGGTGCCGAAGCTCGGGATGTCTGCCCCACGGCACAGAGACTTGCTGCAGGCCAGATGAAAAGAAGCAGTGGGCCAGATCCGGCCCATGGGCTGGAGATTCCCCACCCTAGAATTAAAGAGTCATTGGAGCAGGGGTCTATTTTACTGACAAAGAGTGAAGCTGAATGCAGGTTAAGCTGAACAAGTGCAGCTTTATTAACTCCTGTAGGCTACTCCGGTCTTGTGGCTCAGTTGCTTCCAGCCTTAACTATACACATTTCCTATTCTCCCAGTGCCTCATCAAAACACTACCTCCTGGGAATACTGGCCCTCTGACTCCTGTTCCACTTATATTATAGAGCAAATGGACAGGCTGCATGAGTGCTCTAACCAACAGGCTACAATGTCATTCTCATGCTTGCTTTCTCTCAGGACCAATGATTGTGTCTTCCCCTGGTTTGTAAATCACTCTGGGACTTAGGCACCCAGCTGCCTAGTGTCAAGCTGCAGAACTCAGGCCCAGAAGCAGAAACATAGGTGCCTATGGAACTTTCACTACAAAACTGTAGGTACTGTGCAACTTTAGGCACCTACAGAGTACAGCGGTTGAGCAGGGGTTTTGTGAATCCCGGTGGGGCCTGATTCTGGGATTTAGATCTTGAAAGTGGCAGTTAGGCACCTAAGTCTTTTTGGGAATCTAGATCTTCGAGTTTAACCAGAATAATTCTGGTCTTTTACATGACAATTTTCCTTTTAATGAGACATCTTGAGGCAGAGGAGCATAAGGCCTATTTTGTGAGACTTGGTGGTAACAATTTTAGGTGTCAATTTTAAAACAGAAAAACTTCCAAAACAGACTCCAACGCGAAGCTGAGGAACTGGAATTAATTTACAAATTGGACACTATCAACCAAGGGTTAAACAGAGACTCTGAATAGCTTAGTCATTACACTAATTGAATGCATTTCCCTAGTTAAGTTTCTTATCACAGGTTCTTATCAACTGTCAGACACAGATCCACTTGATTTTCACTACAAAAGGTTTTTTTTTTCTCCTGCTGATAATGGCTCATCCAAATTAAATAGCCTCTTAGAATTGGTATGGTAATTTCCAACTTTTTCTGCTTTCTGTGTATATAAATGCATCTTACTTCTGTGTGTTCCATTCTATGCATCCGATGAAGTGGGCTATAGCCCGCAAAAGCTTATACTGAAATAAACTGATTAGTCTCTAAGGTACCACAAGTATTCCTCATTTTCTTTATGGATACAGACTAACACGGCTGCTAATCTTAAACTTGGTGGTAACAATTAGTCATTCAAAATTCTTCTGCAAACAGAAAGAGTATTGCCATTTTGGCTTATCTCTAAATAAAACAGCCAAGACTGGGCCTGTATTTTGTACAAGCCACTGTACAAATGCATGCTAAGAGACAGACCCTGAAAAGACTGCAGACAAAAAAGACAGGATGTAGAGAGGACATATTGTTATCCCTATTCTAGCTGTTGGCATCCTTTCGTCTGCAAGAGATGGTGGGATTTGCAGCCTATGATGTAGATGGTTTTCAATGTCTCATGTGACTGAATAGTCAAAGCTGAGATTTGCATGAGATCTTTGGCAGTTGTTTCCAATGTATGTTTCTTGGTTGAGAACTGCTTGCTTCCTAGGGGCTCTTTTCTCCTCAAGCTGTAGGAGTCTGCTCCTGTCATGGACTTTGATGCTCTGCTGGAGATGATGGCGCCACTTGTTACGATCGCTTGCAAAGATTTCCCATCGGTCAGGATCAATTCCAAATTCTTCATATCTAGCTTGAATGTGTATTTATAGCGAAGCTTGAGAGAGCCTGTTGTTCCTTCTGATAGCTCCCCATATAGCATGTCCTTGAGTATGCATCCATATTCCAACCTACTCAGATGGCCCAGCCAGCACAGTCATCTTAGTTCGAGCAGGGCTGTCACATTTGGTAAATTTGCCCTTTGAGAAACAGTGACTTTATCTTGCCATTTCATGTTGAGTATGCAGTGTAAACAATGTAGGTGGAGACTATTTAACCTTTTCTCTTGAGGAGCATAAGTTGTCCCTGTTTCCCCACGATACATGAGAGTGCTCAGGACGCAAGCTTGGTGCACTAGCATTTTGGTCTTGATGATAAGCTTTGAGTTGTTGAATGCTCTTTTAGTTAGTCTGCTAAAGGTGATGGCAGCTTTTCTAGTGGGAACTCTACACATGGAGAACTGATGCACCAAGACATTAGAGCAGGGGTGGGAAAACTTTTTCGGCTGAACACCACACTGGGGTTCCAAAATTGTACAGCGGGCTGGGTAAGGAAGGCTGTACCTCCTCAAACAGCCTGGCCCCACCCCCTATCTGACCCCACCCACTTCCTGCCCCCTGACTGCCCCCTCAAAACCCCCAACCCATCCATCCCCCCCGCTCCTTGTCTCCTGACTGCCCCCTCCAGAGACCCTCTGCTCCTAACCACCCCCCGCAGGGACCTTATCCCCTATCTAAACCCCTTGCTTCTTGTCCCCAGACCACCCCCTCCCAAGACCCCCACACTAACTGCTCCCCAGCTCCCTGTCCCCTGACTGCCCTGACTCCTATCCACCCCCTTCCCACCCCCTGAGAGATCCCCAAGACTCCCACACCCTATACAACCCCCCATTCCTCATCCCCTCACCGCCTCCCCCAGAACCTCCACCCCATCCAACCACCCCCTGCTCCCTATCCCTGCTGACTGCCCCCTGGGGCCTCCTGCCCCTTCTCCAACACCCCTCACCTCCTTACCATGCCACGCAGTGTCTGGTTCTGCACAGCCCATGGGAACTAGACACGCTGCCCCGAGGAGTGTGCAGCACCACCAAAGCCGCCAGCAGGAGCTACGGGCCAGAGCACTGCCTGCATGGCGCACTGAGGCGGTGGGGGAAGGAAGACAGTGGGGAAGGGGCCGTGGAGAGCCTCCCCAGCCAGGAGCTTGGGGGCCGGGGAGGAACGGCCTGTGAGCCGGATGTGGCCCGCAGGCTGCAGTTTGCCCACCCCTGGATTAGAGCTTTGATCCTGTACTAGGAACTGCTCAGGCCAACCATTGAGCCTCCACAGAGCACTATTGGCTTCAGTGAAGCTCCATGTGGGCACAGGGGCTCACCTGTAGAGTTCTCAGTGCACAACTGGGTCCCAAGTGATGTGCCCAAAGTTACACAGTAGATATGTGGCACAGACAGTAACTCATCCTAGATCTTCTGAGTCCTAATCGAGTGCCTTAATTGTGCCTTGGTCAATAATGATGCAAATTTCGCCCACATTATATTTCACTGATGTGATGTAGAAGCATCAGGTGAATGACAGCCCTGTGTAAAGGGGCAGTGATTTACTTGACTTCAATTGGAATTGGACTCACATCTGGTCTAACTAGGTCTATAATCTCCAGAGGAGGGACAGGGTATTTCATGCTCTTTATTCATCCTCATCTGCAATTTGCAGATAACGCACACAGGCCCAGATCCTCAAAGATTCTATTGATTTCAAAGGGAATTCAGTGCCTAAATACCTTTGAGGACCTGGGCCTTATTCTCATTTACCTGATTCTGGACTGACACCTGCTATCTAACATCTTCTTTGGGAGCGGTGCAGGCAGAATTTCCCCAATAGAATAGTCAAGTTGACAACAGATTAACTAACAAGAGCGGTGTTTATGGAGAAATGAGAAAATGGAAATAAAAAAGAATTGTTCAATAACACCCAGCAGAGACCAACATCCACCTTGCTGGTACACAGAGCTGAAAACTGAACTTCCCTTTGCCAGCCTGGCCCATAGCTCTGTATTTCTGTCTGTGTGCTCCTACAAGGGTTCTGCCCAAAGACAGCACCTGTAGTTTCTGCTGCACACTCCAGGGAGGATGCACTGAATTATCCTAATCTATAGTTATCTTATCCATTCCCACATCTTCAAGCAGAATCTCCTGTAGGGTGGACATGTGGACTGGTCTATACTGTATAATTTATCTTGTTCCTCACCTATAAAAATCTATTCTTTAATAAACTGGGCAGGCGTGCAGTACTTCTGGAAGCAATCCACCGTTCTCAAGTTAATTTGACAGATATAGGGAATAGATGCTTTGATCCCAAGAGGTGATGAAAATACACATTAACATTCGGGGAATACAACAATATAGGGCCAGATCCTCAGCCGGTGCAAACTGGCACAGCTTCATTGAAGTCAGTGGAGCTCTCCCCTTCTACTCCTCAAAATATTTTTGAATCACTTTGTGCTATTTCACTAGTTCCAATTCACATGAGTATGTTAGCCCAGCCCTGGGGAAATAGATTAATACAAGAAACATTAAAAATCATCAATATAGTTGCACTTGATAAAATTAAAATAGGAAAACTTTGCTATAAGTCACTGCACCATCTCAGGTCAGAGCTGGAATGGGGGAATTTCTTTCGATTCCTTTGAAATGGCCTCCATATGTTCTACAAAGAAAAAAGTCCAGCTATTCCAGATTCACCTTAGATCATTTTAAAACCTAAATCTTCAGGAGGACCAACTAAATCATACTGAAACAGGCTTCTTCTCTTCCTAATGGCTAGTAATATGGATGTGTTTCTATTCTGATGTTTTAATCTTGTAAATTCATTTTTTTCTCCAAGTAGCTCGCTCCACAGTGTTGATTATATAGGAGAAAAATGGCAGAAGAGGTTAGCCAGCAGCAGAATGAGAAGTGCAAACTTGAAAGATTATAGATGAATATTTATGCAGAACAATCTTCACCCTCACATTATGGTGCATAATGGGATCAGCAAAGCTAAGAGAATTCATGCTGGGTGAGCTTGCTCTGTGAGAACTCAGTTTAATCTGTACATCAGACTGACAGCCCATGAACACAGAGAAAATGTTCAACGGCATGTAAAAATGTTATTAAAAATAATGTTTCTGAATATATACAAAACCTGGCAGAGACAGAGGAAATAAGAGTCCTGCATGCAGATTTTAAACCCAGCGGCTACTTTTTAACATGCCGTCTAAACACTTTGGTAGCAGGCTTTGTTCTTTTGGTTCATTTCTGATTTGGTACGCTTAATAGCAAGCAAAAAGCATCTCGTAAATCAATGAGCGATGAAGGGTGTTCCAAGAAAGTGTGATATCATCCACCATTTCATGGTTTGTTACAAAAAAAATATAGGTGGGCAAAGCTCCTGCTCTTGATATTGCAGGAGTTTGAGAGAACATTTGTAAGAACAGTGTAAGATTCATTCCAGTTGCACTTGTGGTATCCACAGTGTTTCACAAGATTATCCAATAATGCAGTCAGAAAAGTAGTTGCAAATCAGAAAGTGATATTCACCCCTGTGGAAAAGGAACAGCACACAACTAATATACTCTTTCGAAGGTTTAATTGACACACGTACCATGTGCTGGTCCTCTGCAATGAAGTATATTTAACCCTAAAATTTTTGACTTGGCTGCGTTAGAAAGCTGTGGGTGCTGGTATTATTGATACTGATATGCAAATCTTAAAAGATTAAGAGGCGCCATGTGGATAAGCGGCCAAATATTTTAACTATTAGTCACATGTTTTCTCAAACCTCCCACATGTGCACAACCAGACAAAAAACTTTTACAAGAAAAGATTATCTCTTGAGATTTCTGTTTTCTCATGATGCTTTCAGTGTGACTGTAGATACTGCAGGAACAGCTTTTCTCACCATATTTTCGCATGTCATCTTCTAACCTGAGGGTCTGACAAATACTTAGCTTTAAGTATGTAGTCCTGCTTTTAGGGCTGGATTCAGACCTGTTCAATGTTAAACAAGAGTGGAGTACCTCACAGTCTTTGGACAGTTCCAGAGTGTCTGTTCCTGGATTCATTTTGCTGGTACTCCTCCTCCTGGTGTGCTAGAGAATAAAGCTGCTTGATCTCCAGTGAGATAAGTGGTTAACCACACTAAGGCTATGGCTACCAGGGGGTGACAGAACACGAAGGGCTAGAGGGCCATCACCCCATCACTTTCTACCAACTGTAAGGGCAAGTGACAAAGGAGAGGAGTGAGTGGCGGGGCAGAGTCTTGGGGAAAGAGGCAGTGTGGGAGCAGGGCCTCGGGGGAATAGGCAGTGCAAGAGCAGGTACTCAGGGAGAAGGGATGGGGTAGGGTCTTTGGAACAGGGGCAGTGTGGAGGGCCCAGCCATGGTTTGGGCACTGGTGGTTCCTCCATATTTAAGGAGCTTCTGCTACTGATGGGAGCTACTGCACTTCAACCCAACTCACACAAGCAAAGAAATTAAAAACAATAATACTAAACCGTATGTAAGCATTGGATTAAAGAGAAATCTACAATCAGTAAAATATTAAAATGATTAAGGCTATCAATAATGATTTTTAATTACTAGAGGCTATGCTGGCAAGCACAGTAGGTCATGTAACCACATAGTCCCCCAATGTTCCTAACATAAAGTGTCTCTCTGTTCAGTTCTGTCTTAGGTCCCCAACTGGCGCGCATGGAGACATGTTGCAGGCCTGTAAGGAGCTGGCTGATAGAAACACATTTTATTATGCTGGGAAATGGCAGTGCAGGTCTTGCTGATCCAGGTAGATGAAAGTCTTTTTTCAGATGCAATTTGCCTTAATAGTGCCAAATTAAACCCTAACTACTGTAGCGAGGAGGCGTGATTTTTCTCAGAGTTGGAGATGGTGGGAAAGCTGCAAATGACCTAGTGGGTGGAACCGTAAGGGCCACGCCCCACATGCTGGAAGCAGAGGGGCAGGACAGGAAAGGGAAGTATAAAAGCCCAGCAGCTCAGTTGAGAAGGAGTTGCTGAGGGAGACAGATGCTTCTTCCCTGCTGCCAGAGCAGGATGCCAAGGAGAACCGCTGCTGCCCTGAGGACCTTCATGAGTTTCCAGAGAGCCCTGAGACTCCCAACACCGAGGCGCTGCTACCAACACCCCTGGCGGTGTATTCTAGGGACTGACGACAACCCCAGGACACAGATACACCTGAGGGGTAGAGTAGGAAGCAGCCCCGGGGAACCAGACTACCGTATGGCTGTGGTGCCACTGGAAACATGGTCAGCGTGCTGTGGGTACATTCCCTGCTGACCCAGTAGTGGATGGCCCGGGGCTGGGATGCGGTGGAGTCGGGTGGGCCTGTGTCCCCATATCCCTGCCACCCAACCCCTGAGGTAGCAACACTCCCTGTCCTTAGGCCGAGAGGCCTGGGTTTGTCTGTCTCCCACCAGAGTCAGGATGACAGACTGTGCTTGGTGCTCACACACTGCCTGACTGCAGACCAGAGCATTGACTGCTTGTTGCCTTGCTCTAGTTGAAGGCTGGCCATATAAACTGCTGCACCTCCGCAGACCAGAATCCAGACTTTTTGCAGCCGTACCCTACTAGAAGTCCAGGGCCTACTGAGTACCACTAATTCCCCCTTTTCTTGTTTTTGAGAGTACTCTAGCAGACCAGACCAGACTGCAAGGAGGCATGGCCTCCCTCAGAGGCAGATTTGGAGGGATGGCCACAGCATGTTACGCTACGTATCTAATTATAATACACGGTCCTCACTCAGTTTCCTCTTCTGGCTATAGGGTCAGGACAGGAGACTGCTGCAGGTAAGCAGTCCTCCCCAGGGATTACTGGACAAGGACTAACTTTCAGCTCCCTTCTAGAATGGTGCTGGTGGTCTGTAAAGATTGAAACTCACAGGTTCAGTTATAATCAGGTCAGGTCTCTGGATCCAAAATCTCTGATCTGGTGTGGTTTCATGGCATCACAGGAATGGAAGGGACCTTGAGAGGTCATCTAGTCCAGTCCCCTGCACTCGTGGCAGGACTAAGTATTATCTTCTAGACCATCCCTGACAGATGTTTGTCCAACCTGCTCTTAAAACTCTCTAATGATGGAGATTCCACAACCTTCCTGGGCAATTTATTTCAGTGCTTAACCACTCTGACAGTTAGGAAGTTTTTCCTAATGTCTGACCTAAACCTCCCTGGCTGTAATTTAAGCCCACTGCTTCTTGTCCTATCCTCAGAGATTAAGAACAACAACTTTTCTCCCTCCTCTTTGTAACAACTTTTTATGTACTTAAAAGCTGTTATGTTCCCTCTCAGTCTTCTCTTTTCCAGACTAAACGAAACCATTTTTTCTACCTTCCCACCATAGGTCATGTTTTCTAGACCATTAATCATTTTTGTTGCTGTTCTCTGGACTTTCTCCAGTTTTTCCACATTTTTCCTGAAATGTGGCACCCAGAAATTGACACAATACTCCAACTGAGGACTAATCAGAGCAGAGTAGAAGAATTACTTCTCATATCTTACATACAATACTCCTGCTAATACATCCCAGAATGATGTTGGGGGTTTTGCAACGGTGTTACACTGTTGACCCTTAATTAACTTGTGGATAAGGATAAGGTGTCTGTGAGACACCCCAAATGTATCGCATAGGTTCCCTCAGATCTGGCTGTAGGGCATGGAGGCTGCAGGTGGTGTAACAGTGATGAGCAGTGTCCTCCTATTGCTGGCAGGCGGGTGGTGCATATTGTTCCCTCCTGAGGCTTTGCTGCAGGCTGAGGTTACAAACAGGCCAGTTGTTGGGCCTTCGTGTGCTGTGCTAGCAGACTATAGGGAAATCTTCTTTTCCTTCTGCTCAGCAGCTGGTCTCTGCCACATGGAGGGAAACCAGGGCTATATATAGCTTCTCTCCAGCTTTTCCAGGCGTCCCTAGCTCTTCACAAGGTCGGAAATGGCACTCTCTCTGCCTGGCTGTATTCTGCCCTCTAAGGGTATGGCTGCACTGTAATTAAAAACCTCTGGCTGGCCTGTCAGCTGACTCTGGCTCGTGGGGCTTGGGCTAAGGTGCTGTTTAATTGCAGTGTAGATTTTTGGGCTTGAGCTGGATTCTCACAGGGGTCCAAACAGTGTCTCTCTTCTCTTGGGATACACTGTCCCCCTTAGCAAGGGGAGTGTAACAATCTTGGGTTTCATTAAATAACAAACCAGTGAATGAGAGAGAGAGTGCCTCATAGTCAGGTTCAATATGATCTTGTAATGAGAGCACCCATCTTATCAGACTGAGCATCTCACATGCAGCCAGGCCTAAAATTGGTGTCACCTCCTTTGGGACTACAAAGAAAGAGAGCCTGTACATGGTGCGCTCATGGTTGATGCTAGCAATGCACCTCTCCTTCACTGGTATATTTATTCCATAATAACCAGTTACTTTTTTTGTTTTTTGTTCCAGTTTTGTTCTTCTTTTCAGACTCTCAGTGTTGGTCAGACAGAATAGCAACCTGAGCTCCCATGTCCACTTTCAGTGGAATAATTCTTTCATTCACTGTCATAGGCTGTATCCAATCCCTCTCATCACACTTGCTACATCCCAGTACATCTATGAAAAACTCCTCAGCCAGATTGTCTTTAACTGAATATGCCTGACTTTTCTGCATTTGGGATCTGCAGCATTTTTCAAAATGATTATTTTCCCCACGTTTATGACCGTTTCCAAAAGGCAACCCACTGTTTGGGGCCATGCTGTAATGCATACCTTCCACATGATGATCGTCTGTACCCCGTCTTCCCCAAAACAGCGGATTTCCTAGTGAGTAGCGACACTCTTTGATTTGACCTATTCTGGCTATATTCTTTTGTACTTAGCTCATGTATCACCCTTTCTGGTGGATTCAGCTCTTTGGCTTATGCCTTCACAGTTTCTACTGCCCTGAATAGTTGGAGAGCTTTTTCTAAAGTCTCCTTCATGGAGCAGTCTCTCTCAACACATTGCCTTTGATGTCACAAATGATTCTGTCTTTCACCAGAGTTTCTGTCAGCTCATCAAAGTCACAGGTTTTGCTGAGTTTCGTTAATTCTGTGACATTGCTTTATGGTGTAATCAGTTTTTGCATGCACATAAAAAATCTGTGTGTTTCAAAGGTTTCATTCCATTTCTGCATGCAATGTTCCTCAAATTTAGTCAGTATTTTACTTAACTTCATGCTTTCACCTTCTTCAGACTTAAAGTTGTTATAAATATCTAATGCTTCCTCCTCAACAACATGCAAAAAGACTGATTTTGCTTTATAATTTTTCTGCTGTGCCCCTATGGCTGCTAAATACAATTCAAATCTCTGATTTTTTTTTCCAGTTCTCTGCACCATTGCCTGACAATTGTAGATTGGATGGAGGTTGCAACAAATCCCTTTTTAGTCCCTCCCTTCCCCCACGCTAATCAAGCTACTATTGTGATAACCAAATACTTGCAAAAGCCCCCATACCTGGTGCACCACATGCTTCTGGTGCCTCTCTTTCTCTCTGCTTTCAGTTGTAAACACAGGAGTTAACTTCAAAATGACTGCAATTTTCTTCTCAGTCAATACTTCTACACCATGTAAGGATCTTGGAGTTCATTAAATAAGAAACCAGTGAATGAGACAGGAACAAAACTTTAATAAAGAAACTGGAGAGCAACTCTAATGAACTACTGCCCACAGATATGTGGTTGTGATTTTCGCAGCCCCTGCCTCCAGGACACATCTCCAAATTTCTATGTTCATAATACTGACCCTTATGAGGAAGCATCTCTAAATAATAATCTTCTATAAACATATCGCTGCATGCCAACCATATCTCTATAACTACCTGACTAGTCCCATTGAATTAAGGTATATACTTAAGGGCTTTGTTGAATTTGGGTCTAAACCAGGAAGTGCAGAAACACATCTTAATAGTTCTGAGTTATTTTGAACCTCAAAATCTTCAGATTTAGTAGTACTTCTAGGCTGGGTCAATTCCTATTATTCCAAACTTTCTGCTTTTATTAAATACTAAGTAACAGACAGTCAGAAAAGCAAAATTATAGAAGCAAAGGACAGCCAGCCACTGCATTATGGCAGTGTGGTTCTATTCAGCATGCAAAATTGCAGAATGGACCTTGAAATATTCAGAATTTGGCCTACGCGATCACAAAATTAGCTTCATTTTTGTTAATGTATAATCAAATCTTTTATATGCTCGTGTACATAGACATCATAGACAATTACTTTTGATGCTTTCATTATCTTTAAAAACAAATTTTATACATGCATTCTATATATGAATCTTCCTACATGTCTGTTCTTTGAACATCATAAATTCCATTTGCAGAAGCTCTTTTCTAGAGGGAAAGGTAACTTATTCTTCAAACTAACTCTGCTGCTGCCAATGCATTTAGAACATCAGGCGCCAGCTAACTGTACTACACAGATATTTTAAATGGGTATTTTAGTCATTCAAAAGTCAGTTTGAATTGTCTGATCCTTTTAATTATTTTTAAATTATTTTAAATACTATTATAAATATTATTATTATTATTAAAATTAATTTAAAAAGCAAGAGAACAGAGAGAAATGCATTAAGGAAAAAAGGTGTATGCCTGCAAAACCACATCCTGATTTCAGTTGTGATGGCTGATAATTTAATTTAAATGTCTTGCTAATTGCATTTTTGTGTTTTTTCTTGAAACAAATTTATAACTAATACATAAATTCATATATATTTATTTAAACTAGCAGCAAGCATCTTTCCAGTAATTTAGGTTTTATTTGCAGCAAGACTATTCTAAACAAAATGTCTGAAACAGTTTGCTTTTATTCTGCTGACATTTATTTTTCCTATCTATCACTCTGAAACCTTGTCTGTGTGCATGTGTGTGTTTGGTCTTGCTAAAAATAGACGGGGTAGCCTAACAACTAGCTTCCCATTGGCTACAAGCAAAATGCATTCAACCTATGAGAGGTGATGAGAACCAAAGCAATTCATTGTGTGTGAAATACTCTACCCATGTCAAACAGCTCCAGGCTGTAGAAATGATTTTGGTTGTGGTTTAACAAGGTAATAAGGCATTTCAGCTCTCTAAATGGTTTAAGACAGAACAAACGAACAGTGAAATCTATAAGACAAATGTAGGATTTGCCTCTGAAGGCATGAATCATTCGTTGTCTCAGGAAGGATTTGCACACTGCATGATTTGTACAGACAGCAAGGACTGTGTAAACTGCAGGCTTACATTGATTTACGGCTGAGTACAAGAAACTTTTTCTTGATTATTTTCAAGACTGTGTAGTACATCTAATTTCCCCTCAATCTTAATAAAATCATGTATAAATAATGTCAGCCAATAAGCTGTCAAAGATGCTGTAAATTGGTCCAGTATAAATAGCTTTTAATAATACTGGCAGCTTGATGATACGCTGTAAAATGTGACCAAAAAACGGTTAAACAAAAAATCCCCAAACACATAAAGGAGGATGCAAGGAGAGTCAGATTATGGTTTGTGAGTCTGTCAGTTATAACATTGTGCCTCAGCTCTCTTACCACATTAGTCCTCCAGGGGCTGCTGTTACACAGCACAAAATCTTTTGTTTTTGTTGCCCTTCCTATATTTAAGTGAAACTATTATCACTATGAGGATTATTTCTGTTGGTCTAGCCACGTTCTTATATTGGCAACCACTGAAGAGGTCTAGTTCTGCTTTCTTTGCACTCCCCAGACTCCCACGCAAGATGCTGGAAGGGCAAATCATGGAGAATCAAGTCCTAAGAAAATAAACTGCAAAGGTACCATAGAGGCAGGAGCTAGAGGACATACTGTTTATTTGAAATGCAGACTCCTGTTACATAGTGCTCAAGTGCTGTGAACATTTATGGTACTATATAAAGGATTGCTAATAGTAATATTGCATGAGTTGTGCTTATGAGTATTTGGCAAAAGGTCCCAGTAGGATATAGACAATTTAAAGCTAAACAATGGAGAAGGAGCGTGCTGATATGGTAACAACTGTTTTTTTAACTGAATGCAACAGTCATTGAACATCTGATAACTTCAAGAAATATCACAGTAGATCTTTACACCTTTCAAGGTACATCACACGCAAGGATCAGACTCTATATGTTATTATTTAAAAAACTCCAAAACCTGTTAATTCAAAAACGTGAATCCTCCCACATTTCTGTTCTTTGAATTAATTCCATTTGCAGAAGGAAGGTATATGTGTAAGGTTGCTTACCAAAACATTACACATCTCTTGAGTTTGCAAAACTGGTTTGGTCTTTTGTATTAACTGAAAACAGTCAAAATATAGTACTGTTTTACACTCATGAATAAAGCTGGACAAAGAAATCATTCAGGCCCCAACTCAGCAAGCAAAGCAGAAAAGCACATGCCAGAAAAGGACTCTATACTCACACTGATGAGGCTTATTCATTTCCATGAGGCATTGTACAGATAAATAAGAAGATGGAGTCCTTGCCCTGGAAAGCTTAAAATCTAAGGCCTGAGATCCTGCAAACAGCATGTGCTCAACTTTGAATCAATACAACCGGTCACATCTAGAAAGTTAAGCATGTTGTGTTGCAGGATCAGGGACTAAGCAAGCAATGTATTACTATAACTATTCATTGTTTTTTTTAAAAAAATAATCTGTTACCCACGGATTAATCCTCATGCAGCATTTTTTCTCAAAAGATGGTTTAACATAACAAAGGGATAATGTTAATACCGTGTATAGCCCCTTCAACACAACACATTTTGAAGCTGTTTTCATATATGTTGCAGATTTTTAGTATGCAGTGTTGTTGTAGCTGTGCTGGTCCCGGGGTATTAGTGAGACAAGGTGGGTGAGGTAATATGTTTTACTGGACCAAAAATATAAAAGATTTTATCTCCCTCACCTTGTAGATTTTTAAGAACATTTCAAATAATTCTATGTATAAAACAGAATACGATGTCTGACAAATATTGAATGTAAAATCAAATTACACAAAGAACAAAAAGGACTTAACCAAATAAAAATGCTGTTTATTCATTGCATTAGAAAGAATTCTCCATATTTTCCCATTGACGAACTGGAACTGAGTGTTTCATTTTTTTAAAAAAACTATTTCAAACCTGTTCAATGAGAATTCTTGTAAATGTAACTATCAAAGTTTTTTCTCTCTAACTGCAGATAAAACAAATACTTATTTAAACAATAAATGGATAAGTCACAAACCAAGGGCTTGAGTCATGCACCTGTATAATCCTTTACACCCAAAAAATCTTGGCATAAAGGTAACAAATCACAATGACTTTATTCTCTAGCCAGGTTTGGTGCTCTAACCAGATTTGACGGGTTGGGGGGTTAAGGCAAAGGGGAAATTTGTCTCTCCCAAATGATCTTCAAGGGACCCCAAACTATTGTCAAAGGCCAAAATATGGATAAAGTTACCAAGTGTTGAGCAGTGGAAGTGACAATGACAAAATACAATAGCCAAATTTTGCTTTTCTAAAACTCTTAAAATTCCTGATTTTCCAGGAGTCTCACTAGTCCCTGGACTCCTGGAAGTTTTTAAAAGCAACATCCAGGGTCTCCAAAAAAACCATTTGCTCCCCTAGCAATGGTACCTTACAACAAGGCCTGTCTCTTGCCCGCTTCAACCTTTTTTGTGTAGGGTGACCATACATCCCATTTTGGCTGGGGCAGTCCCTTTGTTAAGGTCTGTCATGACATTTTTCTTTTTTTTTTTTTTGCAAAACTGGGCATTCCTTCTGTTTGCTTTTGCCAAGTGATCATCAGTTGGCAAGAGTAAATGGGAAAAATGCAGTTTTCAAAATGTGGGGTGGAATGCATGGAGGAACATTTGGAGGCAGAGGGGAGGAGGGAGACAAGCATTGAAGCCAGGTGCCCAGTGACAGACATTTCAGGGAAGTGGCAAGATCCAGGACAACCCTGCACAGTGGGGCTTCGGCAAGTAATCATGGCAGGTGGCTTGGGCCAGTTCCCTGTGGCCAGACAGACTGGGCAAGAGCCAATAGTATGTGGCTCACCCGCTGTCAAGTTTTAATTTAGGGTCACCCTATTTTGGTGTTTTGATCAGTCAAAAGGGGCTAGAAACAGATCATAACTTGCATATATCCAGCATAGCTTGCTCCTGTACCAGAAGCCCTGTCCAGGCCCTGGTGTGGGGGGAATGTTGGGAACAGAAAGAGCATATAGCCACGATGCTACTAGTCTTCAGCTAATCTCAGCTGGGAAATGGCACCTTCAAAGTGGTTCACAGTTGCACAGTTTAGAGCAGTCCCCAGGCTGTTCGCACTAGCTAGGAAGTGGTGAAAGTATCAAGGCGCCTGCAACTGGTTCGTGTATAGGCCCCATCACCTGATCCCCATGGGGACTGGGCACTACAGAGATCTGTGTATGAATTTTGGGATGGTCAGAAATATTGGAACCAAAATTAAAGGTGCCAGCCTCAAGCTTCAGTCCTAAGTATTTATAGCTTACAACCCCACATTAATCCTTCATTTTGGCCCACAGTGATGGAACCGACTTGTTGCATGTTTCATTCATTCTGAAGTCTATTTATTTCATGCTCTACTTACCTTTAAACTAAGGACAGGTGACCTGCAATGCATGAATGAACCATTCTTTATCTCCTACGCAGAAGCACCCCGCATCAACTCATAATTTATATGTTAATTAAGTCTGCCTAAGCAAGATGTGACTTGCAATCTTCACCAGTAGGAAAAAAAGTTAATTGGCAACTCTTAATTATGAGAAGCAAGCACCTATTGGCTAACAGTATAATTACCCACCACCAAATTCCAGACATGTATGAAATGAACATAAACTGTTGCTGACAGAAGGAAATTATTTATTAACATGTCAATATGAGTCTCTTAACAGAAAGAAGGAAATCATCATTTGTGTATTCAGTTAACTTTAAGAGGGAGGATATTTTGTCAAAAGTGAATGGCACTGTTCGATTAAAGATAAAGTAAATTATATCTAACTGGGGCATTGGTCTGAGAGTCTCCTGAGCATCCTCAGAAGCCCTTAAAGCTAATGGGATTTTATGTGTGTGCATAGAGTCAGCCATACTACTTGGCAGGCTGAAGCAGTTTCTCGTCAGCCTATCAATTTGTCCATAACCTGTACAGCATCATCACATAACTAATACATAGGGCCAGACTGAGGATTTGGGGGGTGTTAGTAAAACAAACCTTTTGGTTATGCCTCAGAGTTAACTGACATGTTTAACAGATACATTTTACATAAAAATTAATAGTGGGTGCACTCTTTAGATTTTGCCCATTCTCCTTCTGCAGAAGAAGAGTCCAGCTGTTCTTGCTGTGGGTCTTTGTGCAGCTGTAAATGTTTCTAAAGTTGCACAAGACACGGTAATTGGGAGATGTGTTGCTAGTGAAGTTTATATTTACTTTGAATATGGCATTTCCCGATCTTCTATAGCCCCCAGCCTGCAGATTTGTCATTTAACTCTGTTGCGTTTGCAGTCTCATGTAATGTAACACTAGATAACTATTCAGATTAGTCCACCAAGAACCTGCTTACTTTTTAGAACAGTTTTTCTAACTTACTGTAATGAATTCTTAGTCCTCGTTATTAACATATCTCATTACTTTGTTATTATCAAGCTACATCACAGGTACACAATTTTTCTTCATATATTTTTCTTTTTCACATGCTTAATCTTCAGAATAATTTCACATAAGTGAATCTGCAGCTTCAATCTCTGCACAGTGAAACTCAAATACAGCCATTTTATGATGGTATGATCATGTTGCACATATTCTGTTTTTGTTTGTTTCATATTCATTTTAAGTTGATTATATCCTTACTGGTGTCTTAAGGGCATCTGTTCAGAAGCCTATGTATAATTTCTTTTCCAACAGTATTTTATGTAGTCCTTGCCTTAGATGCTGGCATTATCCTTCTTTTACCTTTCACCTCAGTTTATGCCTCAAGGCTGTTTTTCTCAGGGCTTTAATTTTCTGGTTTTCTCTGGAACAATTACATAATTAAATGGATTTCATTTTCATCCTGTGTTTGGTAATTATAACAAAAAACCACTGAAAAGTGCATCAGCTGCAATGTGAAGAAACATACTCATTAAAATGTACCTAAAAGAATAAAAGGCTGAAAAAGATTCTACTGATAAAGAATATATGAAAATGAAGATCCCAGTTTGCTGTAGCCTCTAGAATTTGTTGCTTTAATTGACAAACCTTTATCTTCAATCATTACAAAAAAAAAAAACCTATCAGATAGATTTATCAATATACTCTATTTTTCCCTCAACTAATAATTGTAATGATTGGTCCCAACAATGAGGAGGAGGATCCTGGGGAAAAGGGAACTGTGTGGGCATTTGTTCTATTTCCATTGCCATTTTTAATTTCAGTTTTGGAGCTTTATAGGTGTTTTTCTCTCTTCTCTTCCTCATCCTCTTGTATCCCCTCTTTTGTGTGTGTGCAGTTTTAAAACTGTGTTTGCGTTGCACTGTTTGTCATATTTCTCCCTGCATGCCTTCGCGAGGAGACGGTAAGAGGTACCTTAAAAAGAAAATTATTTTCAAATAAGGCAAAGTCCTTTCCCATATCATATACCATATACACCTATTAACCTTTCAGAAGAATAGAGATGACAAACATCCCACGAAGAGTATGAATAGGGAGTGCTCTTGCAATAGCCTGGAAACTGCACAGTTCTACTGGTGTTCCTGGGCTGTTAGGCCCAAATCCTGATTAGTATTTAGGCTCCTACGTTCAAGGACACATTTTTCAAAAACAGGAGCCTATAGTTGGGATTCTAGAGTGAAATCCTGGCCCCAGTGAAGTCAGAAAATATGTGCTGAAATATTATAA
Organism: Dermatemys mawii; assembly: GCA_007922305.1. Classification (NCBI taxonomy): domain Eukaryota; kingdom Metazoa; phylum Chordata; order Testudines; family Dermatemydidae; genus Dermatemys; species Dermatemys mawii. The sequence goes on from ML677341.1 coordinate 65,090,368, forward strand.
AGTCAGGAATTTTAAAAATATAAAATATGTATATGTGCTCCAAGGGAGTTTTGCAGTGCTTGAAATAAGATGCATTTTTTTCTTGTCTCCAGAGTCTGATTATATATCCATATATATCTGAAAAGTATTATCCATGCATCCTTAGGATCCAGGACCTTGTGAACGGAATTGTAGTGAGTTCTCCATGGCAGTTAATTACAGTATCAACTGCACAATTCACTATTATTTCCACTGTTCATTAGGGAGCTTATTCCAAAGCCCATTGAAATCAATGGAAAGTCAGGCCCTGAGAAAAGGCTGAAGCTATTTAAGGCCCTGATTCAGTCACATACTTAGCTTATGTCCCATTGAGGTTAATGAGAGATGAGCATGTGCTTAAGTCCTTTGTGGCCTACATCTGTCCAACAGCAAGTGAAATAGGGATACCACATCTCTCAGAAACAAGTTTTATAATGAAATGTTATTTACAAGAGTGTATCCAGAAGGAAACGTCATGACAAAATGGCTGTATAAGAGTAGTGAGAGCTATTTACAAGTCTGTCTTACTAGTGCTGCATGAGTATTTTGATTTTCAACAAATGCTTAAATAGTTACTATTTATTTTTTAAAAAAACCCTATCAAATCTACAAACCATATTTATTTCATAATTCAGTTTCACCATACTATGTGTAAAGTGTATACTTTCCAGATCACAAACAAGTAAACTTATGCGTGCGTTACACAGAGATTGATCATAGAGGAAAAACTGGACAGCCATCAATTTATAATTTTCTTTTCTGATATGAAAATTAGCCTAAAATGAAGAGTTACAAAATATTTACATTAATATATTATGAAAGAAGGGATTCTAAAACAATGGTCTGTGGCTCAATACCCAGAGTTAGTGAAATATTGGAAAGGCTCTTAAACCTCGTGCTACAATTAGGCCAATCTCTAATTAGCAGAGACCAGGATGGAACTATGGGGAGGGCATATTCCTCAGAAGCATTTGGTGCCGCCCACTGCCAGAGACAAGACACTGGAGTAGATGGACTTCTGGTCTGATACAGTATGGCAGTTCCTGTGTTCCTAATGGCTATTAGAAGCTTTTTTGCTTGTTTGTTTGATGGTCCACCTATTGGAATGTACTGTGAACCAAAGAATGGGAATACAGGCGTGGCAGGGTGAAAGAAGGCCACTGAGAGAATTTCTCATGACTATTTTGTGGCTTGACAAACTCCTGATCTATAGAACCATACGGAGACAATTGCATCTGCCTAGTCTGACAGAAATATGTTTGCTTATAAAGGTTCTAATCCTGTAGTCTGATCGGTGACGGTCGATCTCTGAACCACTGTAGAACGCTCTTGACTTCAATGGGACTCCATGAAGGGAGATTTTTATGCCCATACAGAATCCCAGAGAAGACAAAGGGGCTATGCCAAGGTGCAAGGATCCAAGGATCCATCAATGACCGCAAGATCAAGGCCATATTTTATAACCCTTTATTTATTAGGTTAGTTTTCATAGGAAACATTGAATGATTATTTTCTATCAAATTTTAAGCTATACCAAATCATGCTTCAACTTTCACATTTATATTTTAAATCAACCTGGTTTTGCTCTCCAGCATTCAGTGAGCAGCCATCATTGGCAGAGCTCCACAAACATGTCAGTAATAATTCAGTTCCTGGGAAGGCAGAAATCCCATAGACATGCTGACATTCATTATTCATCAAGACTCTGTCTCCTCAAGTTGTTGAGGCTATTATTTTCACTCGAGTCAGATGTCATAGTACTTTGATGAGGAAGAAACATGGACTTAGCCCAGACATTGATATTTCAAAAAGTGATTATCTGGCTTAAAATCTGACCACAGTGATGCCTAGCTTCACCACACAGCTCTTATTACATGCGCCTGTTATAAGTAATGCCTTTGACTTTGGCCTTTTGCAGAACTTGTGCACAGGCGCCTAGCAGTTGTAGGTGTAATTGGTTTTAATTGTGAGACTCTTCAGTCCTTTTGCTCTTATATACCACTATCAGCAGATCAGTAACTATTCATACTCATTAACAGAAGGCTGTTTTTTGAGTTACTGACGTGCATGAGGAATTTGTCATTAGAGGGCAATATGTGGAAGAGCATTTTTTATATTTTTAAAAAATGTGTATTTTTCTCCGCATAAAATATGAGATTGAAGTTAATGTTAAAAGATCAAAATGGGAAATATCATTCTATGTTCTGAAATGTCTTACCATCTGAGTTTCATTAAGGTCTCTGTACAACTGCTGTGCAACATTGTCTGACTTCTAAGAATATATATTGCATCATAGAAAGAATGCCACTTGAAGAACAAATGGTACAATTTTTATTCGGGTAAAACTCCCAATTCAGTCAATGAGAATTTTATCTGAGGACAGAATGAGTAAGGACATCTGGATTTGGCCCAGAGTTGTTAAAAAACCAACAGGATGATGCAGCTTAGTCAACAGCAAATCAATAGTATAGGACCTATGTTTCCCAGAGCCACGTGTTTTCCAGAGTCTGTTAGTACTTCCAGCTCTGATAAAACAATCATTTAATCCTAGCAGAACTCAGGATGGTGATGACTGCTTCCTTCTCTGCTGCAGAGACTCATACTATGTTCCTTTCACTTCAACTTCTCTATGAGACAACTCAGAAAAAATAGTGAGTTGCCCCAGATTCCCTTGCCAACCGTAAATGCTGAGACTCAGCAGTATATCCCATTTTCCACAGAGTATCATAAGATGTCACCAGATCTTCAAGAAGTGAACTCCTGGATGAAGAGCAGCTGGTTTAGTTTCAACCTGCACAAGAAGATGGAAGTGTTTTAATAGCCCAGGACACTTTTCTCTTCTTCCTTTCAAGGCAACTCACCACCTCCTTTTACCAACATGGTGGCCTTATTGGACTCATCATTAGGGCCCTACCAAATTCATGTTCCAATGTAGTCGATTTCATAGCCATAGACTTATAATCCTAAATTTCACGATTTCAGATATTTAAATCTGAAATGTCACAGTGTGGTAACTGTTGGGTTCCCAACCCAAAAGGGCATGAAGGGGTGGAGAGTGGGGGGTCACAAGGCTGTTGTACGGATGTGATGTTATTACCCATTTCTGTACTGCTGCTGATGGTGGCACTGCCAGAGCCTCCTACAGCTGGAGAAAGTTCCCGAAGGTAGGTCTGACATGGCCCTGGGAGTCCTGTCCCTCCCCAGCTCATCCAAGACTAGCATCTGGAGCCTGGCACATGGTATGAGCCCTCTGCCCTGCCGCTACCTTACACTCACCAGATTTCACAGGGGGATATCAGATTTCACAGTCCATGATGTATTTTTCACGGCCATGAATTTGGTAGGGCCCTACTCACCCCTGAGTTTCTTCCAGCCAATTCTTTTTTCCAGATGAAGACTTGGTCACATTGCTCTATGCATTTGTTGCCTCCATACTGGATTACTGTAATTAATTGTATCTAAAAAAGGCTTCATCTGGTACAGAATGAAGCTACTCTCCTCTTTATGCATTACTTCACTATGAGTATCGTGCTGCAGTTCTATGGTCTCTCTATCTGCTCCCAGCTCAGCCAGCTCAAGACCTTGGTCTTCAAGACTGTTAATGAAAGGGAAGTGCATAACACTCTTAGGCCTTGTCTATCTTAGGTGATCTTTGCAAAAAATTTCAACTAGTGGGAGTCTTAGTGTAGGAAGGCTCTCACATCTTTTGGCATTTTTAGACTCTCATCTATTAAACATGATATTCACCAGTTCTAATCATTCTTCCTAGAGGTACCCAGTAGTCTGTGATGAGCAATTATTCATCCTCCCGAGAACTCTGATGTGGAATTTCTCTTCAGCATTCTGCCTTATCACCTCTCCTGTTTAGTATTTAAGTGAGGCTGGTAGGAAGAATTTCAAGGTGCTTGGGTCGGCTGTCCCATCACATGCTCATGATCCTCAGCTCTATCTCTCTTGGTATTATTATCAAACACAAATGCAGTGTTCTTCTTGCTTTACCAGGGTCTTGTTAAAATAGGATTTTGGATGTTATGTACTTGACCTGACCTTAGTCCAGATCAGATGTAGTTGATGATGGTAGGAATGGGTTATTTCTGCTTCAGTTATTTGGGAGTATACCCACTCTTTGTCTTCCTGGTTTACAATCTCTAGATCCTAATGAATCTTTTGTTTACCTTAGATGCCCTGGTAATAGTAAAGCCAGTAGTGCCTTTTACCATTGGCCCCAAAGCTATTCCATAAGTCAACTGGCAGGTCTGTCTCTGTGAATATTGTCATCTTTGCAATTAATTGAATTTTCCCTGGCACAAGGAGCAAGAATCCTAACTATATTTCTAGCTTCAAACTTCTGCATTAATTCTGAGCATGCATTTGTCATACCTTCAGGCCCCTGGGAATTTTTTTAAATGATAAATTAAGCCAGCTTCAAACTGTTAAGCAAAAATACTTATTATAAAGCATTTGTTTGGGTGCTATCATGTCCAGCTTAATAATGATCACTTTTTGCCTTTCTGGACTTTACTCTTCTGTACCTCATAGAACTGAAATATCTTTTAATACTTAAATAAAATGGATTCCAAATACATTCCCAGTGTGCGCTGCATCCTCCAATCTTGTAGCTCATCCAGTGCAATAATTGAAATGAATAATAATACTCATAACAACAATAAAGCCCAATAGCAACAAGTAAAACTAGCATGATTCAAAAGGAGATAATTAAATTGCTTGATTGTCATGAGGCCAACATAAAAAAATGAGTTGACTCATCTCCCTTCATGTGCACAGCTCGTATCACTTATTTTTATATAAATATATATTATTTGCCTGGTTTTGATACTTTGGCCAAATGCTGTTACTTTATAATGTGGTTTAACCACTTAGATTATTTTTTTCAAAGAGTTTGTTTCTAGTTTTATCATTAAACCACAAGAAAGCTACATAAGCACAAATGTAATTAAGTCGTATGGAAGTGTTGTCTATCATTAAATCTTACTTTACATGAGTGCATCAGTTCAAAGACGGCTCTCCCAGAGAGATCAGATATGCTATGTGTGGAATGAAAGCAGCTTTAGAGTGAAAGCTTACTCTTTGCAAAAAAACCTCTGTGTCCCTACCAAACACAATTACTTCGTGATTTATACCAGAGAAACCAAAAAGTCAAGAAATTCTCATGTAGGATTCCAGTACCAACCTTACCTTCTGCCCTTTGTAGCCCTCATTCTTGGTTTTGGCAGCAGGGAGAATTGTTATGAGCTTGTCCCTGGGAGTTTGGGACACAGGGCATGTCATGAAGGAGTGGACTTTGTTACAGAGAATGGGGTCAGAATTGCAAGGTCAATTAGAATGGCACATAGGAGTATGTCAAAGAGGCCATCACTAGAAGAGTGCCAAAAGGTATTAGGGCATTTTTTCTTACTAAATTATGAAAGTCAAATGGGATTTAGGCTCCTAAGCCAAGGATTGGCAACTTTTGGCATGTGGCCCACCAGGGTAAGCCCCCTGGCAGGCCAGGATGATTTGTTTACCTGCCGCGTTCACAGGTTTGGCTGATCACAGCTCCTAGTGGCTGCACTTCATCACTCCAGGCCAATGGGGGCTGTGGCCAGTGGGAGCTGCAATCAGCTGAACCTGCAGACGCAGCAGGTAAACAAACCAGCCTGACCCCCCAGGGACCTTACCACTGCCAGTGGGCTTACCCTGGCAGGCCGCATGCCAAAGGTTGCCAATCCCTGTACCTAAGCCATTAAGGCTCTTTTTAAAATTTTACTATAGGCATTTAAGTCCCATTTTCTAAAGGGACTTAGGCCTAGATTTTTAAAGATGTGATCAATGGTGCAATGCCTCACAGATTTAGGAGCCTAATCTTATTTTCAAAAGGGCTGTAGGCAGTTAGGAGTCAAAATTCCAATGACTTTCAATGAGATCTAGACTCTAAGACACTTTTGACAATGAGACAAAGATTTCTAAGTCACTTTGGTGCCTTTGGAAAATTTACCCATTATCTCAGTGGCCACAATACAAAAAGTCAGATCATATGGAAGAGCTGGTAAGGGAGGATAACAACATTTTAAACCCTTTGACAAATTATTTGTCAGTGGTTTTAAAAATATAAATGGATTTATACATTGGGTAGAGACTCAGATCGAAATCCAACAATTTTTCTATTCCGGTTATGATGTTCCACACTTGTAGTTTTTAAAGTGATCCTGTAAAGCAGAGCTGTGGAAAATGTAATGGTTCTGTTTCCTACAAACTTCATGTAAATATTAATACTGAGGAAGCAGTATTCATGCTAATTTGGTCCTGCTTTTTGTCTGAGAGTCACTCCTGGTTTCCAGGACTGTATTATGTAGTTTGCATTTGCTGGAGTTTTTTGGAAGAAAATTTTCAACCAGTGAATTGTTTACAAACTGTTCACTTTTATATTCTTCCAGATCTGCTAAATATTTACTTCAGTTCAGTCCATTTGGCCAAATGAATCAGCATTCCATTCCAACATGTGCATTATCCACCAGCACAAGTTAGAGGAGCACTTGGGTTGCTTTAATGTACACCAGAGGCTGGTTTATCCTCCAATGACAGCAGAAAACCTGTGCCCCAATCCAGGTGCTCCAAGTGCTGCTCCAGCACATCTAGGAAACTTGCCCTTTGTTCTTTTTTTTTTTAGGTATGAACAGAAACCTTTTCATGACATTAACAATTACAGAAAACTGTTTTTAAAATGTAAACATTTCCTGTGGTGGAGAGAAACCAAACTGTGCTAGCTGAGTAGAACTACAGAGCAAAATGAACTGTAAACAAAAAATAATCAACCAGTATATTTTTCCTGCCTAAGCTGAGCAAAATGCTAGAACTAGAAAATCAACATAAACAGAGACATATAAATATCAGGCTGGCTTGTCCCCTTTGTGGCACCAATTTTATGCTGCTACAAATCTGCTGAAACCAGTGGAGTTACAGCAGTGTTGGACTGGTGAGATTAAGTGGAAAAATCAGACCTTCAAGGGCAGAACCTCACTTAGGTGGTCCATTGATGTCTAAGAAGTGATGACAATTTACATTTATTGAGGGAATGTCCCCCTTCCCATGCCAGTTTTAAAAGTTGTCTTTTTAATTAAGCTACAGTGGTGTTATAAATACAAGTAATATTATTTTTATATTGTTCCTTTAAAGCAATGCACTGTCACCAGTCTGTCTGCAAGTCTGGCAGAGAAATGAATATCAGCAGCTTAAATTGAACATTATTACAAATGTATGAGATTGTGACATAGCTGTGTATTTTCACACTCTCTGCTACATTTTCTCATTTTTTCCCCTGGATTCAGGTTTAGAATAGATTCTGCCGGCTTTGCAATGGGAGATTTTTTAGATCATTTATGTGAATGGAAAATTTGGTCCAGTGTGCCTCAGGACTGAATGAGGGATCTTGAAGAATTTTAGCCCATTGCCAAAAAGAGCTTGCAAGATTTCAGGCATGTCTTTGGAAGGTTCTAGAGGTCTTCATGAATTGGTATGTTCAAGGTGGCCACGGTTTGATTGTAGTCACGAGCTGTGTATGTGCCTCTCTCTCTCCAAATATTGGGTAGGAGTATGTGTACCAGAAAGAGCCTTTCGACAGGTGTTGATATTTATAATCCAGTTATGATTCCTATTGTGACATTAATCTGCACATCCAGAGATCTGATATCTGAGCTGCCTGCCCAGCATAATTCTCAGCTGTTGAATATATCTGTGCAAAATCTGCTGTTCGAAGTATATGTGCATCAGCTCCCCATGTTGTGCCCAGAGGTTTTCAGATGAGGCTAGTCCTTGCTTTTACCTTTTTGCATGTTTTCCTGATATACTTTAAAAGTCAAGCTTCTGTCCAAGGTTACACCCAAGTAGTTCATATAGGGGTCATTTCAGATATGTTGACTACAAAAGGTGACAGTCACTCCTTGGCAGCTTTGTTGTTCAGGTGAAAGTCTATTGCCAAGTTTTTGGAGGTGCTGGGGCAGAGCTTCCAATATTCAAAGTATTTTACCATTACTTGGAGGTCGGCGGAGAGGGTGCCGCAGATGATAGTAAGATCTTTGCCTTGTATCACAAGAGTGATGTCATCAGCATAAGTAAATTTATGTGAAATTATCAGGTAAGTCACCAGTGCAGATGTTGACTAGCGAAGGACCTAGCACAGGTCCTTGAAGTAGACCATCATTGATGGTATGTGCTTCACTGATCTACCCATTCAAAAGGGCACAGTATCAATGGCTGCTCAACATTGTGGCAAGGAGTACCTCAGTGCTATGGTATTTGATGACCCTTGATGCCTTGAGCAATAGCTCCTATACCCAGACCATGCTGCAGGCAGGAGATAAATCAATCAGCACCAGCCAAGTTTTTAGATTCCACTGCAAGTCAACCTCAATGGTCATGTCTACACTGCAACAATAGACTCACAGCAGCGAGTCTCAAAGCCTGGGTCAACTGCCTTGGTCTTGCACTATGGGGCTAAAATTAGCATTGATATATATAACACTGAAGAAGTTAAGAATTTTATGTACAATTTAAAATGAAACCAGTAATCAGTGGAAAATTAGCCACTGGGCCGACGAGACCTATGCCCAGGGGCTCTGGCCAACTGGGGAACCCCAGAAAAAATCTGGGGCTCTGGGCAGCAGAAGCCCAGAGCCCTGGCCACCGGGCAGGCGGATGGGACAGGAGAAGCCCCCACGCCCTGACCTCACTCCCTGGCAGCAGCATCATGCAGGCGGAGAGGCCACTGAGGGAGGGAAGGGAAGAAAAGAGCAAACAGGTTGCAGGGCTGCAGTGGGGGAGTGGAATGGGGGGACCCTGGGTGGAACAGGGATGAGGTCCTGGGGAAGGGGGATAAAGGGGAGGGGCTGTGGGTGGGGCCACCGGCAGAAGAGGTGGAACGGGGCAGGAATACAGGTGGAAAGGGCACCCCACTTGCTCTGGCCCAGGGCCCCAAGAAACTTTAATTTGCCTCTAAGCAGGATTTTAAAATGAAGGAGAAAAGAATATTGAATACCATACTCTAATAAGCTTCAATACAATACAATGCCTAAAAGTAGTACAAATGCCATGAACTTTTCTGGGCTACAGACATCTGGTAAGCAGATCACAAGTAGCTGATGTAATGTGTTTGGTTCATTCATGTTAATAAAAGCCTCGTTTGTTATACAAATTTAGATGTTATTTGTAGAAGCAAAAATGCAACTGTTTTGACTTTCTTCATATGTTCTATTTACCAAATGGTATCTCAAACATTCACAAAAAAATCTTCAGACTAGAAGTAAATTCCAGATTCCTGAAATACCACTGGATCAGAAATCCTCTAAGACCAGAAGCTGGAAGTATAAAAACTAAAAGATTTCAAAATTTTTCATTCACCAGAGTTAACTTATCCATCCACATTAAGTGACCTATCCAGGGCTACAGAGCTGGATAAAAGCAAGTATTAAAATTGAAGATTCTTTTGCACACACGCCTGTTTTCAGATCACATCCTCTTTCAAAAACAGCCTTAAATTACTTGTTAAGCAGTATCAGCCTTGGGATGTATATCTGAGTTAAACAATTCTATGCAAAAGTCAATAGGTTCTATAGCTTTGCTTAAAATATCTGTCCATTTTAAATATTCACTACTATGAGTGATGTTTCCTAACAGTGACTTCACAGTATAGTATAGAAAATACTGCAATCAGCAGAACTTATCAGTGAAAGTCCTTATTTTAGAGAGAAAACCAAAAGCATTTTTATTCCTATAGGGTTTATGTGACAACACTAGCTAAGAGATTTCTTATACTAATGCCTCTTTGAAAATAATCAAAAAGATATTTCCCTAGTATCATGAATATGAATTACTTTTGTTTGTTCCACAAATGCACAAATTGCCTTTTAGGTCCTTTATAACATTCCCTGTCCAAGTCTTGAAACTGATATTTTAACATAGGCAGCCAACCTATGGTTTAATGGTTTGAACACGTGTGGAAACCTAGAACTTCTGGGTTCTAACCTCTTTTGTGACAAGGCGCTTACTGCTCTGGATGATGTAGCTGGCAGAAAAAAATCAAATATTAACATAAAGCAGTGATGATACTGATGACCTTGATAAAGCACCGATGAAGGAAAAACACTGTATAACAGCAAAGGATTATCATTTGCTGGATGGTGTTGTGGTTAAAGTAGTGAACTAGGGCCTGAGATCTTGGTTCAGTTCCAAGCTCTAGAACAGTTCCTTCATGACTTTCAGACAGGATCTTAAGTCATTTGATCACTCTGACTCAGTTCCCCATGTGTAAAATGGGCATACTATTTATTTCCTCACACCTTTGGTCTGTTTCCTAATTACACCGAAAACCGTGAGTGGTAGGAACTGTCTCTTATGAGGTAATTTCAGAGCCTCTAATATAGTGGGGCCCTGACTGTAACTGGGATGTGTGGGTGCTGTTGTAATAGAAATAATAAAAAATATCTTCTTTAATTTCCCAATGTGTAAAGGGGAAACAATACTTTTTTACCTGGCAGGGATGTTGTGCAAGCTAATACACTGAAGTGTTAAATTCAGATCTGATGTAAGAGGGTACAATTATTTGTATAACCACTATGTACCTGCTAAGCATTAACATTGTTCAGCTTATTTTTAATCACATTTCTTTTCTCACCTCTTTGTACCGGAACTCTTCTAAATGACATCAGCATCTCTCAGTGATTCCTGGCATTCCCAGAAGTGCCACCTTCCACATTTTTGAATGAAATCAGAACATAGTGGCCCTCAGATGATTGGATGATCATCAGTTGATATCTGTATCTGCACATATTACTATCTCAGTCACTGCAAGACTTAAATTACAGTATTTCTGCAGTTTCAAGAAGAAATGGATTGTAAAAGTATTCAAACCTTCTCTTCTAAGAAATCAGTTCACCTTTGCTTCCTGACCCAGTGACCCCTTTTTCTCTTTCATATTCAGCTTGCAGAATACTAAATATGAACAATATTTTTTTCAGTCTTAAAGGGTCCTCTAAGCCATACAGAAACAAAAATCATACTATTTGCAGTGGTCTCAGTGCTCATTAGCATGGGGGAAAAATCTGTATAATGCCAGTTATCAACACTGCTGCAAGAAAATAAGAGAAAAGCAACATTGTGTATGAAGCTTATTGAATTGCAAACTGCTTTCTCAGCAATCAAGGCTGTACGCTGATGCAAATCAGATGCTTACATAATGCTATTATAATGGAAGTGTAACAAATTGCTGATTAAGATACTCTTTGTGTGCTGATACTATTTTGCCTTTTCACTTAGAGCAGAATGTTGACAAATTACCATTTTAAAATGGACCGTTTTGGCACTACGCACAACCAAACACATCTACCTCCTATTTTATTTTTTAGACATCAAACAGAGCATAGCAGGAACAAACCACCTCTCTAACTTCATATCTTGGGGTTGCAGTCTAATCTCAGATGTTCATGTGCTAGAGTGGATTCTTCTAGCTCTGCAGCATGTCACATGGCTAAGATTAGGACCTGGCCTTAGCAGGCTTCTTGATGTAATGCAAGAGTCAAACTTCTGGCATGTGATGTGCTTCACTGTACATTCTTAACAAAACAAAAGAAAACTACGACTGTATCAGTCATTCAATGTACAGTGATGCAAAACACCATTGAGAATTGGTAGTTAACAAAAACATGCTTCTTTGTAAGATATCTGTGGTCAAATCAGATGTAATAAAATAAAATGATATTTTATAACCTAATATTTAGTTTTAATTCCTAATGCCAAAGAATACTTAGGAATCACCTCAACCCCAAGTAAAGTCCAAGACTCCAAGCTGATCCAGGTAAAGTAAAGTGATAGGTTTCAGATGAGTAGCCATGTTAGTCTGTATCAGCAAAAACAATGAGGAGTCTCTGTGGCACGTTAGGCCTGGTCTACAGTATGCGATTATGTAACCCATCCACTTCACCCCAGATGACTGCCCAAGCAGCAGAAGGCTGGCATATCCTAAGTATTGATTTATATCATGGCCTTGCCCATCCCTCCTCCCCTTATCCTCCATCCCACCCGTTCCTTCCCTCCTACCCACCCTCCTCCAGGCTACTTTGTGACTTAGCTCCCCGTGTTTTTAATCAAATAATAAAGAATGCATGGTTTTGAAATAATAGCGACTTTATTTCCTCTGCAAGCTGTGATCTAAGGGGCGAGGGCAAGAATTAGAGTCAACAAAGGGGCAAGGTTTGCATCAAGGGGAAACAAACACAACTGTCACACCATAGCCTGGCCAGTCATGAAACTGGTTTTCAAAGCCTCTCTGATGCGCAGCATGCTGAGCTGTGCTCTTCTAATCGCACTGGTGTCTGGCTGTGTGAAATTGGTCGCCAGGCGATTTGCCTCAATATCCCACCCTGCCATAAACATCTCCTCCTTACTCTCACAGATATTGCGGAGCACAGAGCAAGCAGCAATTACAATTGGAATATTGGTTTTGCCGAGATCTATCCTAGTCAGCAAAGAGCACCAGTGAGCTTTTAAACGTCCAAATGCACATCTACCACCACTCTACACTTGCTCAGCCTATAGTTGAACTGCTCCTTACTACTGTCCAGGCGGCCTGTGTACGGCTTCATGAGCCATGGCATTAAGGGGTAGGCTGGGTCCACGAGGATAATTATAGGCATTTCAACATCCCCAACTGTAATTATCTGGTCTGGGAAGTAAGTCCCTTCCTGCAGCTGTTCAAACAGACCAGAGTTCTTGAAGACGCGAGCATCATGCACCTTTCCCAGCCATCCCATGTTGATGTCGGTGAAACGTCCCTTGTGATCCACCAGTGCTTGAGAAGTACCCCTTGCGGTTTACGTACTGGCTGCCCTGGTGGTCCGGTGCCAAGATAGGAACATACGTTCCGTCTATCGCCCCACCACAGTTAGGGAACCCCATCGCAGCAGAGCTATCCATAATGACCTGACATGTCCCAGAGTCACTATTCTTGATAGCAGCAGGTCAGTGATTGTGCTGGCTACTTGGATCACAGCAGTCCCCAGAGTAGATTTGTCCACTCCAAATTGATTCCTGACTGATCGGTAGCTGTCAGGCATTGCAAGCTTCCCCAAGACTGTTGCCACTCGCTTCTCAACTGGGAGGGTGGCTTTCATTTTGGTATCTTTGCACTTCAGGGCAGGGGACAGCAAGTCACAAAGTTCAAGAAAGTGACTTTATACATGTGAAAGTTTCTCAGCCACTGGGAATCAACCCATACCTGCAACACTATGCAGGCTGTGCTTGTTTCCTGGGCCCAGAATCAGCATTGCACAGCATGAACCTGGCACAATGCCACTATGATGTCCCAATTGCCACATCCTGTGCTTCCAGGAATGTCTGTGTCCATGTCCTCATCACTATCGTCATTGTGTTGTCATCACGTCCTTGCCTGGTTTTGCACATACTGCAGGATAATACGCAAGGTGTTTACAATGGTCACAACTGCAGCAGTGGGCTAAGCAGGCTATATGCTTGACGTGCTATGGCATCTGCATGGATAATCCAGGAAAAAAAGTCGTGAAATGACTGTTTGCCATTGCTTTCACGGAGGGAGTGGAGAATGACCACATGTACCCAAAACCACCTTGCTCAGCCTGTAGTTGAAATGCTCCTTACTACTGTCCAGGCTCCATGAGTCATGGGAGCAAGGGGTAGGTTGAGGTAGGTGCGACCATGCTGCCAGCTGGGAGAGCAGCTGGAGGCAGAAGCCTCCAGCTCACAGAAGAGCAGAGTTGCAGGGGAAGCAATGGAGCCATACACCATTTACGAGGATGGCTAGCAGTCCTGCTGCACTGTCTGCTGCAGAGTTGCAGGAGAGCAGAGTTGCAGTGGAAGTGGTGGATCCATATACCATGTATGAGGATGGCTAGCAGTCCTATTGCACCATCTGCTGCAGAAAAAAGACACAAAGCGATTGTCTGCCGTTGCTTTCACGGAGGGAGGGGCGACTGACAACATGCACCCAAAACTATCCATGAGAATGTTTTTGCCCCATCAGACATTGGGAGCTTAACCCAGAATTCCAATGGGTGTTGGAGAATGCGGGAACTCTGGGATAGCTACCCACAGTGCACCACTCTGCGAGCTGATGCTAGCCATGGTACTGTGGACACACTCCACTGACTTAACATGCTCAGTGGGGACACACACAATCAACTGTATAAATTCTCTTCCGAAAAATTGACGTCTATAAATTCAACCTAATTTCATAGTGTAGATGTATCCTTAGACACTAGCAAATTTATTTAAGCATGAGATTTCATGGGCTATAACCCACTTCAGATTATAGCCCACAAAAGCTTATGCCCAAAAAAATCTGTTGGTCTCTACGGTGCCACAAGGACTCCTCGTTGTTTCAGGTAAAGTAAAGTAATTGCCTGCTTCTCAGGCCCAATAAAAAACAGGTACTGGGCCTAGGGGACTGTGGAGGTTTGCGGGCATGCTGTGTCTCTACCTGCGGCCCACAGTGATAAATAGGTTGAGAGCCACTGCTTTAGACAAACTCACTGGTAAGGATAAAACATTAAAATAACTTTATTAACTATAGAAAGATAGATTTTAAGTGATTATAAATGTTAGGCACTGAAGTCAAAGTTGGTTACATAAGATATAAAAACAAAGGTAGAATTTAGATTACCATTCTAACAGACTAAGCAAGATTTGAATCAAACAGCTTTTCGCACCCCACTGGATGTTCCAGGCATTTTGCAGTTTTTAATACAGAGACAGAATTCTCTTCTCAGCCTGGGACCACCAATCTCCCCAGTTCAAAGTCTGTCTTAAAAACAATCTTCTAGGTGTTGAGATGTAGGGGAGAGAGAGGCCAAGTGGTGATGTCATTGACCGTCATTTATACGTTCTCTTTGGGTGCTAGAAAGATCCTTGCTGTGATGTGGGGGTTGGGCAGTCCCCACTGTCTCTTCATAACCTCTCTGAGGAGTCTCTGGGAGAATGGATTCTTCTGGATGGGTCATCAACATGTCTGGCTGGTCCTGATGCAAATCTGTCTTGTCAGAGTTAGTTTTTCCTTTGTTGCACTGAAAGGCTAGCTCTGGGCGTTTCCCTCTTACCACATATTTTAGTAACAAACATATAGTAATACTTCATAACTTCACATACAATGACAGTACATAAAATCCAGCAAGGTAGTAATTTTCAACAGATCAAGACTTTTTAAATGATATCTCACAAGGCCAATTTGGTACAAAACATATCATAATCATATCACAGTGGGGGTTTCAGGGTGCTATTTTGAGGTACAGTGTGTCACAAATGTATAAAACCTATGGATTATACCTCCAGGTCATGAGATGAGGTCTGAAACTCTTGAGTGGAGTGAAGTTAGACTGCCTGACAAACGTTTGGAACTGTTGCTTTGAGAACTAAACTGTGTTAAATCCTAAAACTGTTCTCAAGGTTGTTCTGTTTCCAAGCTAAAACTGTTTGGGTTAAATTTAGATGGACTGTTATAGACAACCTGGGAATTGTGCATGGTCTGAAAAGGAATAATCCCAAAATATGCATCTCTGAAAGGGGCTTTTTCTTCTCATTTTGTTTGATTTGGTGTTTTAATGACTCTTCTGCTCCCAGTCATGGATATAATGTGTATTCCAATCTACAGAATTTTAAACTGTGGACCAGCTATGTAACCTAGATGGGCCTGGATCCGGATCCCTGGCTGTTCACTGGACGCCATCTTTGCTGGATCGGTTTCTGAGAAAGAAGGAGATTCTGTCCCATCCAAGAAGTGTGGAGAAATGTTCCTCGCCTCTTGTCTTCACCCTTACCTTCCTAGTCCTGCAGAAGATATTCTTCCTGCTTCATTATCCATTTGGCCTGAGCTGACAACATTTAGTGCCATTTCACTGCAAAGCAATCTGCCTGACTGTAAAGGAGTATACTTTTACTTTTGATCCTACTTACATCTTCTGCCTTCTCTTGCTCATCTTTTTGGTCTGGAGGAATTTGATTTAACAAAACTCAAGGCTTGTAAGTAAATTTATTGTATCCTTGTTTTAACTCTGTTCATATCTGCCATCACATAACCAAAGAGTTTTGTAACTTGCAGTTTTCCTGGCATATGTAAGTTAATAAGGATAGGAGTGAACATTGTGTATGGTTATTAAGGAGTTAAATTGGAGGCTGTGAGGGAAAAACTCCTAACAGTTTCAGCCATGGCACCTAATCAGTTAATAAACCATGGCAGATATACAGTACATTTCAAAGGATGAAGACAGATACAATTCAAGAGGAAAGGGGATGGCTTGTCACACATAACATAACTGTCACATTAATTTGTGAGCAAACAGGATGCTCTATAACATAGGATTAAAAATGAATTTTCAAAGTGGTTTGCAGGAGTTATACATCCAAAGCAAGATATAACCTGCTTCTTGTGCATTGGCACATGCCACTGCTATGATAGATACATCTGATGTGGTATCTGGTTCTCAGGACAATTTTTGCCATGAAAATGGATTAATCTTTTCCAACAATTTCCATTTCCCTCGCACCTTTAAGGCTGGGTTCTATTTTTAATGCAATGTTCTATTCTTATTACTATCTCTGTCCCAAGTACGAAAGTCTGTAACAACAGTACCTGATGTTGCAGTGTTATAACTCATCCCTCTGACAAAGCCAGAAATGAGAACTGACAATGGCACAAAATGAATCCATTCCCACCCCGGCTCCCCAGATTGTAATGGGAACGGAAGATGACACCACATTTACTCATTCCAGATGTGACAGGAATGAGAAATGGTACAAAGACAGCCCCATCTCCTTCTAGTTGGATGCTCTGAAACATGTACAGAACTCTAGGGAGTCTCAAACAATGCCTTTCCCATTGCTCCTTTGTGATTTCTCCACTTGCCCACCTTTTTAACTGAAATATTTAGGAGAAGGAAAACTGTTTCCAATGTTCATTAGGACTTGATCCTGCAAAGCACCAGTGAAGTACTTCTGTAAGTGCAAGGTTAAAAGCAATACACAAGACAATGCAGGTAAGGAAATCTGATCCTGCAGCAAGCACTGCTGCCTATCTACCAGATTATTTCTGATACTAAGAAGGGGTAATGTCAAAGAGGAACGAGCATGATTTGCTAAGAACCTCAAACTGTTTGTAACACACCTACAGCAATGGGACCCTGGTCCAGGGCTAGCGCTCCTAGGCACTACAGTAATGCAAATTTGCACGCTGAGGATCCATGTCTCCACAGCTTTACCCATTCTCTGTCCTCCCATTCTGTTTTTTTGCCCTGCACTCTTGCTCATAAGTGAGCAAGATAGGTACCAGGCTTGAAACTTCATGTCAGTGGACGGTACCTACAGTTGTACTCTGTTTACTTCCATGCTATCACCTCTCATCCTCTCACTGAGCACAACAGCTATACGTGGAGTTGAAGGACCCAGGCACTACTGGCTGAAATGACGATTCCTCTAAAGAGGACAGACACACGTCTTTCGAGTTATAAGCACTGCATCACTCATACTGAATACGATTTGTATCTACTGAATAATGTATAGGCCTATGCCCAGAAAATAGGAAATCAATATGCTTCAAATGTAAAATGTGATCCATTGGACAGGGCATAAGACTGTGTCTCAGGAGAGTTGTGTTCTGTTCTTGCTTTTGTCCTGTTGCGTTGCCTTGGGCAAAGTCCCTTCACTTCTGTCTTCCCCTCTTTCCCCTCCCATGCTTTGTATGTCTACTTACATTGCGAGCTCTTTGGGGCAGGGACTGTCTCTCACTGTGTTTGTACAGCACTTAGCACAAGGGGATCTTCGTCTCTAGGTGCTACCGCATTATAAAGAATGAATTATAAGTGAAAGATTAATGAGGTGCATTTATAATACACCAGAGACATGACCATATTTTCTAATGAAGAAAGCATATGGGCAAACTAAATACATTACTAAATATGTTCCAGTTTGGGATGTAAATACGAAATAAAAGTGTAGAGGCAGAAGGGTGATTGGAGAGGGAAGGGAGGAATGAAAAAGGAGCTAACTAAAGGCCTCTCAAGAGATAGTAAGGAGAGAATTCCTTGTAAGGGTACGTCTTCACTACCCACCAGATTGGTGGGTACTGATTGATCTATCGGGGATCGATTTATCGCGTCTCATCTAGACGCAATAAATCGATCCCCAAAGGCGCTCCCCATCAACTCTGGTACTTCAGCTCACTGAGGGGTGCAAGCGGAGTCAATGGGGAAGCCCGCTGCCGTCATGATGACACCAGGTAAGTTGATCTAAGATGCGTCGACTTCAGCTACATTATTCATGTAGCTGAAGTTGCTTATCTTAGATGGACCCCTCCTCCAAGTGTAGTCCAGGCCTAAGAGAGAGAATATGTTTGAGAAGCAGCAGGGGCAGCATGAAGCCAGCCCAGCCCACTGAGAGGAAAGGTGTCTGCTCTGTGATTGCTACACAGTTCTGCACCACCTGCTCAATTTTGTTTCTTTAAAAATGACAGAAACAGGGTGACCAGACAGCAAATGTGAAAAATCAGGACGGGGAGTGGGGGGAAGAGGGTAACAGGAGCCTATATAAGAAAAAAGACCCCAAAACAGGGACTGTCCCTATAAAAATCGGGACATCTGGTCACCCTAAGAAAGCATGATAGGAAGCTTTTTGCTACACTACAGCACCAAAAAGAAGCCACTGATAGGAAAACAGATACCAGGGAGACAAATGTGAAGCATGAAACTGAAATGGTCTTTTCAAACAGGCAAATAAATGTTTATAAAACTTATTGTGAAGGGTCACCAAGAAAAACATCAGCCATGAGGTAACTGTCCAGCTGTCAGGTTCTCAAGGAGTACCATGTATAGTCTCATAAATGATTCTCTCACTACAATATCCATCTGAGCCTAACATAAGACTCTTTCATGTCTTATCTGTTTTCTACCAGGAAAATAATTAACTTTCTCTCATTTAAGGAAACAGGAAAAATTGATAAATTGTTCCTCCAGCAGTTAGCTGGTTTGAAATTCAGCTGACTATGATTAAACTACAAATTAACTGCAAGAGTAAACCAGGGTCCAGAACTCATATCCTGTCTGATGTTTATTTAATATATACATCTGCAATGGTAATATAAATAAAAAACCAGTTCCACTCAAAGATCCAAATTACAGATTGAGCAAAACCAGTCTCTCAAAAAATAAGAATGCTCTGAGTCTTTGCCTGAAGCTTGATCTGAACTGAAATGTCTTCTGAGGCTCAGAAAATTCAGATGTTTTAATTGCCACTTATCTCTTTTCATAGCCAGAGATATGAGGCAGAAAAGCCAAACCTGTCTCCTGGAAAATTTCCACCAATATTTGTCTGAAATTGTAACTGAATTTGATTTGCCTGTTGAAAAAAGGATCAGGGCCAGTACATACAGGATAGAAAATGAGATAAAAGGCCTGGTGCTTCAGGGAGGAGTCAATAGTGTATTTCTTTTATCCTACCCTTTACCATATCACTCTCTATTTTATCCTAAAAGTGGGAAAGGTGAAATGGAGGATAGGAAGTTGCTTGACTGACTGGACAGCCTTTTCTTTCTCCACCTGCCCAAATCTTCCCATATACACATCTTTGATTCCTACCCAAAGTGTTCCCTACAAATTACCTCCCCTGCAACACATGTTTGGGTCCAATTATTTGCCCCCAAATCTAGTGTCATACTTATAACCTTTTCAGTCCAACTTACCACTCTGGCAAACAGGAGGGTTTAAATGTTGTATTGCCCCAAGAGACTACCTGTTGTGCTTTCTGTGGTAGAGGTGGTCCTGAGCAGTGCAGCATTCTATGTGTATATTCATTGGAGAGAGGTCAAAGCCGTGAAGTTCAGATTCAAAAATATTATATCCTTTGTTCATGGAAAGGGTGCTGCTGCCATATGGCATGAGTTGCAGGGTCACAATGGGTTTCCACAGAAATATTGTCCGAAGCGTGAATATTTGGGGCCACAGGGGCTTGAATGAAGGATTGCTTGACACTGATTCCAAACTAGGGCTTGCTGTGCTGCCTTGAGTATACTGAGTTGGAATGGATCATTGATACCACTGACTTCCAAATCATATCTTTTGTGTGAACATGACATTTTAAAACCATACCAGTTCAGATCTGGACACATTTTATCAAACGCTTGTTTCATGCCCTTTTTATGGTCAGCTTTTAAATGCAGTCTATGACCAAACAGATTCTATAAAGAGAACAAAGTAGAGGCACATTGGTAGGGTAGTGACGGAATATTCACAGGTACAGTCTTGCACCACATTTAGTTTCCCATAATCTTTATCAGTCATTATGGACTAAATCTAGGGTGACCAGACAGCAAGTGTGAAAAATCGGGATGGGGTAGGGATAATCGGAACCTATATAAGAAAAAGACCCAAAAATCGGGACTGTCCCTGTAAAATCAGGACATCTGGTCACCTAACTAAACAAGATATTCCCTTCCATGCCCAAAGCAAAGAAACAGAACAAGGGCATTGGTGCAACAACAGTAATTTTGTCTTGTGGAATCCTAGGAGGTTCAGAGAAACCTGCAGAACAAATATCAGAGCTTTACACAAAAGAAAATAATTTAATAAGGAAGTAGCTGACTGAGAAATCACTGCCAGCAAGATAAGGAGAGTGAAAACAATTAGCACAGAGCTTCCATTAGACAAACACAAAAAGAAACAGAAATCTGTCAGGAAGATGTTGCAGTTGCCATGCACACACACAGACATACAACCTACATAAGAAGTGTTTATAAGTTTGTAATGGCATGTAACTAATCTATTATTAGATTTGTAATAGACTTCAGAAAAAGCCCTTGGGGTTTACAGTAGAATTACAAAATTTAAAGTGACCCCTGTGTGGTGTTGTCACAAAAAAGGAAAATGCAGTTGGGCTGTGCAAGTACAGGTATTGCATGCAAAACTAGTTAATTACTTCTCTCTATTCTGTACTCATGAGATCACACTATATATAGTAAAGGTGCTGTTTTCAGAGTAGAGGGAGTGCCAAACAGGGTAACTACAATAACAATGCTTGGAGAAAATGATCCAGAAAGAATCATTAGGAGAGCCAAATATGCAGGCCACTCAGGAGTCTGGAAAAAAGACAAACATGATAGAGATTTCCAAGTTTATATATAATAAACAGGTCAGATTTGACAGATTGAGGAATAATGGGTCCACGTTGCCAGTAGAAATATTAGATTACATTGTAGGAGTAATTTTGTAATCATAAAATGAACTAGCCAATGGAAAGTGGTTCCCAAGGAAGGAGTGATATGACCATCACTGGAAATTTTCAAGCCAGAACGTAATGATTTCGAGATGGTTTCGAGATCTAACATCAGCTACAGTTGTCTAAGAGATGACGTTCTAGAGGTTCCTTCTAGGGGCCCTAGTGACTCTCAGAATGAACAAGGTCATTCTTCTCCTAGATAGCAGAGCTGGATTCAGACAATCCCCAGTGGGGCTGCTGTTGCCCTGCCCATGTACTAAGGCACCTCTTCTGTGCTGTGATTCCAATAGTGCTGGGATGACAGCATAAACCACCCACACATGCTTGCTGAATGGTCAGGGCCCTGCTACCGTGCCTCTTTGAGCATGGAAAAGGGACGTGTAACTTTGGCAGGTATAAAAATATCTCTGAGAGGATGTAATTAAAACACTGATACATGTTTGCAAAATTATTTGAGATGCTCAGATGAAAAGTTTTATAAAGTACAAATTATCATGAACATTTCGTTAACTGGAATGGAAGGATTTTGCACTTTGGTGTGGATACTCTGAGACCAATAGTTTCATTAATTTTCTTTATACTGATCATCTTCTACCACTGATTCAAGTGAGAGGAGGAGTAAGTTTTACATTTTGATTCTGTATGACTTCCAAGTCCCAGGACACACTTCCCTTTTGTTCTATTTTATCTTCTACACTATTGGAGGTCCATTTTGCCCTCTTCCTGCATGTTAAACTTAGCTTTAAAACCTAGATAATATGATTCATAGATTGGAAAAGGCCAGAATGAACCATTGTGACTTTATATCACCTTCCAGCTAAGTATCTCAAAATGCTTTATAAACATTAAACCTAACAACACTCCTGTAGAATATTATACATAGTTAACAATGGATAAAGGCAGGCATATGAGGTTAAATGATTAGCCCAGGTTAGACAGCAATAGCTGTAAAGCCAAATAGTATGGGTTCTGACTACTGGACAGACCAGAACGCATTCTGTTATACTGCGGCAGTTGAAGTCATCTAAGGCACTTAAGTTAAGCCATTTCTTCCTCTCCTTGTGGTGTAAATGGGAAAGAGTATTCAGCAAGTCATTCCCAGCCATTTGCACTGAAATTTGATGATCATCTTCATAAGTATTAGGACCCACTACCTATAGTCTCAAGCACCTCTTCCATTACAAATCTAGGTGTATCTTGATCCTGGAGCCGGGAGGCTTGACCAGGGAGCTGAGGTACGCTGTGATGGGAAAGGTAGAGCACCTTTTCTCTGTGATTCAAAGAGTCATGGTTGTGTTCCGTTGTGGAGGCAATGCAAGGGATGTCTTTTTGTGATCTTTCATCTTATTGATTTGTACCATTTTAAGTTTATATGCACCACTCACAGCACCAGATGGATGCTTTATAAACAAAAATGAATATAATAACTACACGTCTGAATGAGAGTCAGTCCAACATATGTGACAGTTCTCCAATGCTACAAAGACAATTGATTTACTAGTTAAATCTTTGGCAGGTACAGTATTAAGACCTGCCATTTTGGGGTGGAACTCTGAGGGGGGAAAGAGGTTAAAAAAAGACTAAATCAATATAATTCTGCACTAATCTCACACCTCTGCAAAGAACTAGGGGTGACATCCCCTCCCCACCCCCCAAAAAGCAGCATATGTCTCAAGCCCATTGCAGTGATTTTCAAAAACAATTTGCACTTTATCTCTGTGAAACTCAGAGATCACACATCAGCCAACACACTGCAAAGTATCAAAAACAAATCAATGTCTGGCCTACCTCCCAAGGTCTGTCCCTGGTTTTATCATTGCTGACAACAGAGTCAGTGTTGTAAGGGCAGTGAAAAATGGCCAATTTATAGGTGTGCTAGGCTTTGCATGTTAGCTAAACTTACCGAGGCATGATTTCCTTGAGAATTATGATAGTAATTAAACAATTTCTGGCACAAGTTCTCAAAAGGGTCACCTGATTTCATCCATCATTTGAAGGCCATAAATGTCTTCTAGAACAGCAGGATAAAAAGTATCAAGCCATATACAAAAGGATATAATCGCTCAACTTTTTAGATGTTGGAAGCAAAAAGCCATGCTAAACATATGGAGACACATAAAGCAGGCACAGGAGAGGCATCTAGCCACTGTAAAAGAGCGCCAGGTTTTTCCACCCTTTTTATAGGAGGCCACACATATTGCCAGTAAATGGGAAACAGCTGGAAAGTAATCTCTGTAAGTCTGAAGTATACTGGCAATCTGAATAGCAAGCTATAATCTGCAAGTGACACTACTTGTTCTGCCATGCTGGAAGATGTTTTATTTGAAGTATTTGATAGTAAAAGAATTTCCAGATTAAAAATCAAAAGAAGTATTCCCAGCTCATTTTCTCTTGATGTGGGAACACAAGAAATTTTAGGAAAAGGAAAATATTATCCCCACCCAAGAGTCTGCAGTTTTAGTGCCCAACACTGGTCCTACTGAAATCAGTGGCAAACTCCCATTGACATCAGTGGGGCTAGGATTAGGTCCTTAAAATGTATCTCTATTTATCACACTTACTTGCATATCCTCCATACCCTCCTCCACTTACAATCTAGGAGTATCTGGAACCCATTTATAGTTGTGCTTCAATTATCTTCTAGTAACTTATTCCATGTTTTAACCCTTCACATCCAGTACCCTACTTACTCCTACCTTCCTACTTCTTTGATCTCTCCTCTATCATATATAATTTACTACCATATTATAAAGTCACTTATAGCACAAACACTTATAGCATGAAGAGGTAATGAGTGCATTGCTCTCTGTTTGTTTGCATCTGATTGATTTTTCTTTAGGTTTCTGATAGGAGAGAAAAGAGAAAAGGCAGGTAAAGTAATATCTTTTATTGGACCAACTTATTGGACCCAAGGGTCAATAGAAACAAAAATCACAGTAGAGCTTCAATACTAAGTGATATCCAACATGGGTATGCTGGGCTCTTTTTAAAAGAGTCTGAGTCTGCTTCAGTCTCCACACATTTTGGAGGGATTGATAAGTGTCTATAAGGCAGTAGAGCCATAAAGATGGTTCTTCACCTTCTGAGCTGCAAGTCAAATGAAGAATTAGTATCCTTGAAAGGAGAAGTGAGTGAAAGTTCTTCAACCTATCTCAGCTTTTGCCCAACAAATAGATTCCCTGCCTCTGAACAGTGAGAAAACCTCTTCCTTACGAGAGAAGACACTTGTAGTGAAAAATTTGGTGTAGTTCAAAACCCAGTTTTTGACCAGGCCTGCTCCTTAACCCAGGAAGAACTTAGGGAGGGATTGTGCCTTCTGACTTCAAAGGTTTGAATGCTGCACCATCCTAAAGGAAGGGAGCAGCCAGTCCTCTTGGTGCTTCAGGACGACTCTGCAAGTCCATGCAGAGGGAGATGGGATGTGGTCCTGCATCTTTCCCAGGTCCTGTCTGTGTGAGATTATGCATGTCCCTGGGTACCAAAGGAAGGAGAAGTTCCTGTGTATCTTTGGCCAGGTCTACACTCGGGGGCGGGGGAGGGAGGTCAACCTAAGATACGCAACTTCAGCCGATCTGGCAGGTAGTGTAGACTTACCCTTTGGGTGCAGAGACATTTCCTGACCTTGGTTCTGCATGGGTTGTGCAGGGGTGAGGTAAGTGTGAGGAGAAATGTTCCTTGCATTCTCCCTGTTCACCTATTCAAGGGTCTATCACAATCTGTGCCTTTGTCTCCTTTGTCAACGAAAAGTTTCACATAATAGTCGGGGCTCTGAGAAACCCCAAATAAGATGCAACTGTGTTTGCCAATTATGAGGCTTTTTAGTTGAGCTAAAGAAACGTAAGCATTAATTGCTCAAGAAGGGGTCCCCCAGGCACAGTTTTGCCTTCAGTGCTCTCTAAAACTCAGCTGCCTAAGAGGAGGATTTGGATTAGCTATAGAAGAAATAAAAACAAAAACCCAGCACTTCAGTAGAGTTCTGAGAATGCTTTAAATAGTGAGGCAAGAATATTTCCTCCCAGTCCCTGGAAGTTTTTACTTTTAATTCAGGAAGATATTTTTTCCTCTCTTTTTACACTCTACAATATTTTAATGTTATGCTTTCTCTTCTGGTTTCCATTCTATTAGCTTTTGATTTGACAAGAAACTTCCGCTAATATCTGAATATAACTCGGAATTTATCCAGGAAAACAGCTTACTTACCATTTTGATAGCCTTAGGGGCTTGCCAGCCTCTTCCAAACCCGTGCATAGAACAATATTTAAAGCAGAACACAGCTTTATACAAATACTAGATTTAAAATCTAGGTCACCCTTCATATTGAAGGGCAGATAAGAGGTTTGTTCATTTCCTAATGAAAAATAATTTTTACTGGTTGACTTGGCGGTTGGGGAGGGGGCAGAATTATATCACTGCTATTTTAAGTCACCATGCAGTTAAAAATCAGGAGTAAATTCTCTGCATTGGGCTGGGCAGTGTCCAGATGCAAGGGATCAGAATGATTACAACAAATACCTGACTCTCTCTTTACAATGTTTCTCTTGTAGCCTTGCACTCTCTCAGAACATAGTTACAGTAAGGTACACATTAATGAGGATTTTCTAACAGTTTTCAAATGTCAGAGTGTTTAGCAACCAAGAAGGCAGGGCCGTGTGTCCAGGGCAATAATATTATGAGATACATAATCTCTGATTATGAGATACATATACAATCTCTGCTAGTGTCATACGTGTTTGTTTTGATATAAAAACCAAACTGAGTGTCCTGACAGAGACTTGTTTGCTCTTAACAATTTTAAATCATAGTCCTGTGTTATCTGATCAGTGCTCAGATTTCCAGCTTTATTCTTTGTTTCACGTTCACTCAGTAGTGCCAGGTAAATCAATCTCTCTTTTTCTCTTTCTCACACACACACACACGGAATAGTCGGTTGTTTATTAAATACAAACACTGACAGTCAAACTGCTTTTATAATCGCTGCAATTAAAATGGATAAAACAGCTGTTATGCACATGTGAAGGAAAAGTAACATGGTAACCAGGTCATAGATGCTATAGATAAATCTGCTTATCACTGAGGATGAGGAGTCAGATCCTCAGCCTGCCACACCATTCCAGTAGCACAAAAGGAACCTAAAGCGCCAGTCCTCCCAGCACAATGGCAAAGGAAGCGTACTAGGGTGGGAGGTTGTAGCATGCTGCACCCCAGTGACCCTTTGCCAATGCCACGACTCCGCAGGGATTTTTATGAAGAGGCACAATTTAGAGAAACTCTGAAGCTGCTGTAAGCCAAACTGAATCCAAACTGGCTCCTGCCAAGGAGGCAAAAAATGGCACTCAAGACCAAGGAGGCAAAAATGTTGTAGAAAAATAATACACCTGGGAAAGGGACAGACATAACTGTGGCACCCTTAGGGACTCTATATGATGTGTCAAAATTGGTCATAAGTTTCACCTGTGTAGCTCTGTAGCAGTCAAAGAGGTTTCTGCCTGGGAGAAACTGAGGGAAGACTGGGCCCACAGGGTACCTTTTTAAAGGGGGAATTAGAATTTAACTTGCTGAGTACAAAAACAATATAAAACTTAATAAAAACTCAATGAGGTTTAGCACAATCTGTCCAACAAATTGTCAGACAAAGCAATAAGACAGCAATAAATGAGCCTCTGGTATCTACATTTTTAATTAACTCTGAAGAACATTGATGATTCAAAAGAAACATACTACAGGACACTGTCTCTTCCAATGCCCACAGAACATTATTTAAAAAACCACAGATTTAATGGTGGAACTAAAATTAAAACAAATGCCAGAAGTCTTCACTGAATTCTGTCCCCAAAATGAAAAGCCTAACCTCAAAGCAACCTGATCTTAAAGCTGCATTTTGCTACATCTTGCAAGATATCTCTACACTGGAAGCACTTGTGAACTTAGAATTCATCACACAGCCTGTCAACTATGTGTGTCAGAAGGCTGCAAAAATGTGGGGCTATATAGCAAGCACGAACAATACCAAACTGATGTCAAATGTTGAAAAAGAAACATTTTGACCCAGGATAGTGCTTCAAAAATCCAGTGTTTTATTTTTAATTCCACCATTAAATCTGTGCACTTTAAACACCTTTCACTATATCTGATTTATCAGTCCTCCTCCTCAAAAGAAACCTGCACAACACTTTCAAAAGACAAGCTGGGAGCTTAATTTCATAATTTTGCTAGATGCTAAAAACCATGGAATAGACACACTGGATTTATGACTCATTACAACAATCTATGACCCACAAACATGTGTCCCAGTTGCCTTTCACTGTCCCCTTCCTTTCCCCTCTATGACTGGAGGGCTTCACTCTTCACCTTGAATGGGCCCTTGAAATATATGTTAACATCTTATGCCAAACAATCTGCTTCACCTTGTCTTTTGCTGTGACACTGTGAGTACCTATCCCAGACCTGAAGAAGAGCTCTGTGTAAGCTCTAAAGCTTGTCTCTCTCTCACCAACAGAAGTTGATCCAATGAAAGATATTATCTCACCCACTTTTTCTCTCTTCTCCTGTATCAGACATATAAGAAAAAATCTGTCAGATGCAGCCACACAGAGCAGTGCACTTAACATCTGTTCATTTGTCCATGTTATAAGTGTTTATCAAATGATTTTAGAATATGTAATACATTATATATGTTTCAAGTCATTTTTATACTGCAGCTTATTTAACAATGGCAGGAAAATATGCAAACACCCTAAACTAGATTATAACTTTATAATCTAGCCTGAGTAAGGGACAGCATATAGCAACCGTGCCCCAGAAACAGTCCAGAGAACCAGCTGCCACTCAGTCACAATTCCTGATCCACCTTGCTCTGAGGGAGGGATAAAGGCTCAGGACTTCAAAAGGTATTTAGGCACCTATCTACCTTTAAAATGAATGGGAGGTGAGTTCCTAAATACTTTACTTCACCACTTTTCCTAAAGCAGCTTCTTCCATGTTGTGGTTGTTGTGCACCTACCCACAACTGGTCTGGCTGATGAAAAGGGGGAAGAGCTAGAGCTCCTTCCATGCACTGCCCCACATATGTAATTGATACACATTTTTCCAATTTAAACACTTAATTTTGGGGAAGGGGAGGTTTATGCTGCTCCTGAGCTATTTTTAAAAAATTACCTTTGTTGCGTGAAGGAATTTGTGTAAGTTAAACCGTCTCACTCATTATTATACATCAGGCCTTACATTTGATTTAGACATAGTGGCAAATTCATCTTGTGAAGAAGTTGGTTGAACTCCATAAGGTTGAAAAGATTAGTCTAGATATGTAGTAGGGGTGTAAAAACTGGTTAGTCTAAAATAAAACCTAAATGTAACCTGAATCAATTTTGAACCAACAATAGAGATGGATGAAATTTCAAATTTTTTGTTTGAAAAACAAAAAAAGGGGGGGGGGAGACCCCATTCCACCAAAAAATATTTTTTCTTTTTTCAGCAGCAGTGCTTAATTTTTGCAGGACTTGTTTCCATGAAGACATCTCAGTTCTTTGCAAATTCCATAAATTCGTATTATAGATGGACCCATGCTATGAATTCCCCCCAAAATCATAAATTTTGAGGAGGCTTGAATACAATCTTCTGATTCTGAGCCACATCATAGATGGATATAGATGGACCCAAACTGCAGAATTCAGGTCCAGATTAACTTTTCCAATGTTAAAGAGGGATTGGATGCAGTATTCACACAGTATAGACTAGCAATGCATGAGTGACTGCCAAAGCTCTGGCTTTCTTCTCTCTAGCTAGTTTAAGTCCCACATGTTCCTTTAAGGGTAAGATTTTTACAGCAGAAGTTCTTTTCTATTGACATAAAAGGGAAAAAGTGAAATGTGTCTTGAGAAGTTTGATTCTTCTACTGAGATCACAGTGATTCAGATTTATTACAGTCTATCATGTCAACCGATATTTCAGGAATCGTTGAGCCACAGATTATTGGCCTGATCTCCTGGAGACATCATGTTCTTTTGCATCAGCGTATACTTGAAAAGAGTGTTATACACAGATCTGCAGATGCAAAGTAACTCTATGTACTAAAAACTTGTGGAATATTTGATATTAAGTGGCCACTGTGCATACACATAATTGAATATGCATAATTTAGTTTTCTAACTTAAGTATTGTGAGCCTTTTTATGTATATGGGAAGTGAATATAATTAATAAAAGTGAGGTATTACTATCGCTGTGTGAACCCATGAAGAGTGAAGACAGATTTTTTGCAAGGAAGCACTTCCAATCCTATCCTCCTCATTAGCAGAAGCAAACAACTGTGCCAGTTTTGAGGTGGTTTTATGACTGGACAAATGGCTAATATATAAATCTTACTCCTGACATCTTGCATGAGAAGTTTCAGGAGAGAGATGATTTTTATATGATCTTTAAAACATGGATTTCAAATGGCAATGGTGACTGTAAGATCAATAATAGCATTTCTGTAATTATGAGTGGAAACAAGTAGTTGAAATAATTTGTTCTGAAAAACTCTGCTTGGGGTAGAGCTTTTGAGGCTTTTAGATTTTATTAATTTCTTTTTTTTTTTTAATGAGTGAAGGGTGTATTGAGTAGAATGAGGTTGTTGGGTCATTTTTAGTGTGGAAAGGCATTTAGACTAGTAGATGACAACTGGAATATACAAATAATCCAGGCATTATTACAATTATACCCTGTTCATTGAAATCATTTTGATATTTGAAAATGTGCTTTTAACCAATATCTTTGTAAGACCACCTTAAACTCTCCAGTTCATGTGAGGTAAAATATATGAAACCAAAACTGAATTATTGGGAGGGGGAACTTACACAATGGAATATCGGGGTTGGAAGGGACCACAGAAAATCATCTAGTCAATCAATTAATTTAGTTAATCAATTAAATTATCCAACAGATTTTTGCCCCATATCCCTAAATGCCCCCCTCAAGGATTGAGATCACAACGCTGGGTTTAGTAAGCCAATGCTCAAACCACTGAGCTATTCTCACCTCCCCCACTCAACTACTGAGCACTGTCCAAAACAAATTATAACTCTTACTACAAACACTTCAGTGATCTGTGTAGTCTCTACACCTTCTTCCTCACCTGCCCAGTGGAACTGCTAGGGTTCTGTTTCATCTCAAGTCTTCCATGCCCACAGAGAGTAGAGCAGGATTTGGCCCAAAATAATTAACATATTTCCATAGGATGAAATTCACCATGGTGTAGATAGTTCACACAAGTCCACTTCTCCACCAGGGAGCACATATGCTTGGGCGTGAGAGCACTGGGGGCAGGGATATCTCTGGCCACATCACCAGTGTGCTGGAGTGGTTCTCCCATCAGCACTGAATGTTCTGGTGCATAAGGAGATTGGGAGTAGGATGCTATGTGATCAGCTAATCATAGATATCTGTGTAGGGGGTGCAGAGCAGCATCACATGCTTTTCCAGTGCATGGGAAGCAACAGTGATTGCAGAGAGGCTCTGTTGCAACCCTGTGCGTGAAAAGAGCTTGGGATTTGGTGAATTTCAAGTCTTTTGAAGATCCCCTAAAGTAAAATGATATCTCAAGGGATAGTACACATCCTACCAACTATAATTCATTGTGAGAAGTTAAAAAGAAGATCTGAAAAGAAACAATGTTACATAATTTGAGATAATTAACACATTGACCTCAACAGCAATAAAGATAAGAGCTGTAACTGCTATTGGATTTCTCTTCGGTTATAATGGCCATGGTTTGTTTTAATGATGACAAGAAAATGGTTAGAAACTGTTCACAAACTAAAAATGACAGCACAAACAAGAGAGATTTATGTTAATTAAAAGGATTGTGACATCACAAAATACTTACATTTTAAACCTGTAGTTGAGTTCCTCACTGTGGGTTTAGCTAGGCAGGCCCAACATAAGCAGGGCCAAGAACATAAATGGTTTTTATGAAAATATTGAATTTTTTTAATGCAATGTATTCATTTACATCCTCTGAAATGCATACATTTCCCAGTCTTCCCCCAACATGTCAGACCACAACTTTGCATAAAGGCGGCAAATTAAAATTATGCAAATCCTTTTGGAAACTAATGCATTCTGCATTTGGTATTTGGAGAAACATGTGTGTGTTTGTGTGCATTTAAAATGTGATCAGGCCACATACTTTAAGTTAAATGGATATGACAGGCTACCCTGACGGAAATTGTGTGCAATCTGAATTAGCTCTTGTCAAAAGAAAACATGGACAATTTAATTGATTCCTATATTCCAAGGAGCTCTGTGACTAGCAATCTGAGTTTGAGTGGCAGGTCCCGGTTTCCTCCTACTAATAGATATTCTTCTGCAATGACAATTATTGGAATCTCTAAAATTTAAATGGGTTGAAAGATTGTTAATACTGCTACCAATTGGCTAAGTATTACACACACAGCTACTCCATGTTAAAACATCTTCATTTTATTACCTGCCCTTCCCCTGCCATCTCCTTGTTTATCTCATCCTGTGTTGCCTTGCCTTTTAGAATGTAAGCTCTTTGGGGCAGGGACTGGCATTCACTAAGAGGCAGATTTTCAAAGGTGCACGTAGGCGCCTAGTGGGATTTACAAAAACATTTAAGCAGTTAGGTGCCTAATAAACAAATGGTACTATACCTGCCTAATAAACCAATGATACTACACCTGTCTATCTTACTGAGGTGCATATTTGCATCCTCAGTTATCTAAATACATTTGGAAATCTGGCCCTACATCTTTGTACAGTGTGATCCTGAGCTGGCTGAGACATCTAGGCACAACTGCAATATGTTAAATAAGAATATTCAGTAAAGGAGCCCTTTTTTAATCAAAACTGCCATTAGTGTTCTCCTTGTGACCAGTCTCTGTAGCTTATTGGATGTAACCATGCCAGCAGTATTATCTGAAGATTAATGTTAATGTAAACTAGAGAGACTGCTTCAGCTTTTCCTTGAGTTTCCTATTCACTTAAGACAGTACAGATTCTAGAGTAAAGAATGACAGTTCCTAATAGACTCCTGTCCTACAAATACTGCATGCCGCTCTACCTGACTATGCAAAGAGGGTCAAATGCGCGCCTGTGTGGACAGTCAGACCAAAGCTTCTGCCCCACTAAAGTCCAATTAAAACTGGACTTCAGTGCATCATTAATGATCTTATATTGATTCTCTGCACAGGAGTGAATTAGCAAGTATCATTGCAGAATGAGTGATCTACTAACTTATGACCAGTTCTTGCTTCCATTGAAGTCAAAGGCAAAATCCCCATTCATTTCAGTATGAGCAGGATTAGGCCTCTAATTTGAAATGAAGATAATAAAAAGAAGTAGAATGGAGAAATAATCTGTTCATGTACAGGAAGTTTTCTGGAGGATGTTTATCTTCATTCATACAAAATTGCTGTACTGAATAGAAACATGATGAAAGTTTCTGGAACTGTAAATGTGACTAGCATTACAACTATTCCAACCAAGTGCAGAACATCCATCGGAATCTAATTATTTAAATCCTGTCTTTTTAAATTACCAATATAAATGATCTCCTTCACTTAATTTCTATTCTCAGATATATGGTGTGAAGTCAGTAACAGAAATAGAGATATGCATTTCGCACTGACGAGTCTACTTCTTTAGAATTTGTATGAAGTATATAAGATTACCACCAAGTACTGTTTGATCTATATTGGTATATCATGGAACATGATATATCAGAGACTCAAAGAGCACAGAACCATGAACATTGCTATTGGGAAACATAGAAAATTCTGTTCTAAATACAGAGGAAGCTGGGGATGAAGAATGCTGGATACTTCAAATGTCATCTATTTTTAGAGATGGAATGCTCAATTCTCCCATTTGTCTGAACTCACTTGGTATGGGCCAGGATGGTCATCAGGGAGACTGTTATGACAGCTGGTTGGAGATGGGGTGGCTCTAGGCACAAGCGCAGCAAGCGCGTGCCTGGGCCGGTAAGCTGTGGGGAGCAGCCTGCCAGTCGCTGTCAGGGAGGCAGCCAGGAGGCGTTCAGTGGCACGCCTGTAGGAAGTAACCAAGGCCACGGGACCGACTGACCTCCTGCAGAAAAACCACCGAATCCGTGGTTTCGTCGATCTTCTGCGGTCTCCTACAAGCATGCCACCGAAGTCCATCTGACTGCCATGCTTGAGGTGGCAGAAAACACAGAGCCACCCCTGGTTGGAGATACTACCCTGCAGAATTTTTTTCCCCAAAAAAATGAAAATCCAAAACTTGGGGGGCGGTTCTGTTATGGGCTAAAAAATTGCCTAAAACCAAACATTTTCAGCCCAAAACTACCAAAACCTGAACAATTTGCAAATGTGAGGTTTTGGTTTTCTCATTTTAAAGATGATTTTTTTGAGGAAAACAGATACTTTCCATGAACATTTTTGTTTTGTTAGCTGCATTACTCTGCCAGCCTGGCCTCAGAATTAGCTACAGCATCTTAAGGTACTGCTGTGTCACTTCCCCTACTGTGGGTGTGTATGGGGCAGTTGTTGTAGGAGCTGGCTCCACTGACTTTATGCCAGCAGGGGGCTCCCCTCCACTAGGGGAATTCTCCCCTGGCCACACAAGTCCAGAATCCATACGGTCTGCTCTGCCTGAAAAATGCAAAATGTTTGGAGTGGAACCAAGAATCTGTCCCAGAAAGTACAACAAATGTCTGCCAATGATCCAACTTAATAACTCTGATTTATCTCTGATTAGCTAAGCGGAAGCCATGGTTCCTTCCGAGCTACAGGGATGCAGTTCTGCAATTATGTCATAATTGATCTTTATAGGTCCATTCTCTCAGGATTCCTTCCTTCCAGATTCTTACAAATAAGACGTAGCAATTAGCAAAGTTAATTAATTTCCCCTGAAGATGGTCTGAGTTTGCACACCGAGACACTGGGGTTGGAACAACTTTTAATGTATTTTCTGAGCCTCCGGGGTAACTAAAATATCATTTATTTAGTTGTTCCTGTTCTATTCAGAATCCTGTAATCCCTCTCATTACAACACAATACATGCATTGGAATAAGAAACATACTGCAACCCAAACAATAGATAATGAATGTGTGTGAGGTCACTCACAATGAGCTACCAAAACTCCAAGAATGAGTAGCCATTTATCACTAACTTTAGCAGCCAGTGCAACCATGAAGACTCTGTTCCAACAAACCCAAGGAGTTCTGAACAGTACTGGATGGAAGGCCTGTTATTCATCTCACTGGGAAGTACTGAGGGTGACACTGGGGAAAGGGTGTTACCGTTTTCAAGGTTCTCTCTTCTATATGGTTGCCTGAAAATAAGCTTCAAAGTTTGAGGAGGTGGCCTCTGATCCTGCAAACATATCCATGAGGCAGGACTTATGTGCCTGTGCAGAGCTCCGTGGAATTCAGTGAGACCCCATGAAGGCATAAGGATCCACATACGTGGGTCAGATTGCAAGATCATAACTTTATGAAACAAATGCAAAAACTACTGGGGTTCTATTTCTTTGGGCTTCTCAAAACTGAGACCCCGTCTCACCACTTTCTCCATCTGAAGTACATTCCTTCAGAAACACTTTATAACAGCTAGTTTAGGAACAAAGAATGAGCAGGAAAAGAAGAATGAATGAGGGAAGAAAATGAGAAAAATGAAGTTCAAGGTTAGAAAGTGTAAAAAAAAAAGTTAAGATAGATCTGAACATTGTAGACAGTCTGTACTTAGACTTAATTCCTATAAATGTAATAGTAAAACTACGTTGATGAAAAAGTACTGACTGTGCTTAGTAGTCATAACCATCACCCAGGTGAAAAAGAATCACAAATCTAAAGTGGGCATTTCTGACAAAAGAAGCTATCCATAGCTACAGCTAATTCATTCAAAGCTGCAGCAATCTTCAGAGATCAGCATTTCAATTTGCTATAACTAAAGTATTTTATAATAGTTTTTTTAAACTAAAAACTATTTACCCTTGAATAGGCCATTGCATAAAAGTAAAGACCCTGACAGTTACACAGCTGCTGAACTGACAGAGAATTTTTTCAATACCATACTCTTGATGACATTACCACAGTATATGAATTCTTGTGGACTGAACGATTCTTAAGGTTCATCTTATAACACTGAAGTTAATAGGAGTTTTAACATTGACTTACATGGGTGTTGGTTCAAGCCCTTAGCTCCTGATCCCAGAAACACTTATGCACATGATGAGTAATTTCTGCACTTGAGTAACTCCACTGACTGAATGGCACTTCTATGTGTAAGTGTTTGCAGGTATGGCGTTCAGAAACTGAATGTTTTTGAGGTTGATGATCTATGTGACAGCCATTGCGGTCACATCATCCTCAGTAATCAGAGAGGTAGCCGTGTTAGTCTGGATCTGCACAGGTGACAGAGTCCTGTGGCACCTTAAAGACTAACAAAAGTATTGAAGCGTAAGCTTTTCTGGGCTAATACCCACTTCATCAGATGCATGCAGTGGAAGTATGCAGTATCATCCTCAGTCTCTATTGTGAAGTCTTAATGTAATGTAAAGCTTCCAGTAAAGGAAAGCTGAGACTGTTATTTTAAAGTAACAGAGATTAAAAGGAATGCAGTAGGGTGTTAAGAGCCTAAGCCAGGTTAAGGGGAGTAAATAGGCTGCAACTGAGTATAAGTAATTAGGTAATACAGCTAAGAATATGATTTGTGAGATAAAGATGTGTGTTTCCACTATCATTTAATCAAGCTCATCCTGAGACACCTAAAATTGGTTTCCTATCCCTACACTGCAATTCTATTGAATCTGTGAGAAGTCATTTCACCCAGTGTCACAAAGCAAAGGATGGGCTCATAAACCCACCCATCCATAAAGTGTCATCCAGAGCCTTCCCTTACTGCAGTCATACTACTTTATAAAGAGCCCAGTCTTTCCACACAGAAAGTATTATGACCACAGTAACCACTCTCATGCACAAAGAAACACACACTCTTTGTATATATTTAATTTAAAATCCATCTACCTTAAAACTAACTTTACCTGTAGCTCTCACTAAACTCCTGACCAGAGCCATGTAGACCGTCCAGGATTCAGCTCACCATGGGGTTTTCAGACTGAACAATTTGCTTTGTAAGGACTGAAAATGCAACCATGACTGTATATCCAGTTGGAGGTCTGAGTTCAAGAACTTGACCTTTCAAGGAGAATTATCCTCCAACCAGAAAAGGGCCTTTCTATCCTTTCAAAAAAAAAAAAGAGAGGAATTCAGGTTAAATAATTTATGGGGGGGTCTTATGACCATCTCTTCCCCCACTGCCCTGGTCCTTCATTCTTCAGCCTTTCCCTCTCTCCCTCCGCTGTACCTCCCATAAGTATTTTTGGAACCACTCAACAGGGGACAGCCAGGTCTGGACAGTCACCTCCCACAACTGTTGTGAGATCTTCTGGGGCATTATATTCCTTCATCAGTCACATTTCAATTGGCAGGCAATAGTTTTTTCCATTATAAACTTCCTGTCTTGAATACACTTTTCATATACTGTACCACAATGGTGGCTATATGCATACACACTAATAGTGGCAAGAAGTTTACCTAAATTAAATTTAGAAGACAGAGTTTTGATGACAGCTGGATTACATTGAATTGCTAGAATGTGGCATTAAATAATATCTCCTCTGTTTTGCAGCTGGCTAAAACATTGTCAGATGAAATCCTTCTAGAATCATACAGCTTATAAGATTAATATGATTTAATTATTTTACAATTTATCTCTTTCACATTAGTGATCCAGCTACACTTACAGTGTCCAAAGGAGCAATATACGTATTGAATTATGGAAGATAACTCCAGTGTAGAAATATCGGTAATATACACAAGGTCAAACAACAGGCAAGAGTAATTTGCAACAACTAAATTGCTTGATGTAATAGTTTGACTTGATAGTCTTTAAGAGGAGGCTTTACATAAATCAAAGGTCTTTAGAGCAATATGCAAATCAAAATCCCACCACTTTCCTAAATCCTTTTAATCCAGCAGTTAATCTCAATAATGACCTAGTTTTTGGACCCTTTACTGTGTTCAGCCACTTAATCTCATTACCTAGTTTTTCTTGTGCAAAGTTTGAAAGAAGAAAATATGCACTCATAAAATCCTGCTAAAATTTAGCTGAAGCTCAAGCTAAACAAAATAGCACTTCAAAGAATAGAGGAGGACTCAGTGTTGTATCACATAGTCTCTCTAAACCACACTGATATGCAATTTTACAGTACGTAGAAGAACTTCGCCCATCACAAAACAAAGATGTTTATGCCGGAATTGTCATCTTAGCCCAATGAATGTTGGAGAAACAAAGGGAGGGCCTCAGTTCCGAATCATAGAAATATCTTGGCCAGTAAAGAGTGAGCAGGATCAAAAGATTTGGACCTTCTCTGCCTACTAACCAGTTTCCCTGTGCTGTACTAATGTTTTCCTGTCTGAAATAAATAAACCACACAGCCAAAGGATAGAGAGGATATTTTGGAAAAACAAATGGGAACAAAGGATTTGTGTGGGCTTAGAAATTATAAGGGAGGAGAATAATGAACCACAAAAACAAAGTCCACGTCTTGTTATTGTTTTGTGAGTTCTTTGTGGAAAAGACAATAGTTCCTATTTCAGAAGAAAATACTTTAATTTGGGAATTCCTTGCAAAGAGGACTTGCAGGATCAGGCTCGAATATAGGACCTAGTAGACAAAAACATTATATGTCTTCCACTACAGACTGAAGCCAAATATTGTAAACTAACGTTAGTTTGCCTTGATTTGCTTTGCCAATGCCTAGGAATTCTGTATATCATGTGATAGGAAGTTTATTAGATAACTGAATATAGTAGATGGTATTTTAAAGACAGAAGACTCTTTTAAAGCAAAGATCATACAAAGCATTTAATAAAGTACGTGTGGAACAATCATTTTATGACCTGTGTTGAAATCATGAGAATGGTCCTACAGGCATACTTCAAAAGGGGCAGATTGCTCAGTGCAAATGAGAGTGAAAAGGGGCATTGGGAGCCCCTGAATCAGGTCCAGCCTCACTTAAACCTGTCAAAGTTTGGAGAAAATTGTATATATATATATGTGATATATATTACATTATATATATATGTGTGTGTGTGTATATATTACACGCACACACACATATATACATATATATGCATGATATATGCATATACATATATATAATATATGCATATACACATATATATCTACTATACACATTATATATATATATATACACACACACACACACACATATATATGCTTTATTCACTGTTCATTTAGAGCTCTGTGAATAACTGATTTTTCAGTTGCTGGCAATTCCAAAAAGATCAAAAACATTTTATTTCAGGTCAAAACAAATAAAATTGTTTCAAAATTTTCAAAAACAACGAGGAGTCCTTGTGGCACCTTACAGACTAATACATTTATTTGTAGGGTGACCAGATGTCCCGATTTTATAGGGACAGTCCTGAGTTTTTGGGTCTTTTTCTTATATAAGCTCCTATTACCTCCATCTCCTGTCCCGATATTTCACGTTTGCCGTCTGGTCACCCTATTTATTTGGGCATAAGCTTTCGTATGAAGTGGGTTTTAGGCCACAAAAGCTTATGCCTAAATAAATGTGTTAGCCTCTAAGGTACCAGAAGGATTCCTCATTGTTTTTGCTAATACAGATTAATATGGCTACCGCTCTTAAACCTGTCAACATTTTCACTGAACTAAAAAAAACTGGAAAAATTCATTTTGATTTTGAGTATTTTTGACCTTTTAAAGTAAAATAAAAGGAAAAGAAGGGCAGGATTCACAACAGTGAAGCAGCAGCCATACACACCATGGCTCACTGACTAGGGCACTCATCCGGTAGGAAGAACAACTGGATTCAAGTCCCTGTTCCAGAGGAGGGATTCAAATCTGCCTATCCCAGATGAGTGCCTTAACAACAATGTTGGAATATTTGCTATAGGGAATACTATTATTCCTTAGTGAGATCTGACAAAGGGCAGAGAAGAGACACTTTTCCTAATCTTTCTACTTTCTAGCAGCTTTTTAAACAGCAGCAAAATCTGCTACCACAGTGCAGCAGATTATGTGTATCTAAAGCAAGAGTAGCTTTTTGTGAATAGAAATGTGTCTAGCATAGGAAGAAACAGATGGTTGGTGGAGCAGGCGTCAGTCTGCCACCAATCAATAATGTGAAACCTTGTGCTATATGATTCTAATAGAATCTGTGGGAACGAGAAGTGTATGTTGGCTCATAATTCAGACAGATATGATTCAGACATAGAAAGAAGAAAAGAAAAATCAATATTGGGAAATCTCATCTGTGGTTGCCATCTGCAAGCTCTGAAGATTGAGCTTTCTGTAACTTGAAACATTAATCTTGATGATCTGCAGGGGCTAGGGAGGAAGGAAAGTGAACACTGGATAACAGAGTAAGACCTTTTAACAATTTCATCATGTCCCATTTTCTGTGTCACAAAAATAAAAACTCAGATGGGGAGCACAAAGGTGTGGATCCTTTCAATACTTCAGACTTAAAAACACACACGCGCACATTATATATATATACATATTATTGTTCAGGAAGTTATTCTGCTTGCTCAGGAGCAAAATGAAAGTGGCAACTTGAATGTAAAAGGAATTAATCAGAATCCTCCTTTTGAAAAGTCAAAAATGAAGATACCAGTGAGGCCATTATTGTGTCCCCCACACCCACTTCCAAGGAAGAAGCAAACAGCTCTTTCTACAGCACTTTTCCCAAACACACATGCAGAAATACCAAGAAGGCCATCTTGCACGGGTCAGAATTTAACATAAAACAATCTGTAGTCAATCAGCTGTTTGTAGAAAGAGTTGCCACAGCCACTTCAGCTTCATACAGAAAAGAGATTAATGTATTCAGTAGAACCAACTGTAATTTAAGGGTTAAAAGGGCAGAAGGGCTAGAGTTGTAATCAACTCAAATCTCATCTAGAGTGAAAATGATGCAGGGTTTGGAAGGAAATACAAAGGAAAAAGAGAAGCTAGATGCAGCAAATGATTATTTGTTTAAAGTGCTATTACATCAGGACTGCACACTACTTATATCTGAAATTCTCTACTTAGCCAAGGGCTTAGCCAATCTCTCCAGATATGTGATATAAATGGTAGAAAATTCATGTTGACTTACAAAGCTTTTTTGAATGCTTACTTTAATTCTGTTTTCCTGGTCTATGTCTTAATCAAATAATCCTGCCAGAAGTTAGCCAAGGGACACAGCTGGAGCAAATGGTAGGAAATCAAGGAATATAATTTTCGTGACACAGAAAAATTGAACATTTTAGGGTCAGTGTGCTTAGGCAGTAGTGACAGAGGAAGAGGGTAACAGAGAAGGACAAACTAACTAGCTTCTAGGCTGAGAGGAGGGCACCATATTGTGTTATGCTGTGTTCACAATACATTATTAATGCTGGCTTTGTAAAATGACAAAAATCATATATATTTCTCATTATGAGTTCTAGGCCAGTGGTTTTCAGTCTGGGGTCCGCAGATCCCTGGGGGTCCGTAGACTATGTCTAAGATTTCCAAAGGGGTCTGCACCTCTGTTTGAAATATTTTAGGGGTCCGCAAATCAAAAAAGGTTGAAAACCCCTGTGCTAAGCCATAGGTTGCCAAGGAAATAAAATAACACCAAGTATTTTCCACAAGTGAACCTCCCTAGCACACAGCTGAAAAAGGAGTTCTGCAAAGTTTAGCAGAACATTAAGAACAGCAAGGTACCGCCTGACTATTTGTTTGGTTGCCTGCTATGTAAGAACAAGGATTTTCTAGCTTGCATAGGGCAGCAGAAAATCTATAGCTGACTCTGTGTCTGACTATGAAGAAAAAACTCATTAAATAAGACGAGGAAGACTTTGTAGCACCTTAGAGACTAACCAGTTTATGTCAGCATAAGCTTTTGTGTGCTATAGCCCACTTCATCGGATACATAGAATGGAACAGAAGTAAGATGCATTTATACACACAGAAAGCAAAAAAAAAAAAAAAAGGTTGTACATTAGCATACCAGTTCTAAGAGGCTGTTTAATTTGGATAGGCCATTATCAGCAGTAGAAAAAAGTACCTTTTGAAATGGATATCTGTGTCTGACAGGAGAGATACAACTGTTGATGGTAAATTAACTAGGGAAATACAATCAATTAGTGTAATGAGTGAACCATTTGCATTTAGTCCTTGGTTTATTGTATCCAATTTGAAAATTAATTCCAGTTCCTCAGTTTCCTTCAATAGTTGTATCTCTCCTGTCAGACACAGATATCCATTTCAAAAGGTACTTTTTTCTCCTGCTGATAATGGCCCATCCAAATTAAACAGCCTCTTAGAATTGGTATGCTAAAGTACAACCTTTTTTTTTTATTATTTCTGTGTGTATAAATGCATCTTACTTCTGTTCCATTCTATGCATCCGATGAAGTGGGCTATAGCCCATGAAAGCTTATGCTGAAATAAACTGGCTAGTTTCTAAGGTTCTAGAAAGTTTTCCTCGTCTTATTCATGGATACAGACTAACACGGCTGCTAATCTTAAAAAACTCATTGGGGCCCTTTCTTAAGTGTAATACACTTTTTTAAGTAAAGAAAGTCTCTGGCCCTAAACACTATGACACGTTAATCTGAGGAGCCTACCAGATCATCTAGCTTGACCTGTGCTCCTCTGGTTACCCAGCCAGCCCAACCAAGCCAACAATGGGAACCAGGTAAAAGTATTATACCAGCACAATTGTACAGTTCTGCTCTCCGGGGACAAATCCTAGAAGCCTTACTCAGCCAAAAGTCCCACTGAAATAAATAGAAGTCTTGGCTGAGTTAGGCCTCCAGGATTTGGCCAAAGGGTTCCTGTTAGGCACAGAAACAACCCTTTTAATGACAGTTGATTATATTTTAGAGTTTGACTTTAGAGCTTGTTGAATGTTGCAATATCTGTTCTACAAGTGGTCAGCGGACGTATCAAAGAGATAACAGGCAGGAACATTTTATGTAGTTTAAACAATGTTAAAATGACATTTCCATTTGTCCCATTCTGTCCTGCAGCTTTTCACCACAGACTTGAATTGGGGCAGTATAGCCCTGGGACCTAATTCGTCCCCATACTAAACTAGCCTTGACCAGCCTTGTGTAGGTCTGGGACTTACCTCACCCCCATTCTTGATTAGCCTTGGGATTTTACAGCTAAAATGCTCCCCTGCTGCTAAGGCATTCCCACCTCAAGAATGCCCCTAACAAGAGTTATAAAACACAGAGTTGTAAAGTAGAGACACCCAAGCACTGGGAAGCTTAAGGAGGATACAGAAAGACCCAAGGAAGAGTAAAATAGATAAACTGCAACCAGCAAATTTATGCTGGCCAGCTGTACTAAAAAAAAAAAGAAAAAAAAGAGAGAGAAGGTCATAAATAAGTTACAATTTGGACATGAAAGATAAAATGTAAAAAACAATTTCAGCAGGGAAGAGGAAACATTGGTGCCAGTGCACGATTGGATAAATTTTGTTACCTAGGGGTATCGAATAATGTGATTGGTTTAGTGAAGTTAAAGGGGGTAGCTAGGTTCACCTATATAATGTGAATAAAAAGCAATGTTCTTTGGGAACCACCTCTGGACTGCAGTTCAACATCAAGCTGCCAGAACTCTGACCCCTTTGCATGACCATGATGTGCAGAG
Organism: Dermatemys mawii; assembly: GCA_007922305.1. Classification (NCBI taxonomy): domain Eukaryota; kingdom Metazoa; phylum Chordata; order Testudines; family Dermatemydidae; genus Dermatemys; species Dermatemys mawii. Next base: position 65,133,383 of record ML677341.1, read on the forward strand.
GCGTCACCAGAAACCCCCAGTTGAGTGAATCCTGACGGGCCATTGGGTGAAGTCTGTCTGGATATTGGGAGTGGTGAGCATAAGAGATTTGCTTGGCGTAGGTATTCTCTGTGTGTTGCTAATAAATAGATGTGTAGAGCTCAGCTGGGTAAGGCTCCTTCACTGGGCAAATGTTCTACAGACCCATATGGTCCTGAGCCCCATAGCTAAGAATGGGTACTTAAATTGATCCAGATTTCCCTGAACTCCATGGCTAAAGATGGGTACTTTACACCCCATGCCCTCAGCAGGGAAAGAGTGGGAGGTACCTAAATTAACTGTGTCATGCCTTGAGCCCTTGATAGGACATAGGGGCATGTCCTAGATGTTTTCAGGTAAGAGTAGTGCAGAACCTCAGCACCCCATCCGGAACACTATGCTTCCCAAAGGCCACAGGTGCACTGGGGGAATGCACCTACTGCTACTCCCCTTTCAGAGGGTGCAGCATATGCTCCCCTGCATAGCCAACCAGCTGTGCTGACTGCTACAGAGGGAACACAACTTTACCCACCTTGGGGCAGTTAGCACCCCAGCGGGTGTTGGCAGGGAGTGCTCCCTGCACTCAGGATAGTGCAAATACTTCAATAATAAATTATTATTATTATTATTATATATATATATTATTATTTATTAGCACAGTGCACCCAGGTACTCCCATCAGGGCGCAATTGCGCTAAGCACTGTACAGAGACATACAAAAGATGTATCCATCTAATATAAGAAATTGTTTGTCCAGCACCTGTCCACAATGAGGAGTGACACCACGTGTAGAAATGTACCAGCTATTATCTACTTTGAATTCTCATACTGCATGCAAGTGGCAATTTCCAAATATCTATGTCTAGGAGATGGTAACACAAGTCTGTATTTATGAAGTGATTCCTGTAATGACTAGATTGTTAATAAATATTTCTATTTGGGCACCAGGTAATTCATAGGGATACCACTAACCCTTCTCCATTCTCATCGGGCTATACTCCTCTGTCTCAAGGACCAGTTTTGTTTCAGCAGCTGACCAGGAAAACTCAGTCAAAACCCTCCTTTGTCCTTCTGATTACAGGTAATCCATGTTTCATTCTTCCCTGGAATTAGAATAGAGTTGGCTTTCCATAATTTCCACAACCAAAACTAAGAAAAGTAGCACTTCTCCACAAGTTCTCCATTTTCTAGAACTAAACCATTATATTGTTTTCAGATAAGCCATGAGCCCCAAAGTACTTAGCAAGTACCTAACTAGAGCAGGACAGGAAATGTTTGTTCCCAAAAAATGTTTTTGATGGAAACAGAAATGACTAGGTTCTGATCAAGGTCTCTTGGTGGGCCTGAGCATATGAAGAGGGTATGTTCTTTCCATTCACTCTTAGGCTTATAGTACACTAGGGGCCATTGTTGTCTGTTTATATCAGCACGGGAACAAACCTGCCAGGTAGTCTGGGGTGTTTACCTGAGTTAGGTAATAGTTTTAAACAAAGTTGTATTATGGTACAGTAGACTCTCGATTATCCAGGATTGGGTTAACCAGAAAGTGGATTAACCAGGATGTCAAAAAAAACAAACAAACAAACAAAAAAACACGCATAACTCACAGGGCTGGCTCTGGCTTTGTTGCTGCCACAAGCACAAAAATAAAAAAAACCCACCAGGGCACAGGGCAGCCAGTGAACCAACATTTCCTCCCCCTGTGCAGGGTGGCTGGTGAACCAACCCAGCCTCCCCATATTTCCTATGGATGGTGATTATCCAGGATTTTATTAACCAGAATTAATTTTTTCCCCTATCATCCTGGATAATCAAGAGTCTACTGTATCTGTGTTTCATTGATTCTGTGTCCACCTCAAGGAAAACTCTTTAAATTGTGGACTGTCTTAATTCTAAGGGGATTTTTCCTTTGTTGTTGTATTTGGTTGTTCCACACAGTATTCTTTTCAGGGCATGCCTGTACACTAATATATCTGGGACCAACTTTTTTCCCACATCACACTCTTCTTTTCTATTTCGCAATAATTTAACTCACACAGACCTGTGTCTAAAATACTAATTAACTGAGACAACTTAATGCTGTAGAATTAAGGGCAAAGAAATCCCTTTGTCTTCAGCTTTTCTTTCACGAGTGGATGAAACTCCATGCTATCATTATTTCATTATTTATTATTATTATTATTATTACTAGTTCAGTAGCACCACTGAGCCTCAGGTAGGTAAGGATGCTGTTGTAAGAGAGTGTACAAACCTGTAGTAAAAAACAGTCAGTATCCTGAAGAGTTTACAGTCTATGGTGGGATTTTTCTGCCTATATCCTCTCTCTCTCTCTCTCCCCCTATCTCTCTTTCTCTCACACACACTTAATTAATGTAAAGCTGTTCTAGAGTTCCTTTTAATTATATACAGCTCATTATAAAAACAATACAATTTAAAACATAAACGTAGGCATTACCAAGCATGGAAACTATCATTTAAGGATTATAACTATCATATTTACATAATTACTGGAGCAGCCATAACTATAAATTAACAGTCTTTTTTGCATGGAAATTTCCTAGTTTTTAAAATCCATTTCTAAATCAATATAAAGAGACCTGAAATTTAAAATCAAGTTGGGTAAAAAGTGTATGCATTGGGTGGTATTTGTTTTATGCACTTAAATATGGGCCTAACTAAAAGCATATAAGTAGAAAGGGACTGTCCAAGTAACTGAAATTATGGAAGTGAATTGGAGGTCCTTCCTGGGGTAGGGTGCAGAAGGAGGGTAACAGCAACTCCAACATCATTCTTGGCCTGCCAGTGACACATGCCTTGCTATATCTGTCTCACAACTTCTCCTCGGAAAAGTTTTTAAAATGAAAAGACAGCCCATTTTTTTGGTTTTTTTGTCTTTCTCCTAATCATGCTAAATCCTAATCAGTAGAAGAAAGATAGCAACCATAAACTGAAATTACCAATAATGATAAACTAATATTTCTCTTACACCAATCAGGTTTCTTTGCCCTTTCTGATCATGACATGACATCATAGTTCTGCAGCTTTGGCCTATTTTCTGCATAGCACTGGATGGGTGGAGTTGACGAAAATAAACATCTTACATAACAACCTGGCTGTACACTCAGCCTTTTTTTCTTGTTTCAAGGAGATTTTCCCAGCATGTATTCTGCACATACAATTAACATTTGCCAAATTTCATCTGCAAAATCTGTTAGGGTATATAAACAGATTAAAAGACATAGCTGATGTGCTCCACCATCCTTTCCTCCCTATAATCATCATAGCTTTGTAATAGGGGAGAAGAAAGAAAGAGGCAGGCTAAAATTAAAAACCATTCTCTTGAAAAGAGAATTTAAATAGAAGATTGTGAATCAGAGCGATTGTATGGCTGGGATTAAATAAATCAAACCTTTTCTGCATCTGTTCACAGAGAACACAAAAGATACACCATAGACTAGAGTCAGAGTGGAACAAAATATGCTGACCTGGTAGCTTGCAGTGTTCTGTTAATAGTATAGACAGAGATGGATTGTTTTACATATTGTAATCATTAACTCAGGCTATCGGCTGTCTGTTATTTTACTGCTTTGTGCAATTGTTTTGATTAAATATGGGCCTTTATTTGTATGAACCAGGATGGGACAGGCTACCAGATTGAGGAATGGGGAAGAAGTATATGAAAAAAATTATCTTTAACAAAAAAAGATTAAAAGGAGAAAATTTCAAAAATATGAAAAAAGAAACTTATCATTATCCAGTTTAAAGAGCTATATGCTGAATCCTTTCACAAACAAGCCGGAAAGTTTGTACACTCTGAATGGGATTTTCAGGAGCACTTAGCATTGGCCTCTTTTCCTACTGAAGTCAATGAGAGTTTTACTACTGATTTTAATAGGAGGAGAGTTGGGCCAACGCTGGAGTGCTTCTGAAAACAGCATTGCCAGCCTCAAACTATCAAATTCACGGGACAGGTTTAAATAGCATAAGACTTTTAAAAAATAATAGATTTAGGGTCCTTTTTCCTTGCCTTCTGGTTTTTAGCCTTAAATTCTCAAGTTTCCACGCTTTCCTCTACAACCCTGAGGACTAGGAACTTACTTCTGTAAAGAAATGAAGTTGTGGTTCTCATGCAATCATATGACACCAGGAGTTGGAGCTTTAAACGCACAAAAACAAAAAAACAAATATCATGAGACTTATGATAAATGTCAAGAACTGTCAGCTTTGTGAAAATATCACCCTGAAGCTCATTCTTGGAGCCATTATTTTCCCTACATGCTTGCTACTTCTGCCACTGCAAATCTGCTAAGAGGCCCATGTAACACAGCCCCCACCAACTCCTATCTCCTCCATAGTCTTTTGGCTTCTTTCCTGGGTTCTCCTGTCAAAGCCCTTAGTGGTGCACTTTACTGAACGAGAACACCTGTGTCCATGATCTATTTGACTGAGATCATGAGTGGGGTCTTAATCCTTCATCCCTGCCCTTTACAAGTTGAAGGATTTTTTCCCCTTTCAGGGCAGTTTGCATTAGACAACCATTCAAGAGTGGACTTCTTAAAACAAGATTTATAAAAAACAAAGAAAAAATAGTAGTAAAACAAAAGGAATGACTTTTATAACATACCTCATCTGAATTATTTACAAAGCCCAGCTTAAGTTACAGAGAAAAAGAAGATAAAATCTTATGTCTCTCAAAACCAAATTCCCTCAGAACTTTTTTTGGTCAGCCTGGCAGCCTCCCTTGCTGGGTTCGGAGATCTCTTTTTCCCTCCACTCTCTTCCACCCAAGTCCTTGATATTAGAGATCATTAGCATATCAGGATGAGGTTACATTACTACTTCCAAAGGAAAGTTTTATCAAGAGTACCATCTGGAGGAAATGCCCATGTAAGGTCAATTTTCCTCTTATCACTCTTAGTTGTTCCCCACCTTCCTGTCTCCAAGTCCAGAATTTCAGAGGCCGCATTGATCTTCCTAAACAGTTCTTCCAAGTCCAGGTGACTGACTTTTGATTCCATTGTTCTGTGCTACAGGAGTTAGTTCATGCTCTTATGCTTCTTTTAAAATCTCCACTATTAGTTTCCCTTGCAATGAAATATATACCACTGACATACCCTCTGTCACAGGGATCTTCTAGCTTTTCAGTTTAGCCCTCTCTCGAGAAGACGAAATGGGGCTTAAGTCTTCCCTCTGTTATGCCAGTTTTACCTTTTCGTCCACTGATTTTAATGGCATCTTCCTAGCAGTGAACTGACAGAACAGAGTAAGAGGCAGGCCTACAATTCCAAATGCAGAAGAATTAAAATCTTCCTCTTTATTAAAAAGAACTAATTCACATGTGATGCAACTAACTGTTATAACTCATCTCAATATTTTAACAATTAAATTATTCTTAAACCCACTTACTTTAATTTACAAAGCAACACACACCCAGCAGTTTTTTGGGCTACCCAAATCTCATTTGCATATGCTAATAAGATTTAACAGACAAGCTATCCAATTTGCATGTATATATCCCTGTGTGTTTTTATGTCTGAAAATGTGTTCATGCAAATACAAAGGCGGCTTTTGAAAACTTTATCCCAAACAATTAACACCTATAAAAGCAGGAACATTTCACCCTGACTTTAACTAAAGTATATTCAATATGCTGGACTTAAGCCAAGCTGCCTCTAGTAATGTTACAGAAATATATGATGCTAAAGACCAATACATCAGATCAAATGAGAACATATCCTTGCAATTCTGAGTTGGCAGTGACACTAAATTCTTAACTCATGTTTAAATTTAAAAATGCAGCATAAATTAAGGCTAACGAAATTATATAAAATTAAATTATTGCCCAGGGCCATAAAAAGGTTCACTATTAAAATAAACTAATTCCATGTTTAATTTTCATTCATAACCTTCACAGATTGTGGATATTACAATGCCTCCATGATGGGCTTAAAATCACCAACAGACAAAGAATATGTGTGCTATGATATGGGGCCTGATCCATAATTTCATGAGATTGAAATCAATGGAAGTTGTGATAGTCAGGAATTAAGCCCATAAGCAGCAAATGATCTTAAACTTTCAACAATGTGAATTAGTCCTAAGATTTGACTTCTTAGACACAGTGAATCTGAAATAAGAATTTCTAAAACAGTCTGTAGCCGAACTTGAAAAGTACAAATTGTGGCACAATTAGTGTCACATTTAAGGCTCAATAAGAGAATGACTTTCAATTCCCTGGTTCATAAATGTGCTATTGATGGCAGGTATCTTTGTTGGGTTTGATCTCAGAGAAGCTCCTTATAAGATGTAAAACACTGAAATAGTGGCTACTCTGTAGTGAATGAGGAAGAGTAGGGCTAAAAGACATCGTAAACCAAAGGAGTGTGGCAAAGTCAATGACTGACTAATCCTTTTTGCACTAGACTAAAACAGAAAATGCGGTCATTCCTTCCCAAGATAGGAAGCGAAACCTTCTCCCAAATTCTGTGTGACACAAAAGATAAGTGAAAATGCATTGGTCACATGTGAGCCCCTCCTAACATTGTGTTTTACTGGTTCACATAGATTTGAATACCCTTTGCAAAGCCTTTAGATTGTGTGCAATGCATTTTTCATGAGACCCAAATTCTTGAGAACTGGGAATGGCATGCTTGGAGGTTGCAGATAACGAGTTCTGAAGTGATATATGTGTTCATGGAAGAAACAGTGGATAGAGATTTCCCTTTGAAAAGGAAGGGGGAATCTATGATGTATTTTAACCATGGTCATGATAAAGGTAGAGACTTGAAACAGTTTATGTTCCACCCCTCTGTGGCAGCAGGGAAATAAACATCACACACATTTTGGTAGGGTCCTTTAAAGCTGTAGTTTTGTGAGCATTGACTAAATAGGCCCTGTTGATATAAAATGTCCTATCTCTTCAGAAACAATATTAGCAGGCCCCAGGAATAATGGTCAGCTATGCCCTGATGGGTAACCCTACTCCTCTATGTACCATAGTAACTTCCCCTAAAGATATAAGAAAAAAATATAACTGATGTGGGACAAAGCTGCCCTCTACTGCCCTGCTTCAATCTGCAGGGTTGCCTTTTCATTCTGTTTGAAGGTGAAGAGGGATCTGCCAACATTAAAACTGAATTCCAGGAGTATAATTCACACCCTCAACAAAACACATCCTCAAAAATTTAGCTCCACTGAGACAACCAGCAGCTGAGAGCTGACAGGTTGAATCATTTGATTTCACAGGTGTTGGTCAGCCACAGCTTCAGTGGAAGTCAACAGCAGCTGCAGGTGTTCAGCATTCATGAAAATCATAACTCTAATATTAAAGTATGAAACAGAACTTTCCCCGTACTGCATCTGCTTCATTAAAACTGCCCAGCTTGTCAGTTAGTTCAACAACAAAGAGAAAAATTACTCAGTTTTAATACTGAAATCAAAACAAATACAATAGAACTCTTGAACACCGAATGGAAAATTATATTATTATTGGCTGGCCTGGAGTTTAGTCAAAGGTAATCCTAAATGTACGTTAATGCTGGCCAGGTTGCCATGAGAATTGATATGTTGTAAGGATATTTGTAAGCCCTGGGCATCCAGACCTTATCCAATCAGAACGGATACATACTGTGTATGATTTATGAGTGCCGCCAGTTAAAAGTCGGATGCCAAATTGAATTTGTTCCCTAACCCAATTGTGTGTGTGTGTGTGTGTGTGTGTGTGTGTGTGTATTCACCTTCAATATATATAAATGACAAATACAAAATATAATGTCAGAAAGGAAAGACCAATCAAGAAGATTAACAAGATTTAACATATCACCTCTCACTTCCCTAATTACTACTCAAGAAAGGCCACAGAATGAAAAGAAGAAAAAAAACAACCCCTCAGGATTCAGACTTTCCAGTCCTCCATTCCCCACAACGATAGCACACAAAACTTCTGAAGATATAGGCAGGAAGTGAAAACAAGTTCACTGCCTTCCTTTGGGAAAAAAATTGGGATGTCACTGCTCAGACTGAGTACAACATATTTCTTCTTTCCTGCCATAAGTACCTACCACCATGGGCCTGATCCAAACCCATCCAGATCAATGAAAAGACAATCACTGACTTCAATGGGTGTTGAACTAGGCCCTTGAGTGAGGATCCACCCTGCAGACGCTAACTATACTAGACGGTAGTGTTTTAATTGTTTTTCTCTCTGTATTATGGGTTTCACACAAACATTTTCAAAGTAGGAGCTATTCAAATATTTTCAGTGGAAGGCTTTGTTCAGGGGTTTCTTCTAGCTTGCCAATTAATTAATCACCATCATTAATCAGCATGATAAAGAGGAAAAAAATAAACCTTAAAGATGAGACTGTAGTTCATATCTAAGCCATCTTTCCACCATACTGATTCCAGATTGTTCCAGGGACTGGAGCCTCAAGATCTTTCACCAGCCTCCCTGCACTGTCCTATGGACCACAAGACTGTCTGCTGCAACCCTGCCCTCAAAACAACCCTGCCATTCCCAGCATGCCCTTTACATAATAGGCTGGAAGGGCCCTCCAATGGTAGCCTTATGGCTGTCTTCCACAGTGCCTGTGCTAAGGAAATCCTCCTTTTCCAGTACCCAGGCTTTTAGAACCCAGTGTAAAGGGGATGGTGCGGGGTGGGGGGACGAGGGGGGTAAGGATCTTACTGTTTTACTTGGATTTTGTTTGGTTTCTCATTTAAAGTTTTTTTCTTAAGGGTCATGTAGTGCCACAGCCATTTCCTTATCTATAGGAGAAAAATATGGTTTAATAGCTCAATAAACTCCCCAAGTACTCTCCCCTAAACTGTTCACCTACTCATAGATGTTTGAAAGTGGACTTGTTTATTCTTTCCAGGTTCATAACAGAGGACAGAAAATAAATGAGTAGAATCCACCATGGTTTTGGAACTTGAGGACTTCAGCTGAGCTATCAAGGGAGTCCATGCTATTGCAGCTGTGTTTGCATTTGCTTACAGTCCTCATATTTCTCCGGTTCTTAAGAAGGCACACATTGACACAGGCACACACTTCCTGTTTGACATTATCATTTTTCCCTAGCCCTGAGAAAATATGAGACTTTTTTCAGTTTCTCATTCCCTGTGTGTAGGGATTATATTTTATTAAGTTTGGATTTTGAACTCCTGGCTTCTTTAAATATATGTATTCACTAGAATAGGTTTTGTTACATCCTGTACAATGATCGACAATTAAAATAAAGGCATTTTGGAGTGTATATATCTTATTACCTTATTCACTAACTGTTGGTGAAAAGAAATGCATGGCTGTTAATTGATGAGAGATGAGTAGTAACAATTGCAAGCAGTATTTACCAGCCATGTCCTGTTGAAAACATTTGAAGGAGTAATATAATTTATCATAATATATGTCATTTACATTTGGTTATTTTGAAAAGAAAATCTCTTAAAACACCATAGTATTTTCTACAGGCTCTTTGTCAGGCAAATTTTTAAAGCTGCTGTTTGAAATTTCCCACAGACATCAGGCCAAGCCCTTTTCAACATCAGCTCCCAGCACAAGTCTCAACAAGGTGCACTTCAGTTTTGATTCCCACAGTCCTTCCACCAGTGTTTTGAAATGTCACAGTGTTTGCATAATGGATTAAGTGTGATTCTTTCATAAGAAAATAGACATAGGCATATCCTGCAAGAATACAATTATTTATATAGAACCTTGCATGCGTTGGGCACTTATGGCTCTTAACCAATATGAACATGTGTCAATCACTACTGGGTGCACTGGTTTGGATAAAATTAGGAATTCTCACCATGCCGCCTAAAACTCAAATCAAACCTGACTTGAAAATATTTCTCCTCATTCTTTGCCATTTCTACTTTCACTGACAAGACTAGGAGTGAAAGTACAATGTGAGAGGCTATTCCTATAGTATTTCCAGCCTGACTAGAAACCAACATTTTGGGGGCTTGATTGACCATTGGTTACCACAGTATTACACCAATGTAACTCAGTGGCCATATTTTTGATGGAGACTCAGAAGATCTGAGTTTAATGCCTGGCTCTATCACAGACTTCCTTTGTGTGACCCTGAGCAAGTCACATAGGGTGAAATTCACAAAGGTATTTCAATAGGAGTTAGGCTATGATGGGTTCTGTCATGGAGGCCTCCTTGGGACTGTCACCTGATGTACTGAGATTACCTCTACGCCCATTTTCCCTGCCCTCTTGGGACTCCAGAACCCTGCCTTGTTGAGCCAGACACACTAACCTGCTTCAGCACAGACCCAGGTCTGGTCCATGCTCCCAAAGCTGCAGCCTTTAACCAAAAACTGCTTAGCAGGTCACCTATCTCAAACACTCACACTCAACTCCCAATAGGATCCAAACCCCAAATAAATCTATTTCACTCTGTATAAACTCATAAACTGTCTGCCCTCTATAACACTGATAGAGAGATATGCACAGCTGTTTTCTCTCCCAGGTATTAATCATGTACTCTGGGTTCATTTATAAACAAAAATGATTTTATTAAGTGTAAAAAGTCAGATTTAAGTGGTTCCAAGTAATAACAGACAGAACAAAGTAAGTTACCAAGCAAAATAAAACAAAATGCAAGTCTAACCTTAATACATTAAGAATCTGTTTACAGGTAAAATCTCACCCTCAGAGATGTTCCAATAAGCTTTTTTCACAGATTAGACTCCTTCCTAGTCTGGGCCCAGTCCTTTCCCCTGCAACAGTCCTTGGTAGTTCCAGCAGGCATTTTATGTGAAAAACAGGGGCTCTCTCATGACTGGGATCCCCTTTGTTTTGTTCCTCCCCCTTTTATAGCTTTGGCACAAAGCAGGAATCTTTTGTCTCTCTGGGTCCCCACCTCTCCTTCTAAATAGAAAAGCACAGGTTTAAGAAGGATTCCTGTTCAGATGAGTTTGTATCTTATTCTCCTAAATCCAGACATAGAAATAATACATGCAAACAAATAGGATGAACACACTCAATAGATTATAACCTTTGTAATGATGCCTTACAAGAGACCTTTTGCATAATACATATACCAGTTACATTATATTCACATTCAAAGCATATTTTCATAAAACATTAAGGAGTGCAATATCACATGGGTACCTAAATATCTTTGCGAATCCCACCCTTAACTTCTCATGAGTCCCAGTTCCCTATCTGTAAAATAGGGATACTACTACCTTTCTTTCACCCATTATATGTCTGGTCTATTTAAACTGTAGTACACTCCTCTGGTCAGGGCTGTCTCTTATGTCTACTATGCTTTTGTGTGAGGTACAGCACAAAGTGCTTCCATCTTATTTAGGGCTTCTAGGTGCTACCATAATAAAAATAAATAATAATTTACCTTACTGTGAAGTTTGTTCTAGTGTTGCCCATAAACACTGATTTTTTTTTGTAAACTGAGACATGTAAATAGACTTTTGCAATGCATTTATAATAAAATCCTTCTTTTATTTTATTACTTAGAAATGATTTTATTCTGTTTCCATGAGGGTGACCCTGATTTTAATGCTTTGTCCCTGATATTTTTTCCTAGCCTTGCATTTTGTTTTTCTGAGTCACTCAGTTGAGCTATGTGAGAGCAATCAAGGAAGATTTAGGCCTTTTGTATTAGCTATGTGATATTTAGTAGTAAATTTCCCTGCACAGCTGGATGAAATATGATCAATTGAAGCCACAATCTTTTTAGATTTTGTTATTGTGCAATTATTCCCCTTCCCAGATTGTGGCTGCAGTGGAGGATAAATTCACAACTAACCCTTTGACGCATTTAGATTGGGGCCAAGAAATTACAGGTATTTGAACTTCTCTGGAAGATCTGGAAGTGCTTCAGGTCTCTTGAGTCCAGAGGGTCCTACAAGAGCAATTGCTGCTGCAAAGAGAAGAGTCATGCCCTAAGGGTTGGCCCTTCATCTGTCCTTTAGGTCTTGACAAGACTAGGATTTAAAGTGTGATGCTAGCATGTGTTAGCTAACACTTGCTAACTAACATGTTTGAGGGTATGTCTACTTCAGACTGGAGGTATAATTCCTAGCTCAAGAAGACATACCTGCACTAGCTCTGATTGAATTAGCATGCTAAAAATATAAATGTAATCACAGTGACACAAGAGAAGAGAGGGGCTAGGCATCCCAAGGACATACTAGCATCAAAGATGGGTACATACTCATGGTGCTGTGGCTACACTTTAGCTTTAGCACAGTAGCTCAATCATGGCTGGCATGTCTACCCAAGCTGGAAATTCAACCTCCAGCTCAAAGTGTAGATATACCCTGAAAAGCTGCCTAGAGTAGGCAAGGCACACTGCTTTAACTTGAGTTAAAGTGTTGAGGTAAAGCCTAGAGTGGAAACTGTAATTTCCTGGTTTTAGCACACATTAAAGGCAGTGTGTCTTGTCTACAATAGACTTTTAGAGTGGGTTAGCTTGCACATGCTAGCATCAGGCCTTATTGGGTAATGGGCACAATGTGCAATAGCAGCATCTGGAGTTAGATCCTGGGCATGAATTAAGGTACAGTGTCCTATACCACTCCTGCATGCAACTCCTTTATTAGGGAGAAATGGCAGGGGGCAATAGAAGGAAAAGAAGCAAATATGAAAAGTCAGGAAAGGTGTATGATCCCTGTCCTTCATGCAGGATACTCTTCATGCTTTTGGGGAGCAAGAAAAGAAGCTGGTGGATTCTTTGGCAGTGCTCACTTGCCTGTCTGTCTGTTATTAACCTAGTGCCCAACACATGAAGCACTATTTTTTGAGCTGGAAAAAATTAACTGAGCCCAACAAATGTGAACATTGGGTTCACATGGGTGGAGGGAAAGTGGTCTTTTTTCTTTAGGCTTGGTTCAGATTCAGTTTGAATTCTGTTGAAAGGCACAGATCAGTTTTCATGAGAGCTAATCTGTTTCACACATTCTTAATTATGGATTTGACACAAAACCAATGGACTTCAACAGGCTTTGGATCAGGCCCTGTGTGAATAACATTCCCAGATATCCCAATTTTACCAGATATCTCCATTCTACTGACATTCTTAGGGGGATAGTAAATTAACTACATGTCATATTACTGCTTGTCCTTCTTGCCTATCAGTAAGTAAGGAACCCAGCCCTGTCTCATACACTGAGAGCTAAGTAGGTAGAATAATGAACAGAAGCGTCTTTTTGTTTTGTTTAATCTTCATGGAATAGACTTCCTGCCCACATATATAGAGAGAGCTATAATGGGATGAAAGTTTTCCTGCTTCATTTTGGTTCAAAGCTAAGGCTGTTGTGTTGTGAAGACATATATATTATTTATACTCTCACAATATGTGGTGTTTTTCTTAAAGTCCCAGCTGCTGGAATCAAGAGATTACATGAGAATCTCAACTTTCTCTCCTTTTTTTTTTAAAGAGTAATTTTCTAGCCCACATAGCAGAGGAGAAAAGCTTAAAAATGTAAAGCAAGAACAACCTAAAGACTTAGAAGGCAAAGAAAAGGAAATTAAAAATCATTATTTAAAAAAAGTCTCATGATTTTTTCAGTCCTGGCTCATGTTTTTGAAAACATGGTGGGGTCAGTACTGGATAAAACTAATTTGTTTATTATATGTGCAGTGAAAGATTTACAATGTTCTTAACTATTCATTTCCTTTAAGTGTTTGTGTCTTATAAATTCCTTGATAGAGAAGTGCATTGGTATCACTCAGTGACATTGTTTTATTTTTGAAACTTTGGTTTACTCTTGGAATTTGCCATTTAAAAAAAAATAATCTTCTTTTGTGTGGCTGCATGCAAGCCACATTTTTTAAAATTATAATTACATTTCATGAGACATGTCAGCAAACTATTTAACTGAAGGGTTATGTGATGCTATCTAAGATGCTAATGGAGGGGTCGGCAACCTTTCAGAAGTGGTGTGCCAAGTCTTTGTTTATTCACTCTAATTTAAGGTTGCATACGGGCAGTAATACATTTTAACATTTTTAGAAGGTCTCTTTCTATAGGTCTTTAATATATAACTGAACTATTGTTGTATATAAAGTAAATAAGGTTTTTAAAATGTTTAAGAAGCTTCATTTAAAAGTAAATTAAAATGCAGAGCCCCCCAGACCGATGGCCAGGACCTGGGCAGTGTGAGTGCCACTGAAAATCAGCTCGTGTGCCACCTTTGGCACCCGTGCCATAGGTTGCCTACCCCTGTGCTAGTGGCTTCTTTTCAGCTCTGTTTTATTTAAAGAACACTTGACAATATAGTAGGAAGGGATAAGCAGGGAAGAATAGTTATAGAAGAATGTATATTGCAATACTGTTTAAAACAAAACAAAACTCTCCAGAAAAAGAGTGTGTAAGCAAAGCAATTAGATTTTTGACCTCCAGGAAGAAGTGTGAGTAATGTGAGAAGTAAATACCATGATAGCACATTAGCATAAAGTTCTATACAGTCAAGAATCAGAGGGGTAGCCGTGTTAGTCTGGAATTGCAGAAGTGACAAAGAGCCCTGTGGCACCTTAAAGACTAACTAAAATTTTAGAGCATAAGCTTTCGTGGGTTAATACCCACTTCGTCGGATGCATCAGCGTTCTATACAGTGTTATTTTTCACTAAATATGAACATTAGAATTTCATAAATTAACAGTGACTTGTCTCAGACACATCAAAAAGCTGAAAATTGATCATGTTTGTCTAAACTCAAATACCACCCAGATCAAAAAGTTCTTGGAGCTTTGGGAATGCTCTAGCAGACTATCATTATGGACATTTTTGCTGAGGTTTTAAAGGGGGAAGGACCCTCCTATTAGGATCTCTTGCTTGCCTCGAGGAAACATATTAGTCATTCTAGATTTGCTATCAGTATTCAGAAAAGCATAAAAGCCCAAAGCAACTGTGTTATAAACAGTGTAGGCCTGATTCTCAGATGGCATAAATCAGCATATCTCCAATGACATTGTGGAACCTATGCTGATTTACACTCGCTGAGAATCTGGCTTGTGAATCTATGGCTCCAGAGGAGTCTTTTACAATGAACATGGAAAAGTTGTCAGGGAGAAAACTTTACATAACCTGGACTGTGATGTGCCAGAATCGTTGATTACCTCATGCTTTGGAGAACTGGCAGATCACTTATAAGGATCAGGAGGGATGTCGTCCCTCCATTGCCTTAAACATCCGACAGAGGCTATCAAGCTATGGGTGGACTGCAGTGCCTATGTGGTGCCCAGTCCACCCACATATTGAAAATTACAGGGATATGGTAGGCTTTCATTTCCAGGGACAAAAGGCCGGACGAAAGTTTTGAACTAGTGTATCAATGCCTGGGTTTCTTTGTCAAGCTTCATTACTTTAGATATGTTAAAATAAATTGCTTTTTGACCTGTCATTTGCTAGTTAGCTTACTGTATTCATATAATGGTTCTGATGGTTTTGTTTTGACTTAGCCATTTCTTACTTATCAGCTGGCTAGAGACAGGGCCGGCTCCAGTGTCCCAAGCACACACCTCAGGGGGCAGCGCTCCGCAGCTTTTGCTGGCATTTCGCTGGCAATACCCACTTTGCCGCTTCGTCCTGTGGCGGCGTTTCGACGGCAGCTCCACAAGTTGGTTTTTTTCTTTTTTTTTCCCCACTTGGGGCAGCAAAAGGCTGGAGCCGGCCCTGACTAGAGAGCAGCTTGCTAATATCTCCAAGTGGGTGTACATGCCCACCTCAGAATCTTTTTCTACATGTCTAGGACTATAGGATTTATTAATCTGTTCCTTAAAAACACCAAAACAAAGATGCTGAAAGCAATGAAAGTAGAGCAGGTGAAAGTCACATACCAAAAAGAAAGAGACCAAAGGTTATCTAAAAAACTTGCTGTGTAAAGTAGAGCAAAGTCTAAGCCACGCCAAGATAAGGTGATTTCTGGCATCCCTTTGTTATGCTTCTATCTATTTCCCCATCAGAGCCACTGATCAAAGAGAACAGCTAACGTATGGGAACAGGTTTAACTTAAACATTGTTCAAAATGTAGTTTAACGTCACAACCAAGTAATACAAAGAACTGGTGGTGTAATTCTGACACAGGGCAAGGCACAAAAAAATCAAATATACTTCAATTGCTTCTGTATTACATTAATTATTATATTATTATTGTGAGCTGAATGGGCTATAAAGGATTTATGTCCTTCTCATTAGCGGTGAGTATCCCTGCTTGCCACATAAGGAGCCAGGACTCGATTCCTAAACAGGGAGGTCTTGGGTACTCTTAAGTTCCCGTTGTCTGATCTTGAAGGTCAAACTAAATTATCATAACAAACCCATCTGGCCTTAAAATCATTTTCTATTTGTATTATGCTAACACCAAGCTAACATACTCATTGTGACAGACATTGTAAAGACACATGGTAAGAGAGAGTCCTTGGCCTGATGAACTTACCATTTAAGGAAGTATGCTCGGTTGAATACTGAAGAAATGAACAAAATTCCCTTATTGTTAGGCACAAAATAGTCTCTTTTGCTCTGTGGTAAAATAAAATTACAATGAATTGTTAAATAAAAAAGCATAAGATTATTGTGTTGTGTCAATATGTCAGGTATCCTTTTCCATGCTGGTCACTCCTATTTTTTCATACACCACCAGCATTTTCCAATCCTCTAAAATATCTATGGCAAACCATATTGCAACTTAGTATGAAACATGCATTTTTCTTCCAACGCTATTTTTAAACTATTTTTTTTAAAAAATTGGTTTGCCAAAAGCTACATAAATAGGATAGGTACAGTTAAGTACCAGAGGTTTCTGCTCATGTCTCTTAATTTGGAACCAGAACTTAACAGACACTTATCAATAAATGTAATGGGTCTGGATCATTCAAAATATTACAATGGGCTTTCAAAGCATGTATAATATATAAAATCTAAAAGTGATGATATCCACTATCAGTCCAATAAGGTGCCTTTTCTCTATATTAAAGACTCTTTGTGACCCTGTCCTATCTTCATGCTATGTGTTCCTTACTCAAGCTTGTTGATATCAGTAAGAATTTTCAATGACAAATGTAGAATGTCTGAAGAGAAGACGGTTTCTTTTCACCCACATTTTTTCTCATATATTTTTTTATTCAATAAAGGGCTCCGGAGAACTGCAAAGATTGCATTATGTAACGTTAATTTACATTTCCTCCACAGCCATCATTTCAGCTAGGTAACAACGAATTCTAGTTTTTAAATCAACATTACTGGTTTACTAAAAGACATATGTGTATGTGGATAGTTACAGGTATAGCTGGAGACCCCAAGGCTTGACATTTTGTAAATGAGGTTTGTCACAGCCTTCACTATGCTCTAAGGACAAACCTGCAGCCTTCATTTTCATCTGGTGAAATTCATGGAGTTTAAAACCAGAAAGCACAATTTTATCATGTAGTCTGACCTCTTATATATCACGAGCCATTAAATTTTATGCAGTTACCCTTGTGTTGAGCTCAATAACTTGTGTTTGACTATGCACAACTTGTATTTGAATAAAGCACATCTCCCAGAAATGCACACAGTCTTCATATTAAGAGATGGAGAATTTACCACTTCCCTTGGTAGTTTGTTACAATGGTTAATTACCCTCATTGTTAAAAATATGTGCCTAATTTAAAATTTAAAATTGTCTGGCTTCACTTTCCAGCCATTGGTTCTTCTTATGCCTTTCTCTGCTCGTGTTAAGAGCCCTTTAGTGCCTGATAGTTTCTTCTTGTATTGGTACTTATACACTGTAATCAAGGTACTGTTCAATCTCTTTCTGATAAGTTAAACAAATTGAGCTATTTAAGTCTTTCACTCTAAGGCATTTTTTCCAGCTCTCAAATCATTTTTGTATCTCTTTCCTACGCCATCCCCAATTATTCAACATCCTTTTAAAAACGGGAACACAAGAACTGTACACAGTGTTCTAGTATCGGTCTCAGCAATGCTGTATACAGCAGTACCATCATCTCCCTATTCCTACTCACTTCCCCATTTATATATCTGAGCATCACATTAGCCTTACCACAGCACTACACTGGGGATTCAATCCTTTTCAGAGTGACTGCTTTCCAGGATACAGTCCCTCCCCCACCCTCGGTCTGTAGGCATGGTCTGTATTCCCTTGTCCTAGATGTATAACTTTCCATTTGACTGCAAGGGATTGAAATTGTTCTGTTTGACTGCCTTGTCCTCATCATTATTTACCATTCTGCCAACCTTGTCATCCACACATTTTATCAGCAGTAATTTTATATTTACTTTCAGTTCATTGGTGAAAATATTAAATAGCACTGGGGGCTCAGGGCGTGCACAGGAATAAAAATTTGGCCACTGCCTTTCCCACCCTCCATGACCGGAGGAGCTGGCTCTCCTCCCCTCTCCTTTTCCCTTCCCACCATGGTGCAGCCCTGGGGCTGGTGGTGCTGGCTCTTCCCCTCACTCCCTGCAGGCCTGGGGCCAGTGGAGCTTGCTCTCCCCCAGCAGCAGGAGGAGTTGTATTTCCAGCAGTGGGCCCAGGGCCAGAGGAGCAATCATCCCCCAGCCCAGCCTGGGCTGGAGGAGCTCCACAAAGGAGTTCTGTGTCCCCACTGATTGGGGGAGAGCGTGCCCCTATTTTCCCCGTCTTGTGCACACAGCCAATGGAGCCTAATAATGAGCCCTCGGGAATCCCACTACAAACACCCCCATTCTTTGACTACTACATTTTGAGATCTGTCCTTTAGCCAGTTCTTAACCCATTTATCATACGTTCTATTGATATTGTACTAATATCTGTGCTAATTTTTAAATCAGAATGTTATGTGATACTAAGTTAAATAGAATCAGAGGGGTAGCCGTGTTAGTCTGGAATTGCAGAAGTGACAAAGAGTCCTGTGTCACCTTAAAGACTAACTAAAGATTACAAATTAAAAGTTGAATACCTTACAACAGGTAAAGTATATTATATCTACCCAATTACCTTTATCAGACAAATCTGTTATCTCATCAAAGAATGAAATGTTTTGTTTAACAACATATTTTCCACAAAATGTTTACTGGCATTAATTATGTTCCTATTTAACTTTTAATTCTTTATCAGTTCAATCCTGTATCATTTTTTCTATTAACTTTCCCAGGATTGATCTCGGATTAACCAACCTATAGATATCGAGGTATTCCCTTTTGCCCTTTTTGAATATTGCCATAACATTAGCAATCTTGCAGTCTTCTGAAGTGTCCTCATAGTCAAAGTTTTATTAAAAATTAACATCAACAATCAGAGGTCTCTTAAAACAACTCTTTTAAGACTGTTGGATGCAAATTATGGATGCCTGAATAAATTTGTTAGTCTCTAAGGTGCCACAAGTATTCATTCTTTTTTGCGGATACAGACTAACACAGCTATGACTCTGAAACCTGATTATTTAAAAGTGCATATACCTGGTAGATGATGTCTAACATCCTGTTCTCTTACTAATGATGGAAAGCTTTTAATCATCTTCATGTGATATGAGTACATAATCCTGCTTCTTTCCAAATACAGAACAGAAATATTTTTGAACATTTTTTGTCTGCATCATTATAAACAAGTTTACCGTCTCCATCTAGTAATTGGCCTGTACCATTGTTAGGATTTTCGCCCCCAAAAAATAGTTTTAAAAAACTCTTTATTGGCCTTTACCCATGGATTTTTCCCTGATTTCCTTAGCTTCCTTTATAAAATTTTCTTTGTGTCATAACGTCTAATTTATATGTTTCCATCTATTTCCTTCTTTTTCCCATTTGTTTTCCAGACACTGCCTGACTTACGCAAACATTCTGTTCCGTAACTCGAATTTTGCGGAAGTCGGAAACGTATCTCTAACCATTATGCACGCAAAAAAAGAAAAAGAAAAAAAAACCCTCCTATTTCTAGCTTACAGAACTTTTTCCATAAACTCGGATTTGTGTACATCGGGTTTATACAACTCAGGGAGCATCTATATATCATTTCTTTTATATCTAAATTGCTGCCTTCACTTCTCCACTGAAACAGGATGGTTTTCTAGCCACAGATAGCTGCTTTCTTGATCGTGGACTCACTGGTTTTTGGCCATTTAAGAAACTCTCCTTAAAGAATTCCCGATTTTCATTCAGGTTTTAGTTTCTAAGTTTTTCCGCAGTCAGTTTTGCTCACAATTTTCCTCATCTTTGGGAAATTAGGTCATCTGAAGTACCAACTATACATATATTGTTCATTGAGGCTGTCCTCTGTTTGCCCAGTCCATGATCACTCATCCCTAGGCAACCACCAACATTCAGGCCAGTGACTAATTCATCTTTATCTGTCATAATGAGGGCAAAAATAGAGAAGCTTCATGATAGATGCAATATTTTTTGTGAGAAAAGAAAGACACCTAGCATTTCACATGCATATTCCCCATCAGACCCAGGAATTGGGGGAGCACAAAGGTGGCCTGAAACCATCCAAATTAGCTGTGCTGAGTAGAGCTCTGAGGTCACTGAAGATTTGTGTCTACATATTTATCCTCTCTGTAAAGAACCATGCCTGCATATGAAGATATATACAGATATTGTTAATGCTGGCACAGGCACCGAATACTACCCACTCATATCAATGATGTGGGAGCCTGATAGGGCCCAGCAGTGAAAAGGGGACACTCACCAAGGGACAATACATAGCTCCTCTCCCTGAGTGTCTTTGGCACCCATTGGCCTCGCAGGATTTAGCCCAGCACAGGCATGACGTGGAGACTCTTTTAGTTCCATTCCAGCAGCCCACACTAAAGAGAAGCATTAAAAAGATGGTGTTAAATATGTGCAGGACAATGTGTGCCTTTGGAAGGCAATAGAAGGCGCTTGTTGGATATTGCAGGTTCAAAGTGCTTTAAGTAGCTAATTAATTATCTAAATGAAAAGAGAAATCACTTCAATAATTATCATTTAAATACAAAGAGAACATGTAGTGTTCAATAATGTTGATTGGGTTCTCACTATAAAACTTGTGTGTGTGTGTGAAAACTCTTTTTTTTTTTGTCCATTGCAGTTGCGTTTCGTTGATGGCTATAGTGAGGTTTATGAAATGTTCTGAGTAACTCTAACACTAGGCACCAAATGAAACGTCTCCAGGGATGGAATATCTCCCTCAGAATAAAAAAAAATTGAGAAATATGTCCTAGAATCTTTTGTTATGAATAGATCTGGCTGAAAAATTCTCGACAGAACAGTTTTCTGTCAGATACAGGATCGTCTAAATCAAAACATTTTCTGGGAGAGTGTTGATTTTGATTAAATTTTTGTCTTGAAAATCATTTTGACTTTCTCATTTTGTTTTGATAGTCTTACAATGTTTCATTTCAATACGGTAAAAATGTTTTTGTTTTGATTCTCTCACTTTGATTCATTTCATTTTGATTTTTATATTTCATTTCTTGTATGTGTGTATATTGTACTTATATATTATGTAATATCTTATATTATGTTTTGACATTATCAAAATTAAAACGTTTTTCCTTATCAAAATGAAATGTTTCAATGGCTGCGCATGGATTTTTTTTTTTAATTTTCTGATTGGAACAAACACAAAAAGTCAAAATGTTCGAATTTTGTGCAACAAGGAAATTCTACTTCGTGACTATTTCTAGTTATGACCACAGGCAGATCTTTATTATATTTGAATCAGACACATACAAAAAGCAAGTCCGACATTTTTTCAAGCCGGTAGAGCATGTTTTTGTTGTTGTTGTTTAGGGTTTTTCTTTTTACAGTGAAAATATCTACAGACTCTATCAAACCATACAAACAGACTCCTCCATAATCAGTAAATGTCTTTGGAGCCCCAAGCCAAATGGCATATTTATTCACAGAACAATAAATAAGTACATGGCTTATGAAAGGTGAAGGATTAGGAGCCATGGAGATTGTTTGGTGCCGGAGTTCTCAAACCAGGGGTCATGACCCCTCAGGGAATGACAAGGTAGTTACTTGGGGGGTCACAAGGTGTCAGTTCATTGGGATTGACAGCCCCAATCCCCACTAAATTACATTTATTTCCCCCACACACACACACCCCGTTTTTAATTTATAATGGGAGGGACTCACACTTTGAAGCTTACCGTGTTAAAGTAATTCTTCTGCTCTACTTTGCGCTAATTAGATCTCAGCAGGAGTACTGTGTCAGTTCTAGGTGCCATATTTCAGAAAAGATGTGGACAAATTGGAGAAAATTCAGAGAAGAGCGACAAAAATGATTAAAAGTCTAGAAAACATGACCTATGAGGAAAGATAGAAAAAAATGGGGTCTGTTTAGTTTGGAGAAGACTGAGAGGGGACATGATAACAGTTTTCAAGTACCTGTATATAAAAGGTTGTTACAAGGAGGAGGGAGAAAAATTGTTCTCCTTAACCTCTGAGGATAGGACAAGAAACAATGGGCTTCAATTGCAGCAAGGGAGGTTTAGGTTGGACATTAGGAAGTCAGGGTGGTTAAGCACTGGAATAAATTCCCCAGGAAGATTGTAGAATCTCCATCACTGGATACTTTTAAGAGCAGGTGACACAAACATATGTCAGGGATGGTCTAGATCAGTGTTCCTCAAAGTTTTGCCACGGCGGTTCCTTTCCACGGTCCCACGTCCACTTGCGGCCCCGGGGTATGTCCGCCAAAATGCCACAGAATAGAAAGCTTCCACTTTCAGCAGCATTTCAGCAGGACAAAAATAAACCGCGTCCGCTTTCAGCGGTCTCCTGGGGCCAATTCTACAGCGGTGCCGAGACACCACGCACCCCTATGGGGGGGGGTCTCACACACCCCCTGAGGTTCGCACACCCCACTTTGATGACCACTGGTCTAGATAATACTTAGTCCTACCATGAATGCAGAGGATTGGACTAGATGACCTCTTGAATTCCCTTCCATTCCTACGATTCTATGATATATGCACCTAGTTGTTCAAATATGACCACATGTTCTTTCTGAGCTCCTTGGACCTAACTCACTATGGACTTTTCAAGCTTAGCTTTCTCTTGGTGAGGCTGAAATGTCCAGGTGAGCCAGGTGGCCTAAACATCTTCATTATGGGACATAAAAATAAATGGTGGTCCCCATTGCTGGCACCAAAATAAGTGCTCATAGTAGATTGCATAGATCATCTTAATAAGGTTCTTCCTCTGTATATCAGAATAATAAACAATGTCGGCTTTTAAGGTCTCATCATTGGGTGCTGAGTTAGCATCCACTGGAATGAATGGATCAGTGCACACCTCTCAACGCTCGTTTCATACATTCTGCAAACTCAGGAGGATATCACAGGACTGATTTGCATTCAATTTACATAGTCAAGTTTTTCTTCACAATCAAAGCAGCTAGAGACTATGGTCTGGTCAACACACCCTTTTTGTACCAATATAACTATTTTTTGTACCACTATAATTATACCAGTATAAATGTGCTTATACTGGTGGAGCTTATTCCACTTCCTGTACGGGAATATACTATGCCAATATAAGAACCTATCTACCTATATATCTGTGTCCACACTGGGGGCTTGTACTGCTTCAACTATATGGGTATAGTTAAAACTGTACAATTTTTGCGTGTGTAGATGAAGCCTTACTTGGGGTATTTTGTAATGAAACTGTGATTCAGGAGAATGAATAGGAAGCTTGTGGAAGGTGCTGATATGCCATACCACTGTGTATCAGCCTAGTTTGATCCCTGGTTGCATGTGATTAATAATTATGGTGAAGGATTGGAGACAAGTGGATTCAATCCATGTACTTGACAGGTATATGAAATAAGTGTATGTTTACGGTAAATAACATGGGATGCAACAGCTCTTTAGACCACATCAGGAAATCAAATGAGCCACACAAGGGTCCAGCTAAAACTTTCATAAAAAGGACCACACATGTACATACACAAATCATTAGAATGTGGTATAAGAAAGTAGAATGTAATGTCTGCAAGAGGTTCAGACCTAGCCAACTTCCATTCTGTAACTCCATACAGGTATCCAGGAGGACAGAGTTTGGGGTGAAGGAAACATTTTTAGTTCTACTAGTGATTAATAGTATTTGGCAAAGAAAAACAAACAGCTGATTTGGTTCTGATTTTAAATTCCTTGGAAGAGATCACATTCATGTGTATCCTAATAACTCCAATAACAATCACTGTTGAAAGATTGTACTAAGAAAAATAATCAAGAAATAATAATTGGAAAATGATAAGAAATTTGTAAAGAAAAAATCCTTCAGATATATATTTCTTACAACTATTCATATTTGTTTAATAGTTACTGCTAACAGTTACTGCTTACATCAAATGACTGCCCTTCAGATAAATATTTTTGAATAATACCTTTAGGTCTCAATTCTGCAAAGATTTATGCATGTGCTCAATGTTACATACTGTGGGCCTGATTTGTAATTACACTAAGGACTCTTTACATCTGTCTGATGGTGAAAAAGGGACTTTGAGTATAAATGTAATTTATGCCTACTTTAACACCAATTTATACTGCCAATGCCTTGTAACATTGCCTTAGAGTAAATGAGATCCAGTCCTTGTGAGTAGTGCTATTGATTTCAAGGGGGCTACTTACAGTGTGTAAAGTTAAATATGCATGTAACTCTCTACTGGATCAGAGCCTTATAGAAACTATCTAGTCTCTGACCTCTAATTTTCCTGGCAGAGATTGAAAGCAAACTCTCTCAGACTTCCTGTACAATATCATATACTGAGTTATTGCGCCCCTCCTTTAATTATTAGGGATCGTACTGTCCCTGGATCATTGCCTGTTGAGGAGATTAGTTTTGATTCTGAAGTCTATTACATATGGTTGTTACCCTTAATATGACAAGCTTTGTTAATTTGCTATCGAGTATGGATTACCTCTATCATTGCCTAGCTAGCTGCACATGTTGGAGGTAATTCTCCCCATCTGTGACCCTTTACGATACATTAAACACACCTTTTTCATCTGCATTTCCATTACAGTTAATCACATTGTGGAACAGATTACACTAAATATATTATCAGGACCCAAACATTAACCAAATGTCACTCAGATTTGTCAGTGGACAATGGGCTGAATCCAGTGACACATGTTTTAAATAGTCTTTAAGCTTTCAGGTCAATAGTAGCTCTGCCTGCTTCATCCAGGAGCACAGGCAACTTCTGGCAACTGATGGCAACACAGGCGACAGCAACACAGGCATACACAGCAACACAGGCAATCACAGCAACACAGGCAACTGCTGGCAACACAGGCAACAGCAACACAGGCAACAGCAACACAGGCATACACAGCAACACAGGCAAACACAGCAACACAGGCAACTGCTGTCAACTCAGTTTAGATCAAGCAGCTCAATATTTTTATGTGATCAGAATTATAATTATTTTAATTGGAATATTAATTTATTTTTAAAGCAACCTTTCTGGGTCTGTGCTCCATCTGGCATGGTTTCACGTATCATGACATTATTTTATCTGAGGTCTAATGATGAACAATGGGTGTGTTTACATATATTGAAATAATAGCGTTTAATAGCTGGAGATGTTACACTTCACAAGTATTGAGGCAGACTGCCAGGCATGTAATTGTTAATCTATTAATTTCATTATCTAATTCAGCACCCAATATTCTTTGGAACACAACTTGAAAAGATATAGGTCAGGAAAGCAACCTAAACGTAACATACACACAGATCTTTGAAACGTGGCACATTTTTAAATTATAATTTCCTCCTCTGTAATTTAAATAAAATATTGCATATGTATATGGTTTTTTAATTAGATGAAATTCACTATATAGGTAATGGACTTTGGGAGGAACAATCTGAACTAATCATAGGTTGATGAGTTCTCAATTAACTGGAACCACTCAGAAAAAAAGATCTAAATATCACTGAGGACAGTTCATGGTGACAACAGCTGCTCATGCAGAGCAGGAGTAAGAAAAAAGCAAACAAGATGAGCCAGGTCAGCCTTCCTCTCCCAGCATCTCCTTAAAGTTGCAAGGTAGGAATGTGGTAGCCTGAGTGTTTTTTGTGGGAGATTTATCCCAGCCAATCAGAGCACAATTGCCCCATAGCCACATCAAGCTTTTCTGGGCAGAGATATTTGGGTGGCAAGGTCCCAAGAAGCTGCATCAGCTTAACTGCGTGGCCTCTACTTTTCCAAAATGGAGACTGTGTTTCTCAGACTCTTCGTGCTGAAAAAGGGCAGCTCTCTTGAGAAACAAGGAGGGGAGAGAATAATCTGCCATGGTCTTCCTGTGTACGAAGCACGTAGCTCCCTTCCACTTAAGTTACCACCACCACCTTCCCTTTTTCCCCACCCCCTTAAAAAAACCTTACTATTCACTGAGGAAACCATGGTTCACTAAAATTTAAACAGGTTTCATATAGCACACAATTAACGGGTGGAACTCATTGCCATGGGATGTTGTGATGGCCAAAAATATAAACTTAGCTAGGTATGTTCATGGGCAGGTCCCTCAATGGTTATTAGCTAAGATGGCCAGGGATGCAATACCATGCTCAGAACAATGCTAACCCACCGACTGCCAGAAGCTGGTAGCAGATGACAGGGATAGATCACTCCAACTGCCCTGTTTTGTACACTTTCCTGAAGCTCTGGCACTGGTTATGTTCCCACTAAGGGTATCAAGGGCTGCACATGTGGGGAGAGGTGCCCTTCATAGAATATCAGAGTTGGAAGTTCACTGTGGAAGGGACCTCAGGAGATTGTCTAGTCCAACCCCCTGCTCGAAGCAGGACCAATCCCCAATTAAATCATCCAACAGATTTTTGCCCCAGATCCCTAAATGGCCCCTTCAAAGATTGAATGCAAAACCCTGGGTTTAGCAGGCCAATGCTCAAACCACTGAGCAATCCCTCCCCCGGCTGAGCTATCCCTCCCCCCAGCCCAGCCCCGCTGGAGCTCCACCCAGCCCAGGAAAAGCCGCTGTCACCAGGGAGAGGTGCCCCTCTCATAGCCTAGCCCATCCAAGCCCTGATGGAACTGCCACGGCCAAGGAGAAGCACTCCTCCCTCAGCCCATCCCCGCTGAAGCTGCTGCGGTGCAGCCATGGAGAGCCACCTCTCCCCCCGAGCTACCACAATTGGAGTGAAGCACCTCTCCCCCAACCCCAAGCTGCTGCGGCAAGAGAGGGCTGAAGGGGAGGGGATGTCTTCTCTCCCTGCCACAGCCCCTGGGCAGCCTGCATCCCAAAGCCTTCATTACCAGCCCCACTGCAGAGCCCTCACCCCCAGCCAGAGCCCATACCCCCTCCCACTGCCCTGACCCACATCCCAAACCCCTCATCCCCGGCCCTATCCCCGTAGCCTTCATCTCCAGCTGGAGCCCTCATCCCCCTATACCTCAACCCTCTGCCCTAAGTCTGAGCCCCTTCCTGCACCCCAGTGCTGTCATCCCAGCCCCACCCCAGAGCCCTCACCCCCAGCCAGAGCCCCCACACCTCAACCCTCTGCCTAGTCCTGAGCCCCCTCTCACACATCAAACCCCATATTGGTGCTTGTCACAGGGCAGAGGTTTTAAAATCTTCTGCTGCCTGCTAAAGACCCTGCTTCCCTGCAGTGTGGCTGGGTTAAAGGCTAAAACCCTGAGCAAGGAGCCCAACTGAAGGCACTAATTAGGGTAGGCTCAGTGCCACCTACTGAACCAGGTGGAACCACTGGGGCTGATGACTGGGGCAGAGTACAAACCCAGGAAAGAGCTCAGAGAAGGAGGCTAGCCAGGTAGGAGGATAGGGGGGCATCTAGCACTGTCTCTGCTGGTTGAGACAAGCCTCAAAGGGCCAGAGGACCTGGTGAGAGGTCTGTGAGGGGCCTGGTTTGGGGAAAGTTGGGACTATATCAGCATTGTAAATAAAAGAGCATGAGTGAAGCACCAGAGAGGAGTGTTTGAGATCTTTTCTTTCACCAGCCTAACCATGGGGCACAGGGACTAGGGGAAGGACACCTGTGCTGCCCCGTGACAGTGCCCATAATAAAATTCATTTCGCACATGGACATAAAAAACTAGCAGGAAGACTGGTACTGGCCACTGTCAAAGATAGGATACTGAGCTAGATAGACTGTTGGTCTGACCCAGGATGGCTGTTCTTATGTTTATTTCTGAGAGTGACAGGAACATTCTTCATCCATGATCTGATTCTGCAAGACTCCTGCCACCTTACCTCAACATAATTTACAAATACTGTGTATAATATAAAAACAGTAAATAGAGAGGCATCAATTAGCATTAAGAATGAATGAGTTGGACTAGTGCCTGTCACAGAGTGCACGGGCATTCTTAGCTCCCCGTACTAAAATCCTTTCGTCAGTAAAGGTCTGATGCAAAGTCCATTGAAGTCAGAGAAAATCTTTCTACCCATTTCAGTGATCAGGCCCTACAAACCAATCTAGAGTTTATTCTTCCCCAAGTCCAATTTTAATTGCCCATCAGGAAGTGCCCTCACAATCCTTTAAGGCAATTTCCTTAAATAAGTGGAAACATGTAAAAAATGGACATGCCTCATATTTTCTACAGGAAATAAACACAAATATGCTGCTTTCCCAATGCTTCATTGGCAAAGTGAACTTTTATTCTGCAGCTTATAAAGTTCTAGGGGAAAGGAAAATGGCTAATGGGCAAAGATGGTAAGATTATTATTTTTCAATATACCCTATTTTCAGCACTGAATGAACACAATATGAAGTAAAACCTTTATTTATTTTAATACATACAAATAAAGATATAGTATGGAAATATAAAAAGAGGTACATTGTGTTCATTTTAAGCCTTACACAAATAAAGCCAGTGTTCTGCCAATATTGACAGAGGCAGAATTTCCATACAAAAGAATCTGCCCATTTGTTCTAGTAAACTGTAAAAATAACTATTACCTAGTACAGAGGTTACCATTGTTCTTCCACCTGCTAACAGCTAGCTTGTTTTTAAAGCAACTGCAGCGACCTATTTACAGGGTTGATAAATACACAATTCAACAAATTCTGAGCAGGTATTTTCAATAAATCAGGGAATGGATGCAAATAAGAATGTGAATTTCAAGATATCATACCTTCCAACATCCCCTAACAAAGCAGCAGCAGATTGTATATTTGCATACATTTTCATATATTTGCACAAACCACTAAAAGCACCTGCCTTGCACAGTTATAATTATCATGTTGCAAAAACAAAACCACAATGAAGGAAGATAATTGCATGCCTTCATGGGCCACCTAATATGTTTATGACACATGACATAAAATTAGGTATAAATACAGTCCATGCTATATTTCCAGTATAGTTCCCATCATTTTTTGCATATTGACAAGTATGCAGAGTGAGGAGAACTAAGTGCCTGCATGTCCAATACTAAATTAAAGATAAACAAAAAATACAGAAAAGTCACACTGTGTCATTTGAGAGGTCCAAGACAGACATTCCCATTTTTCTCTTCAAAGGAATTCTCTCTCTGACTCCAGAAAAAAATCTAATCATTTCTGAGGTAGCACCAGAAAGTTCTTGTAATGAATTTAAAGGCAGAACAAAATAAAATGGAAAATCTAAGACTTTGCTTAGCATTATGTTTCATGAGAGTGCATGAGGCAATCTGGATTTAGATAATCTAGAAGTAAAGGAAACAGAGGATTACTTCTAAATAATTCCAGTGTCAGGTTATTTTTCAAATTATTCTGTCAGTGAGGTAGAACAAACAACCTCACCCCTATCCTCTACAGAAGAAGCTGGGGATTCAGACTCTACTACCTGGTGCTCTGTTGAAATTTAAGCTCTTTTAAAAAAGCCAATATTAGTAAATATTGTGGCTTTAAATGTTTAATACTCCTGATGATCTTCAATTTCCTCCCACAAAAGTCACACAAATGTTTCTTTTCCCCTATATTTTCCCTACTGTTGTTCTTAACATAATCATCCTTTTACTATTAGCACTGCCAAGTGGTACTTGAAAGATCAAAGTGACCCCAACACTGGAAACTCCAGGCAGATGTGGAGGGAAGACAGACTCTTCTTTCAGGGCATGTCTGTAATTCTGTGTTCATTAAGAGGGAAATGTACTTCATTCTGTGCCTTCAATACTGACGAATCTTACACTGGACTTTGCGCTTGCTTTCTAACCAGAAAACATTGATTGTTGGGTTCAGGAAGTTAATAATGCTAGTCTGAGCTTTATAGGTGAACAAATTTTAATATTATGTCCTGTGTTACTTTTCACGCTCAGGCAACAAAAACTTTTTGGTCTCTTAATACTAAGCTGTAGAACTGGTCATTGCTATAACATAAAACGTGCACATATTTTAGACAGAGAGATGTTTACAGCCCTGTTCCTGATGGTATCCAGTGGGATTGGTGGGAATGTTAAATGTGCAAGTTTTATGTTATTTAGGAGAAATTGTGCTTTATCCAAAAATTCATTTCAGAAGTGCAGTATTTGTTATTCACTAGTTGTCATTTGTATTTTCCCAGTTAAACAGCTTCAGTTATCCATTCAGAAACCAAAGCAATATGACATGGGTGAGATGACAAATTACAGACAATGAATAATCACAGCAAAAGAGTCTCTAATGTGGACAAACTGAGGCCATGGTTACACTGGCACTTTATAGCGCTATAAAGCCCCCACGAGCGCTATAACCTACTCCCCGTCCACACTGGCAAGGCACTAATAGCGCTATAACTGCTGAGTTATAGCGCTATTATTAATTCACCTCCCCATGGGGAATAAGGGCTGTAGCGCAGCTGCTGTAGCGCTACAGCAAGAATGTGGACACCCACTGCGCTACAAGTGATCTCTGGAGATGCCTAGAGCCATTTAAAGCAATTGACGTCTCTTCCCTTTGTTTTGAACTCGGCTGGAGGAATGCGGAAGTACCTCTTTAGAGTTTCTTTCTTAACTCGGCAGATAAGCAATGCAAATGTTTAAGGAGGGAGCCTGTGTGAAAACAAAGCCTTCTGTGAAGGGAGGCTCACTGACAGGCTTTCAGAAAAACGGAAAAACCACTGTCTCTCTCCCTCCGCATACACACAACGCGTCCCCCCTCACCCCCCTCATTTAAAAAGCACGTTGCACCCAGCTGAATGCTGGGATACCTGCCCTAATGCGCTGCTCTTAATGCCGCATTAAGTGCCCCAAATGTGGCCATGCTATACCGCAGGAGCATCTGAGTGTGGACATACAATAGCGCTATACATATTACTGTATAAGGGGACCGCTATAACCTATAGCGCTATAATCTTGTAAGTGTAACCATACCCTGAGTAGTTCACAAGCATCCCATAGGTTGAAATTTGCACACAAACTATTTGACAAATAGTTTTCTACAGTTGCACTAATTGAGATCAATTTGCTAACAATCTGCAAACTAAACAAAAGAGCTTGTTTCTGTTAGATAATTTATTTGCAGTAAATAATTCCATCAACTCTATAAAGCAGTGATCTGGTTAATGTGTCAATTTAAATATATGGGAATATTTTGAGTCAGCATCCGCTGACTCAAAATATTTGCAAATTTAAAAGAAAAATGGTGGAAAATCACTGTTTTGACTTAGCTAAGGACAAAGAGTTGAAAAGCAAAGCATATTATGCTAAGAAAAGCATAACATATATTTCCAAACTATTTCCGTGATCTTTATTTTATTAATACTCCGTTCATTATCACTCCTCTTGTAAGCTCTTGCAGAACTCTCACTGCTCATGGAGAAAGAGAAGTCAGGTGGTGTGCAGCTGCTTGTGTCTCTGATCTATGCTCTGCTGTGCACACTTAAACAATTAGCTTAATTTTTGTAATTAGTTTTGATCTGTGACTTGGAGTCTGTGGAATATTAGGAACCGTTTCACCAGGCATCCATAAAAGTAGTTGTTATAACTGTAGCATATGGCTGAATTAATTCTCTCAGAAAACCTGGAATCAATACTATCAGCCGGGAACATGTTGTGTCATGTATTTTTTCCATTATCTTTAAATTGTGCTTTATGAACTTCAGGTGGTGTGACGTGGTGTCTAATGAATGGAAGAGGAATAATTTCCTGGGTTGACATGATACACTGTGAAGACATACAAGATACTTTCAATGTTTCTTTCACAGACCTGAGAACAACAACACAATTTTTTATTTGAGTTACAGTGGTGGTATTGAAACAACCTGCCAACTCCCAATGAATAATATTCCAGCAAATGGTTTTCATCATAGAAAAGAAATTGGAAATAAAACATCTCTGAGAGACATACAGAAAGATAACAACAAAGCTGTAGTCCAAAAAGTAAAGAAATGGTACAGAACAATTTATCAATTATTACATACACGAACCAATCAAGTTAAGAATGTATACATCCAACAATACTGTGCACTTCCCACAATGGCCTTTGAAGGAATTATAGCCTGTTCAGCTGCTGGGAGGTAATGAACATAATATGCATGCCACAGTATAGTATTGGTGACATTAAAGAAACAGTCATGACTGTGAAATCTGAAGAGGTCAAAGAATGGTTTAAGATATTCTGCATGAATTAACCCTTTAATAAGGCTAGTCAAAAATGGAAGGGGAGTAGGGAGAGATCCATTTTTTTTCTTAAATTATAAATTTAAAATTTTTGACCTTTTCCCTGTTCTATAGTCAGTCCAAAGGCATAGGTTGTTTTTGTGTGTGTGTGTGTGAGTGTGAGTGAATTTTGTTGCAGTTTTCCCCAATATTTTTCATTGTGTTTTAATTTCAAATTTTGAAATTTGAGAAATTTTAATCAGCTTTACTATCTTAGTGCTACTGTGTGCAAAACATGCCCACTTTTAGGTATCTAGTCCCTGGAGGAGGCTTTCACTGACATGAAACCATACCAATATACAATCACCCATTTCTCCCAGTAGGCTCTGGTTTCCCACTTACCACCACCAGTAAACATCCTCAGAGACTGAACTCCTACCTTTCTCTCTCGACATCTTCACTGGAGGGCCA
Organism: Dermatemys mawii; assembly: GCA_007922305.1. NCBI lineage: Eukaryota > Metazoa > Chordata > Testudines > Dermatemydidae > Dermatemys > Dermatemys mawii. The sequence goes on from ML677341.1 coordinate 65,166,360, forward strand.
GCTGATTGCTCCTTGACTTACATTTGGGGGACCAGCTGGAAGGCCTTCAGAACAATTTTACATTTTATCTACAAATTAATCTGACCTAGAAATGACTGCTCAATTCAGGCAGCTAAATCATCATCTAGTGTACATCAATAAAAGATTTTCGCCTGTCTCCAAATATGAACTAGAGCATACTACATGCTGGTAACATTAACCAATTTATATTGGAATGGGAGGCCTTGTTCACCACCAGCTCTGGCCATATGCATAATTTGAAAATAGGAATGATCATACCAGAGTAGGGCATTAGCCCAGGTCATCCAGGCCACTGTCACTCAGAGTAGCCTACCACAGACCATCATGACAGGATAAAAACATCCCATGGTGAGACAGACATTTAAAAGTCAGAACCATACATACTATGATGAGGACCCAATAAATTTGAGTGCACAAACATACATACATGAGATTTATAATCTAAAGCCCAAATCTAGCAAACAACCAGACCATAACTTGCAAAGAGTCTCCCTGATTTCAGAGGCTCTCCTACACAAAATCAAGTGCAGATTAGGGGCTTAATAAGACAAGTGATAAAAAGGGAGGGAAAAGATACAATCAAATATCTGCAATTTTCATATATGCACACACATTTGAACAAGTTTTTCTGATATAATTATATAAAGTGCTAAATCCCCCCACCTGCATTTTTTAAAGAATTATTATTTTTTCCACTATTATTTTGTCACCAAAGCAAGTGCAGCTTGTCATCCATGCCCCATGCACATTGTTCCAACTAAGAATGGTCAAACTGGTTTGTATAAGACCCAACCCATGCCTTCTTCACACAAAGCTCATACCAAAACAAACATCTCAGCATTTCCTGGGTTTAGGTTGCAAGCAGACATACAGCAGAACCTCAGAGTTATGAACACCAGAGTTACAAAGTGACTGATCAACTACATGCCTCATTTGGAGCTGGAAGCATGCAGTCAGGCAACAGCAGACACAAAAATGCCCAAACAAACAGCAAATACAGCACAGCACTGTGTTAAACATAAACTACTAAAAAAATAAAATAAAAGGAGAGCAGCATTTTTCTTCTGCATAGTAAAGTTTCAAAACTGTATTAAGTCAATATTCAGTTGTAAACTTTTGAAAGAACCACCATAACATTTTGTTCAGAGTTATGTACATTTCAGAATTATGAACAACCTCTATTTCTGAGGTGTTCGTAACTCTGACGTTCTACTCTGCTGCAATAAAAAGCTATTCTTAGTAGTTCACAACCTGGAAGTACTAAAGGCTGCACAGGAAAGTATGTCTTTGGGCCATCTCTAGTCCTGATTTCAGATTTGGAAGATGGAAATACATTTATAAAAATCCCTTGACTTTTGGATGCTTACCCAAACTGAATCTGCAAATCCTTTGTGGTTACTCTTTGAGACTGTCCGAGAAGTGCTGGACTTCATTTTATTGGTCAGCTTTCCACCCATGCTGAAGTAATACTTATATCTAGGCTAGTACCTGGGAAATAAATTATAAATTTGTGGGATTGGTGTATCAGAGGTAATTCCCCCTCTTCCCTTCTCCATCTTCTTCCTTTCTCGTTTTTTCTTTCCTTATGGTGTATTGAAAGCTGTATTAAAATGATAAATCATCACTTTAAATTCTCAGTGGTTCTCTTGGTCCTGCTTACAGGGAAGGTGTGTCTGTAGGTGCCTCTGTGATTGGGGTCTAGCAGCAGCAGTCAATCAGTCTTCAAAGAGCCAGGCAAGAGGGGGTGAGTTGTGCCTCTCTGCCTTATAGATCAGCCTGTTTCTCTCTCCCTCTCTCGGTTTTTGGTTCTTGTGCATTAAAGTCCTGAATGTTAAGAAATGAAGTAGTGTGACACTGCAGCCTTCCAATAAGACTGTTCTATGTTTTTATCTAACTGTACTGCATGTATGCCATTAATGTAACAGTCCCTACATCCTCTCTCTTCCTCCTTCACCTCTCCCTCAGACGTGAGCCCCTGCACGCTGAAGCTACATGATCACGCCACTTGAGCAAGTCTGATAGAAATATATTTCATTAGACCAGGTGGTGTTTCAGAGAACAGACAGACAAATGTACCATATGGTTACATAGGGTCACAGCCCTGAGTAGCGGATGTTGCAGTAAGGAGCTCCACCCTCATCAGTAGTAATACTGGGAATCATTATGTTTCTTTGTGCTTCCTGGAACATCTCAGCATGCAGGTGAAGTGCTTCTGCTCCATCACCCTTAAGGTAGGTCCACATGTACTCCTCCTCCATTTCCTGCCTCCATCCATCCCTTCACTTCCCATTTTGGGATGGCTTGTGTCTCATGGAGCACTAGCTCCCTGCAGTCAGAAGAGTGCCAGAAGGAACTCAGTTATAGCTGTCCTTTGTGCAGGAGATGGAACACTCTTTATGCCCACCTCTACCCACTTGCATATCCACACTGGGCTACCCACAACACGGCAGAGAGCTTACCAACAACTAGGAGAGATTTGCACACGCATCTAACTTATTGCACCAGAAAATGCATTGTAGATTTAAAATGCAAAGTGTTTTCTCAGTGCTGTACTTGCCTAAAATGTGGCCATCACTTCAGCACAAGAACACACAGAAGTGAAAGCACAACAAGACAAAGCTTTTGAAATCAGTTAACTACCAGATCTGAAAACATTCAATATATTTTCAAAAACAATTTCTAAGTCTGTTTTAGACATATTAGTCCCACAGAAATACAACAGACCTACATGCACATGTCTATCTCTGTATCTCCTACATTCCCTTCCCCATTTTACTGTTCAGATTCATTAGCTGTAGAAATGATAATCTAATATGGTAGAGATCAGCAGAATGATTCAGAAGGCATTTGATCAGCGCTCACATTCTAAAATCTTGCTATATACACTGAGGGCCAATATTTTTAATGTGCTATAATTATGGTACCTATTCAAAATGAAAGCTATTTGTTTTCCAAAGCCAAGGGGAAATTTTTAAGTCCTAAATTATGGCTATAGCAAGTCTACTTTTAATTGTGTTTTGAATTCCGTGACTGTTTACAGGAAAAATAAAGTAAGTCCTCATTAAAATGCACTTTTCTTTGCTTGCATATGTGCAAACTACCCACTTGCAAAATTGTCAAACACAAATACACACTACTAGGGGGTAGCATATACCTGCTATTCAGTTAATGATAATTTTGACAAATTTTCATGGAACAAAGTAATATAGAAAACTAGAGAAGATTCAACATATTTACATACAAAATAAGAAGAATAATATTTGTCTCTGCATGTATTCCTCCATGGCATGAAATAGTAGCTATAAAAGGTAACAGATATATTCAACTAAGAATTGTTTCAGTTACTAAGCAATAACCAAAACTTCAGGATAGCAGAGCTAATGTCTTGAAACACAATTAAGTTGATGTTGGATTCAGAGAGGAATATTTTCCAACTTCCTATTGTACTCCACTCAAATTATTATGCTAGTTTGACACACCCCTAAGAATTGTAGATTTCATTTTTTTCAAATCTGATGTGCTCTTAAACTCTGGCTTTTCTAAGTTTTAAATATATCTGTTATAAGATTCTTATGGAAAGTACAAATATTACTGCTTCTCAAGAGAAATCAGTATTAAATATTATGTTAATAGTATGTATGTCATACCTGAATGCAAAGTATATTGCATACAAAAATATATTAAAGGTATTATAAAGGTTTCAAAGTCAAACACTCAAAATTTAGGAAATGCCAGAATTAAATTTGCCTGTGAAAATGTAATTTCCCCCATCAGCCCTCATACATACACGTTATGACACAAGGCCCAGATTCACAAAAGTACATAGCCATCTAATTCACAAAACACCTACTGAACCCTGTAGTCATCTAAACTCACTCGGCACTTAAGTGTTTTCAGTAAAAAGTTCCCTAAGTACCTATATTTCTGCTTCTGTACATGCACATTGTTACCTCCCTCTAGGTGTCTGGACATCTAACTCCATCTAAGCCCCAGAGAGACACAAAAGCCAGGGGAAGATAGGCATTCATCTACCTAACTTTTGTCCAGGTATACTGTAATCCGGTAGGCATTCTCAGAGGTTGCCTATTGGATTAAGCCACTATAGGCAAATTTACATAAAGCAGCCAGGGAGTTGGAGAAGAAGGAACTCCGTAACTTTTAGCTCACTGGTTAGGGTACTTGCCCTGGCTGTGGGAGACCCCTAGTTCAAGTCCTCCCTTCACGTGATGAGAAGGAATCTGAACATGGAAGGAATCTGAACATGGATCTGCCACTTATCTTCTTGAAGTTGTTCCACAATCCTTTGGGTCAGAGTAAGAGAAAGAGAGAGTACAAGAGTGAGAATGACTCGATAGTTTGGTAGTTAGAGCACTGTCATGCTTGCTTGTGCTCTCACTGTCTCTCTCTGGCCCCATGACTCTTTGATTAGTTAATCCGAAGTAGAACAGCTCAATAGAATAGATTTAGGGAGCCTCACATCAGAATATCCCATTGCCAAATAGTTAGAGAACTCATCTGAGAAGGGGGAGAGCTCCATTCAAATCCCTTTGCTTCATCAGGCAGAGGGGGATTTGGACGAGATCTCCCACATCTCAGTTGAGTACCCTAACCACTAGGCTAAAAATTCTGAGGGAAGCCCTTTGCCCCCTTCTTGGCAAAAAATGCCTTAAACACCTAACTCCTGAAAGGGTTCATGTTTATGCTTTGCTAGAGAGATAAGCACCTCTCTGCAGCCTGGGCTTACATGCCTATCTCTGTGAGAGGGCGGAGCTTAGTACACCCCTAGCATCAACATCTCCTGGTTTTAGTAGCTTGCATTCTTGGACAGCTCTCTGCCCCCATTCATATTATAGGAACGCCCCTAGGTGTCTAGGTCAGGCTTTGTTCATTGCATTGTGTTCCTCTGATTTTCTAGGACTCTAAGCACCTTTGTGAATCTAAGCTCGTCTTTCATCACATGATCACATACTATTCTTTCTACAGGACCCCTGCCTCAGTAGGTGCAAACATTTGACTGTACTCATTTAATGAGCTGCTAGTCAATATTTTGTTTTTTCTTCATATTCAGTGTGTGGCCTCAGCCTGCTTTACCACATATTATTCAAACCCCATACTGCAGACAGACTTATTAATCTCCTCGTGAGTTTTTCTATGGTGCTCATCTTTCATCACTATAGTATCTGCGCCACTGAGTGCCTCACAAATGTTATTCAATTTTTTTTCATTACACCTCTGTGAGAAGAGAGGTTGGTATTATCCTCCTGTTACAGATAAAGCACAGGGAGATTAAGGCCAAACATGTCCAGTAATTCTGGGGTGCCCAATTTTAACGATCTAGGACCAGGGCCAGCCCACAACATTTTGGCACATGAGGTGGGGAGCTCAAATGACACCCCCATACCTCCTTGCTTGGGCCAAAACTTTGAAAGGTCTCTTGTACCCTCCTTTCTCCAGCACAGCACTCCCCCATCTCTGTGCATCTAGAGTAAAGGGACTACATATGCCCCATCAGACACAATTTTCTGCACTCTGGGTCCTAGTGACACCCCCTACACACACACAATCTGGCACTTGAGGTGGCCACCTCAGTTTGCCTCATGGTAAGGCCACCTCTGTCTAGGACCTGATTTTTCAGACTACTTAGCATTACATAGCACGCTATATGTTCAAAGTACAGCTTTGACTGTGCTTTGAAGTCCCATTGACTTCAGTTGCAGTGTAAATGCTCAGCATCTCTACAAATTAGACCCCAGAGTCTCAAGTTGGATGCATACGCAATTAGTGACCACTTATGAAAAAATGTGGTTTAAGTGAATTCTCCAGCATCACATAGGAGCTATGCAGAGCTAGAGATAGAATCCAGTACTCCAGGACAGCTTTCAGCTATCTTAACTGCCTTAAACATCACACCATCCGTTATTCTCCTGCCATCATGCCTCATTCACTACACACCTTCCTATTTCTGCAATAAATGAAGAATGGGTCCTTCAGATATGTGTCTCCTTCACTACAAGGCTCTGCTCCATCCCCAAAGCAGGACCAGTCTGTGCATTGAATAAGGTTTTTAAAAAGGGGGGAAAAAAACAAAACAAAAAAACCCATAAATTCTATCATTACATATTGACACCCAGCAGACAGGCAGTTCATCAGCGGACTAGAACCATTAGATCTGTAGAGGGGAGTTCACATTAGTGGTTACAGATCCTTCTGCCTGTTCTCTCCAAGCTCAGTCCCTTCTTTCCCATCCCCTTCAACCAGTCCCAGGCTGTCCCACCTCCTTGTCCCCAGTCCTTCTGCCCGCACAGTTCCCCTTCTTCTGGCTCCTTGTCTGATCCAAGCTCTGACCCCTGACTTCTTTCTCCCACCCAAAAGTTTCCCAATCCTGGTCATCTTGTCCAGGCAGTTCCAGTCTCACATGCCAGTCTCATCTGATTCCATTCTCTCCTCTTCACCAGCTCCTAGATCTGCATTTTCCTCCCCAGATACTAGTTTCCTTGCCCAGTCAGTTCCTGCCTCCTCTGAGAGCAAAGATACATTGGTACCGTCTGGCATTAAAAAAGAAAAAAAACAAACTATGAATCTTCCTTCCATCCAGTTCCCTGTCCCTGTCTTCTGGCCCAGCCAGTTCTATTCTCCCCTCTCAGCGCTCAATCCTAGTTACCTTGCCCAGGCAGGCCCAGTCTACTCCCAGTCCCATCTTTCCACTTTCCCTTCCCCCGCCCCCGCTAGCCAATGTTCAGGCTCATTTGTGTTTCCTCTTCTCCCAGGTTCTTTGTCTGAGTCTATTTCCCTGGCCCAGGTATGGCTCTTGTTCCCTCTGCCTTTGAATGAGATGGCTTCCTCCTTCATGCTGCCTAGGTGGCATTCGGAGGACTACTGAGAGCACAGGGAGAGACAGGCCCTTTGCTTTCTGTTCTCATGCAGAGTCCCAGCATGGTCCACAGGAGCCCAGAGCTGCAATTGCGGGGAAAATCTTGCACCATCTCAGACAGAAGCATGCCCAGCATTGATGGAATTTTCAGTTTTTAGCTGTGAACATCTAGCAATTCTCTACTGAGCATGTGTAAACTTTAATTTTTCAAAGGCTTATAATATGGCCAAATGTGGATGAATTTTCATGGGTATGGCAAAATGTACATCCTTATCACAAAGCTTCCCTCTCCCCTGCCAAATTTCAAGTCCCTACTCCTGAACCTGGAAGTGGTAGAGCTTCTCAAATAAAAGCTCCCTCAAATTTTCTAACATGGGAAGGAACATGTCTTTTTCACTAGCTTCATTTTCAGAAATGACTGAAGGTCTCAAAAATTCAAGACAGACACCAGGCACAGAAAAATTCAGTTCAGAAAGTTCAAGTTTGGCAAAATTATAAGCAACTGAATATGAGGTCTTAATGGGAAGTGTCAGTTAACCTTAATAATAAGTGGTGCTACGTACCTTGTTTATAACATAGACTCTGAGATGTCCAGATACAGTGGTAATGGGGCCATCTAAGCAGAGAGCAGGTCATTTCAATACACTCTGCTCTGGCCCCCATATTCCATACCAGCAGTGTACAAGAGCAGGACAGAGGACAGAACTGTCCTGGGGGAATTCCTCCAGCACGAGGACAGCATACACACACAGTTCCACTCACTGTTCCCAAAGTAGGGTTTTCTGAAGGGCAAGCCCAGGGGCAGAAGAGGGAGAGGCTTGGCAATGTCCTTTACTCTGCAGAGCAGCAATGGGCAACCTGCGGCCCATGAGGGTAATCTGATTGTGGGCCACAAGACACTTTGATGACATTGACCATCCGCAAGCACGGCCCCCCACAGCTCCCAGTGGCCTGGTTCACTGTTCCCAGCCAGCAGGAGCTGCGGGAGGCGGTAATCAGGCTGCAGGTTGCCCACCACTGCTCTAGGGTTTTATTTATGTATTTTGGCCCATGTATATATTAGTATATTCCAAACTCTTAATTCTGATGAATAACAATGGAAAAAGCGATGTACCAATCCAAATAGCAAGGGGCCTAATTCATCACTGAATCACTCCAGGTCAACTCCTTTAAAATCAGTGTCATTTCTGAAATCAGGGTAGTCATACTGGAATAAAACTGCAGTGGTGAATGAGGCCCTAGGAATCTAGCTCTAATTCCTAAATACCAGCAACAGCACACTAAGTTAACATTACTGAGCCAATATTATATATATATATATATAAGTGTCCTTATGGAGGCTTGAGTTATATTCAAACAAATGTTCTTTTTCATCTGCACTTAAATGATGTTCAGCTTCATTCATGCAGTGAATTCAGTGCTTCAGGCACTTGTCTGCTCATTCTGTTTCTTAAAAAGACATGTTTGTGGTATGCAGACATTTTACAGGGTTGAGCACTAAAACTTCTGCCTCCACTTGCAAAAAGAAACAAAAAACCCCAAAACCCTCTTAAAACCTCTTCATGTTTGTTTCAGTTGTTGAAGAGCTGCCAAATACAAAGAAACCCCTGGTAATTAAGATCAGGTAGCTCTCTCACTACTCTAAATCACAGCATTTTTATTGGATTTTTTCTCTTTGATCAGTTGCATGTTATTTTCTTCTGATATTCTCCCTGCTGAGCTTTCTTCACTGGAGTCCAATTTGCTTTCTCTGAATTTGGCATGTTATCTCCTTTTTAAATTTCAATATCTAGGACATTCCAAGAATTCAATGGCAACATCCTTTCTTACGCCTTCCAAAAATTCAATCATAAGGAACAAATTTTCCATGATACTAGCTTAAAGCTGAACAAGTTGTTTTTTTTTATAAGGATGTTGAGGCTTTATATGCATTGTCTCTTTTAAACTTCTTTGATATGACTCCTCTGAGTCAAACTGGATTATCACTCCCTCTGGAAAGAACTGGGAATTTGACAAAAAGTGCAGATTTGTCAAAACTGCAACTTTTTGCAGGAATGTACTGGGTTTGTCAGAAAGTTTTGTTGGGAAGGGTTTCTCCAGTCCAGGATGGAACATTTATTCCAGAGGGGTAGGGGGAAAGAGCATAGACATGTACAATAGCCTGGTGACTACAGCATTCACCTGGGATGTGGGAGTACTGGGGTTAAAGTGTCCCTCTCTCTCTCTCTTTTTTTTTTTTTATGACAAAAAAATCAAAAGATTTCAGTTCCCATGGGATGGAATGGAAACAGTTTCCAAAACTTTGAAGATTTCCATGGGATGGGAAAACCACTTCCTTCCCAGCTCCACTCCCAGATACACAATTTGCCTATTAAACCTTCCTTTCATCTTTTTGTGGCAAGGAGGCTTACCCAAAATCAGAGCAAATGAATGATTAAGCAGAAAATCCAGTATGGCCAACTCTGACAACTTTATCATGAGCATTGTGATATTTGGTGGTTTTCTTAAAGGCCAAGTTCCTGAAGTCCAGTGAATATGTGACTCTCAGATGTGACCCGAGGGGACTGTAAAGGCATCAAACCAGAAGTCAAAGAACCATAATCCCACTTGTATCCCTTGTTTGTTTTTCTTTTTAATATGATTTTTAAGACAATCTCATGATTATTTTGAGTCTGACTGATGTTTTTGGAAGCTTTGGATTTAGCATTCCTGACTATAATGCCCTCCTTATTTCTCAAGGCCACAATGTCTCCCTGTTGTTTTGGTAATTTAAACTAACCAGTTCTATCATTTCTAATTAAAATAGGTACCTAGTGCACAGTAATTGTGTCCAAATTGTACAGAATGGTTAATTTTATTAGTTTTCTTTTTACTTTGACTTTATGGCAATAATTTCCTGGAGGGTTTTTTATTTTTATTTTTTTATATATTTAATGAAGATTTATGAAGCCATGAAATATTCAGTACAATCTCCTTAATATTATATAAGCATCATAAGACCTAACAATTAAAATATGCAAGGACAGGAGAAACTTCAAAATAAGCAAGCATCTTCCACTAAATGCAACAAATTGATTTTGGAGTGAGTGTGGGTTCCAAGTCTTTCTGCTGTTATCAATACCATATATCAGTGCTTTTGGACCATGAGACTCATTCTCTGGCCTCCTTTTTGCTGGGTAAACGTCAACAGAAAGGATCATTTCAGCATTATTTGTGTTTTCTGCCCATTATAAATAACATATTGCTATTATTGGGTGCTCATTTAACTGATAGGACTGCAGTCAAGCATGGACAAAGGAGGAAGGTCAATGATAGAATGACACAGATTACTTGGTATTAAGTAAATAAATTGGTCCTACTCTGATTTTTATTTTATTTTTCCCCCTTTAGATATGCCTATCCTCTATGTATCTTCCATGCATAGTGATGGATACGTACTCTCCCTTTTTGGAATACAAGTTGAATAGCCATAAAGAAATTTAAAGAGAGGTTTGGTTTGGGCCAGTGTAATGGTTCTCAAACTTTTTATCATCTATCTAACTGTCTGGCTCCATTTCCTCATCTTGGGCTCAAATCCACAAGATAATTGGTGGGCACTCTGACCCCAATCCAACAAAGCACGTAAGCACCCACTTAACTTTCAGCAGGTGAGTAGTTCCATGATTTCCATATGTGCTTAAGTGCTTTGTGCATTGGGGCACATTGCTTAGAATACATAGTGTAGGATTGAGCCCAGAGCGACACTATCCAGTTCTTAAGCCTTGAATCAAGTAAAAATAGTCATTAAAAAAGAATAATTTGTAGATTATGCAAGAATTTATTAGCTTTTATGATTCTACTGCAAATCTTTCAATTCACTACAAATCTTGTGAACAGTTAACTTCAGTGACATTAAAAAAATCCCACTGCATATTAGTGCTTAAGAAATGGAGCTACTGACCATTCCATACGTTAACATTAAAACAATTATAAGGTAAAGATCCTGATTGAAGGTTGTTTTGTTTTTTTTAATTTATTTTACTATTGGAAGTACTTTGGTCTAGAGCCTCAAATGATATTTAAGCACCTAACTCTCATTGAAATCAATGGGAGTATGAAAACACCTTTGAATATCTGTCTCTTTCAGTCTTTAATTTTAGGGCTCCTCATGAGTATGAATATCCCAAAGTGTAACATTTTTATTTTGCTTTCATGCGCCATTCAAAAATACAGAAAGGTGGGTCCTCAGCTGGTGTAAATCATCCCAGCTTCATTGAACCTATGGAGCTATGGCAGTTTGTACTTGTTGAGAAACGTTTTTCTGGCCTCTGATGTGAAGCAAAAACAGGGAAGCCCAACTTTGGGGAAATCCAGTATTATATAAGGGTAAATTAAAGGTGTTAGGAACTCAGAAAATCAGCATGTAATTAATTCATTTAAGTAGTACAGTACTGTCTTTTCAGTACTTAGATTTGAAATTGTTCTTCCTTGGATTCAATTCTGCACTATTGTATTTTCCAAGTTAAATTTTGTAAAAGCATGACAAATCCAGTTAGTTGAAGTAGGCTCTAAAAGAGACAAGACTATTCTAAATTATTTTACATCTATGAATAATAGCGGTAAATAATCCCTTTCCATTAACAACACCACCACCACCACCACAAAAAATCCACAGGCTTACATGACAGAAGACCTAGATGAGAAATCTTATTTAAAATAATGCATTTTGAGTATTGCTGGCCTATTTATTCATTTGCTGAGCCAAAGGATTATTCTCAAGATTTTTTTTTTCCACAGAAGAACTGAGTAATTAGAGAAAGTAATATGTATTACAACGTCTTACACAGTATGGAAAGACGCTGGCTTTCACTTGGAAATGCTTTAAATCAGCCCAGATGCTTCTTTTGCTTGGGAGACAGAATGGAGGATGGTAGCAGTAGTTTCTTTGTGAAGTGAAATCACTAGTCCTCGTCAGGCAGAGCTGTGGTGTTCTCCAGGGCCTGAGAACCTGCTAGGCTTCTTAAAACTTTACCCTTACTATAGAAAGATGAATCAGGAGATATTTTTGGATTCCTAATTTAGTTTCTTTATTAGCAGCAAAACCACAAGGGTTAGGCTGTTGCTGTGCTGAGACTACTGCCTATCATGCTGTCCAGTTTCGACTCATCGTTTCTTTGTGCTACCTGTCTGTATCCGCCTGTAGTCCCTTGGCTTAGGGTATGTCTATATTACAAGCACTATACTGACACAACTGCAGAGCTGCAGCTATACTGCTGTAGCCCAGACACTTACTACAGTTACAGGGTTTTTTCCATTGCTCTAGTAAATCCATCCTCTCAAAAGGTGCTAGGCAGGTAGATGGAAGAATTCTTCCATCAAACTAGCTGCATCTATAGTGTTGGTGAGGTTGACTAACTACATCACACACAGTGTGAAATATTTTATAGCCCTGAGTGATGTTGCTAGGTCATCCAAAGTTTTAGGTGTAGATCAGTCCTCACACATCGATTGTAAGCTTTTTGGTGTGGTGATTGCCTCTCTGTTCTGTATTTGTACAGCACCTAGCACAATGTGCTCCTGGTCCATGACAACGGCTCTTGTGCACTATGATAATACAAATAATCATGTTTAATAATTCACAGGCACATTGAAATACAATGTTAAAATGATATATTTTTCAGTATAACTTCTCATGGTCTCCTGATATCTGGCAGCATCATAAACTTTTGTTTATGCATCATAAACATTTACCTAAAATGGTCACCATGTCTCATCATTCTCAATGGGACTGAAGCCAGACTGCACCCAGTTAAGATGGCTGCCATTTCCATGCAATCTGTTTCAGTGGAAGTGGACCTCCATCTTTCATAGTTACAGTAGGACTGAAACCTCTGTGTTCTCAAAGATGATGGCTGCTCTCTCAGTCTCTGAGGCTTGAAAGCTGAACAGGAAACTGTGAAAGGTTGAGAAATCCCTCACCTGTGAGAAGGTAGTAGGAAGGATGAAGGTAGTAAGCAGTGCATGGAAGGTAGGGCCAGGAATGAGACGAGACTAATGCAGGGAGAAAGAGAATGTAGGGTGCAGAGAACATATTATACAGGATGGACAGAACTGAGGGCTTGTTCACAGCAAACTGGGGTGTAAATCTGCCCTTCATTAGCCTGCTGCGCACTAAGTGTTTGTGTGGACCCCTGCAGCCATGCACTAAAAGTTCTCTAGTTCACTTTGGTCTACTGCTGTTTGAAATGGGAGTACATTAAAGCATACTAGGGAACTGTTAGTGCATTGCAGCAGGGTCCATGTGGCCACTTAGCATGTGGCAGGCTAGTGCAGGATAGATTTACAGCCCAGCTTGTTACAAGCTACAAGTTCAAGTGGACAAGCCCTGAGACAAAGTAATAAATTGAGCCATGTCAGAAAAAGCAATGGCATTACGGAACTAAATTTGATGGAGAAAATTGAGTGATGCCCTGACAATGACAACCAAGGTGAATTATTCATTTTGTGGGTTTTGTACAATCCTAATCACATGTAATCCCTCACCCACAAGTTAATAGTTCCTGCTTTATGAAGAAATTCGAATCCTATTTTTTAAAAAAATCTTCACACATTTTTACTGAAGAAGCAAACATAGTAAACTGTCTGATGTGCATGTAATTTAGTATGCATGTAGATGCTGGTATGAACAGATTATGTAGTCTAACGGGCATAGGAGCTAAAAATCATATTTTAAGGATAGGAAATTCAAATCTTAATAAAGTTGGGCTCTGTTACCCTTTGTTTCTTCCCTATCAATTCATTCTTTCCATTTTTCTCAGATACAAGAAAAATTAAAACTGATGAAGACAATTTCCGAAGTAAAAAAGCCAGAGTACAAAAAAAAAAAAGGTTCAGACGTAAAAAGATGTGATATCAAGTCTGTTTAAAAAATAGCATAGTATCACTGTGTAGAATGCATAACCCCTTTGCTTAGGAGCTACATTTATCTCAGTATTTATGCGGCTCTCCTCACCATAATATAGCTAAGCACTTCATTGTCATTAATGCATTTGGTCCTCAGAACATCCCAGATGAAAGCTGAGGCACACACTAGGTTAAGTGGTTTGCCCAAATTCAAAATGGAAAAATCTACATCAGGGCCAACAATCAAACCCAGGTCTCTTGAGACCCAATCAGATATAATTCACCAGACCATTGGGGGTGGGAGGGACAGATGAACAGCTCCCCGCCCCAGCTCACCTCTGCTTCACCACCACCTCCTCCCCCGAGCGCACCGCCGCTCCATTTCTCCTCCCTCCCTCTCCCCCAGGCTTGCCTGGGTGGGAGAGGTAGGAGGGGAAATGCGGTGTGCCCAAAGGAGGAGGAGGGGCCAGAGATTTGGGGAAGGGGCTGGAATAGGGCAGGGAAGGGGTGGAATTGGGGCAGGGCTGGGGGGGGGGGAGGCGTGGAGAAAAAAAAAGGGGGGTTTCAAACTTTTTTTGCTTGGGTCGGCAAAAACCTTGGAGCCAGCCCTGATGCAAGGATCCCCCCATACAGAATTTGGGCACAAATCAGATCTAAATACATTGTGGGACTTGTCTACACAGAGACACTCAGGAAAATTAATCCAGATTAACTACAGGTATGTTTTTAAAGTGGATTAGTTAAACTGCATTCACTTCCAAAGTGAATTAAACTACATTGAATTAAGGCCACTTCAATTCTGAAGAGCATCCATGACAACATCTGTATTTAATTTGGATTAATTACCCTGAGTGTCCCTGTGTCAGGAGCCCCTCTATAATTTGAGGATGTAAGCAGCAGTGTTTTTCTAATATGACTGGCTTTGTATCTATCATGTCTTTCTATGACTGAACTTGATTTTTTTTTCTAATTTTACTTTAAATGTTCCCCTCGCCTCGAAAAAGAAACACACAAAGGGGAAAGGCTCTGGATCTGAAAATCATATAATACGCATTGTAAATCTCACACACGTGTTCACTGACTAGAATCAACAGTGTTGTGTATTTTTGTCCTGTTGTGCCACCTGCTTTTGATAAAGAGATTTTAAATATGTCCACTGTCAATTTTATTGATTTTTTTAAAAAAACCTCACACAACTAGTGTGCAGTATCAGAGAATTTAAGACTCACTCATTTAGTTGTGTTCTCAATAGCTGAATAATGACTGAACTTTTGCACCATTACACCAATGTTTGCCTTCAGTATTGAAATGCTGCTTACCATTTCTTGTTTTTCCATACAGGGTGAAATAAAAAAATAAAAATAAAACATAATTCAGTGCATTCAACCTCACTAGTTTAACTGCATAGGTTAGCTGCAATGTCACATTTAATGAGAAAATGAATACTTGGACTTAAAACTTTACCCTGCTATGGATCATCTCAGGCAGATGTGCTTTTTATTCATTTTTAGTATAATGAGCAACCACAGCAGGACTCCTCCTTGTTGTTCAGCTTTTCCACACAAAATAGATGTAACTCTAGACAGGCTGGTGGAGAATACCAACAACACCTACATCCTCTGTGAGCTTAAAATATATTCCTGTTTATTATACTTCCAGGAAAATAGAATATTTTCCCCCTACATATTTGTTTAAATTCACCCCATATCCTTCCCCGCTTTTTTCCTCTGTTAGTTAGTTTTACCACACAACTGAAAAGTATAGCTCTAGATTACCGTTTTGTTTGGTTTAAAACAAAAGTCCATTTTTAAACTGTTCCACAAGTTTTTAAAAGTAATGGTAATAAAAATAATCCTGAATCTTATCTTGCTCTGTAAGTAACACCATTCAAAAGCATTATGCAACTCTTCTGATCTCAAGTCACGATGATTCAAGAGAGACCAAACACAACCGTGATCAGACCAGTTTCTCTTTTCCACAGTGCACAAATGGGTCTGTTGGTTTTAATTGTAACCATACATGATGGTAGTTATAATATATTGGAAATTCTCATCCTGTCCCACACAAAGACCTTGTATTTTTGGCTCAAAGTAAATATGTGGTTTTTCTGATTTTAAAACTAAGAGAGGCCCAGTGCATCCCAGGGGTAATTCCACCTACATAAATGTCCCCCTGTGGCCATGGTCCAGATCCCATTGAACAGTGGGAGAAGGCACTAAGTCTCTTTGTACATTGACTTTGTCCTTTTAGCCTAAAATACACATGAATTTGAAAAACAACATCTTGTTATTTAGTTAAGTTAGACCGTTTTTACTAATAGTGCAATGCTCTTTACCACAGATTGGTCACAAGATCTTATTTGCAGCTAGATACCTCTGGCACACATAGCTTGTAGTTACCTTTTCCACTGTTTGTTAAATACATGCCACATATTATTCTTAGCGTGCAAAAAGAAACAAAACCAAACCAAAGCTTGAAAACCACTAGACCGATGATTTACCCTCATTTCTTAAAAGGGGTCCTCTCTTTCATAGAAGCCACAAGGTGCGTACTGTGCATATAAAAAGGGACAATTAATTGTATTTTTTTGTATTTTGCCAATTATTTTTACAAACAAAAGTTTTAAAAAACCCTTACTGTTTCTCAGCTTCATTTCCTCTGCTATCTATTCCAATACTGCTGAAGTTCACATATGAAACTGTTGCTAACCCAGGTTAGTATTTCTTTACTGAATTGTTCAGACAGGATATCTGCAGTTGGCTTACAGGGCCATCATAATGTGGAGCTTTTTATGTTAGTTAGTCTCTGTTTTTCTCTTACCACTTTAATTATCTCTCTGCAGAATGAAAGATGTAAGATATGTAGAAAGCTAACTGTTTCACAGCAAATAAATACTGTGTTTATGTTAGACACTATTGAAAATTGACCATTTCCAGAGATTCTTAGAATTTCAATTATCTAAAATCAGTAGCCTGTAGCACTACAGTCAAGAATATGGAGTGTGTTTTGTATGAATGGTGAAGTATTGTTACTAGGTAATGCTCTAAGGTTGCAGAGTGATGTTAGAAGAAATGCATGTTTCTGCCTTCTTGCAGTATATATAGTAATCAGCTGTGCTGTTTGCCAAAAGTGAGCAGAAAAGTACAAGAAATGATGCAATTACTTGCATTAAGGCCCATATCCACAAAGATATTTAGGATCCTAACAAATTGAAATCAATGGTTGTTAAGAGACTATATACTTTTGTGGATCTGGACCTAAGAGCCATGAGACTTTCACCCTTACTCTACTTACTGTACCTTACTGTAAAGTACCTTACTGTAGCAACATACTCCATGAGTAGCACCTAATAACTTCAGTGAGACTCTTCCTGGAGTAAGGTACTGGTCAGCTGTTTCTAACATGGGCTATTTGGGGAAATTCACTGCTTAGTAAGGCTAAAATGATGCAGGTAAACCCCAGTTGTAGAAGTAGATTACATAAATAATAAGCAAAAGTATAAAATATGAGTTTAGCAGCATTTAATATGCACCTCTTTAAAATTGCTTTTCCTATAAAAGTGCACTATTGGTATAGATTGTTCTTAAACCAAAATACCATTCACACAATATTTAGATTTCATAAAATTAAGATCTGACTCTTTTCTGTCTCTAAATAGCACAGGCCTTTTATATCTCCTTGATAATATTAAGACACTTAAAGTCGTCTGTTTTTTGTGGGGGCCTCCACTGAAGAATTCATAGAGCTGTGAGTCAAAAACAAGTGATCATATATCACAACCAGACCTACTCTCACAAACAAAAAGGCTAACAAATGACAGGAGTGAGGCCTGTCCTCCAGGTTTGACTTTGAGGGTAGTACTGAAAAGATAAAACACTTGATATAGATTTGTCAAACTAAAATCAACTGGCCTGTAAGACAGTAACTGAAAAGAAACAGACTAGCAAGACATCAGCCAATCTCCACTTGTCTTAGAATTACAACCTAGGAGCTTTCTCCCGTTCTTGTCTGTGTGTCTTTTTGGGTTGTAAACCTTCAAGGGCAAGGGTTGTATGTTCCTGTAATTTTGTGTGGTTCCAGGCATAATGCCAATAGAGTGTCTGTTCTTAATTATAAAATAAATGAACACTATTTGAAAGACAATGGCTATACATAGGATTTCACATTCACTCTGACTCTTTAGCCTAGTTATTCAATGTCACCTTTTGGTTTAAGTGTATGTTTCCCACAGCTATGCATCATCTTCACTGCATCAACATATTTTGAAACTGAAACTGAACAAGAGGCAGAGTCAATGAAATAATTTTCTAAAAGTACAATTCACATAAAGTGGCACTCTGGCAATTAACTAATATTCCCATGGATTCTTTTTCATGGCTACACCTACGCCTAGAGTAGCAAGTGTTTAATCTGGAAATGACAATGCAAAAATAAGGCCCTTGACACAATCAAGGTGAACAGAGTCAACTATAAAATGTCTGGCACCCCAAGTGATATGCTGTCTTCTACAGTGTGGGGTAAATGAGAGTATTTAAACAGAGATTTTTACTATAAAGTGTTAAGAACATCACTTCAAAGAAAAGAATGCCGATAAAAGCATGTCCTTGCCTCATTGTATTAGCACAGCAGATAGAGGGCTTATTAATATAATTGGCATGCAAGTCTAGTAAGCAAGAAGCAGGATATTTTCCCATCCTTAGCAAATTTTAGTGGGGCTGGTTGAAAAATTTGACAGAACAGTTTTCTGTCAGAAAAGTGCTATTTTATCAAAATCAAAGTATTTTACAGAAACATGTCAATTTTGACAACTTTTTTGAAAATTTTGATGGGAAAATTTCAAAATTAAAATAGCAAGATTAATAAAAATGAAATGGCAAGAAACTGAAACAGAATATATCACATCAATTCTGGCATTGTGTCTCTATTAGACATCAGGGGGGAAATGGCTTCCGCACTGCATATGTCTGATTGGTCAGACTTGTCAGGTGGTGTCCTGTGTATTTTTTCATTAGATATAAGTGCATCCATTAATACTGTAAGGATGTGGGATTGGTTCAGTTTACCCATTTGTGATGTCATGGCCTGATTTACAGTGACGCTTGATATAAAGTACAGTTAATGCTCGAGATCAGTTTGGAGATTAAACATGGGAGAAGCCACACACACAATTCTACAATGAAACATGAGCCCAAACATTTCAGTTAGTTCCAGCACTTGGAAATCAGCTGTTAACTGTCTTCATTGCACTCGGTGCCTAACTGCTCTTCCTACTGATAGCAATTTCACAACAAGTCATGTGCATTCCTACGGGTGCACAGCACTTTTTTCTGCACACTGTGCAAGCTAAAATGTGGAGATTGACCCAAACCAAAACCCGATCCAGAATTCATACACCCAAACAGAACAATAGTCCAACATCTGCATCCTCACAACCTGGAGGGTTCTAAATCAAGATCTGAACTGTTGCAATGTGTGAGGTGTTTTGATTTAGGAATTTATAGTGAAAGGTAGTGCTGAGCACATCAAAAAATAAATCTGTTTGGTTTGAACTGAAACATTTTTTCTCGCTAAACAAAAAATGTGGGGGAAAAATTGTGATTTGAATGAAACGTAATGTAATTTTGAATTGAAATTTTCTAAACAAAACATTGATTCAAAACAGAATGTCAAAATGGTTCATTTTGAAAATGTCAAAATGAAGTGTTTCAACATTTCTAGAAAAAATTGCCAAATTTTCAAATCATTTCAGTGCCCTGAAACAGGCATATTTTAGCGAATTTACCATTTGCAAAAAAATTGCCCAGCTCTAGCAAGATATTTGAACATGGGTCAGGTGCACTGTATATGGAATTTTCATTCAGGGCCATCTCTATTAATAACATCTCTGATGCTTTCCCTGCACTTTTACCAGCCAGGTCACTTCGGTGTGCTTTGGTTTGTTCTTTTACTTTCAGATTAATTATTGTGTCTGCCCACTATTTATTTTTCAAAACATTTTATCAATATTTGAACAAGGTAGCTAGGACAGTGGTAAAGTCATAATAATCCCATGGAAATGAGCCTGGCTTATTGCTTAATAGTAGTGTCACTTGCCCTATAAAAAGGCTGAAACAAACTAACAAAAAACAAGAAAATCCATGGTTGTAACTGACACTTTCACTGGTGGAGTAATTCCACTGTTTGCTTATATTTATCTCAAACTATTGTATCTCAGTGTATAATAGTCTATAAATAAAAGCAGCAGTTAAGAATTTTGAACTATTTAGTCACAGATTCACAGTAGAATAGTTAAGGGAAGAGTGGTGGTCTAACCTAATTTTTGTCTAATGGTTTTAACTAAACAAGTTTAAAGTGTGTAAACTACACATTCCACTTAAACTTTATTCACTCTGAAGAATTTAAGCAACATATATAACTATGGCTCCTGAGGAGCCAAAAAAGTTTTTTCCTGAATAGGTCATGGTGGTTACATATTATAAATAATGTCAAAATTAGCATGCCTGCCTAACAAAATATTATGCAAAATGCATTTTTGTAACAGACAATTCTGTTCTCTCAGGTAACTAATGTGTATCAAAACACTTTTAGGAGAGTTCAAAACATCTACTTTATATATTTTGCAATCATGCAGTAAATTATGTGTTTATATGTTTCACAAAAATGAGTGGGTGTACTTTAATTTTAATATAGCACAATCTTAACTCCTATGAAATCTCTATACTACTGCAGTATAAAGAAAAATCATGGATATTCAATGATAATTACACTTAAATATATTGTGGCATAAATCAACAAAAGCCAGAAAAATTAGCTAAAACAGCACATGGTTTTTAACTACAGAATTTCCTGACTTGTTTGTTTCCATCTCATCCTTAATGTTATCTGAATGTTGTTTCAGTCTGGGAATTGAATTTTCTTTTAATTCGAGCAGATCATATATTCATTCGTGGGCTCTCTATCTTCATCAATCAATGTATTATACCAAGCAGCTTCCTCTCCTCACAAAAGATAACCGTGGATTATGTCATGGCTCAATTCCCCATTGTTCCACCAAGATAATGAGTTTGCACATGTCAGAAGCATCATTTACAAAAATGAGTGGGGTGCTATTATATCACTTCCATCTGCTATAGGATGATTCCATTTGCAGAAATCAATCCTCTGGAAGAGGATTTCTTAGCTACTTTGTGTGCTGGAGAGGTATTTCAGAGAGGAGTGTGCTTTCTGGCAGAATTAAAAAAAATGGGAGCGGGGAAACACATGGATGCTGCCTCTGGAAAGCCAGGAGTTGTTTTCATTTTCCTATTTTTGGCCCCTAAACTAGAAAGGTGAAGTAGGGCTGAATAAATGGCCCTCACTCCACATAAGGGTTGCAACACAGTGGGGCTGAAGGAAACAAGAGTCCTAATAGATGTGGTAGGGCCAAAGCATTCATGTAGCTAGGCCACTGCTGGCTGCTAATGGGTCTGTGGGGTATGTAATGGTGGAGTGGCATCCTGTCCCCCTTCTCCTGCAGGTGGAATGTTGGACATATAGATCTGTGTTGTGTATTCACCCACTGGCACAGCCCTGGCTGTGTGAGCATTGTTCACATTCACATTGTAGGATCTTGCGGAATGATCATGAAAGAGCCACACAGTTCTTATCCATGCAAACAGTGCCATATACTTCAATGGGACTGTTTGCTGAGGGAGTCTAGGCTACACCAGTATAGACATGTCCAGCAGAGACCTGAGAGCTATATCAATGGGATGGCCCTTGTAATGATCATGGATGGAAGAAGACGAAGGCTAAAGCAAAAGACTCAATACCTGGATGAGATATCAGAGGACCTTAGAGAGACCAATATGCAGGGCAGCCACAGCTGTCCAATATCCAGGACAGCAGGACAGTACAATAATGATTTTTGGGTATAAAAGTCACCAAGCCCAGCTAGAGAAGTGGTATAGGAGGAGGAGGAGGAGGAGGAGAACAACTATTCATATGCACAAGGCCTACTCACCAGAGCATAAGTTATTACAGGATCATACCCCTGTTGCTGATGTCAGAAGAGTGGTTCATTGGGCTGCAGATTTCCCAAGTCTGGGTTGTTGGTCATTTTGGTTCCACTGGGACAAACGTGGCCATATTTTCAAATGCGCTCAGCACCCAGATTTGGTAACATTTTCAAAAGAGCACAGATCCCCTTTTGATACCTAGATAACATGGCCATAGTTTTGGACGTGCTTAACATTCAGCGGCTCTCATTGTAGAAAATCCGTCCAATTATTCAGGTACCTAACTGGGACTTTGTTGTGTATAGGAATTTGGTAATATCCCTTTAAATAATTTGGGAACCCTCTAGTGGGCCTCTCTGTCTTCTATTTCTGTAGCCACCAGAACACTGCCACAGGAGCAGTGTACATATGTATTGAGGTGTTGTATATTTGTATATAGTTAGTAAACATGGTTATTTGGAATCCAGCCACGTCCATGTTGTTTCTACATATTCTTAATGTAGTTTAAATAGGAAAGGCTTGTTAAGATCATTTGAACATCTGGCTCTTATTAATTATGGAGTTAGATCTTTATATACCCACAAAAGTTAACAGTATGCTATATCCTGAGTTACATCATCAAATCCTCTGCCTTGCTCACCTGTGTGGATTCTAAACAGATATTCAGGATCAGACACAATTGTCTTCCCTACAGATATGCATTAAAGCAGTCTCAGAAGAATAAGAAATTTCTGTTTTATGCAAATCAGTAGTTACTGTCAACATTTTGGCTTGGGTATTTTGACAATCAATTATGGAAAAACACTTCACTTTCATTTTTTCAACATCTATCTTAGCTGTCACATTTCATCCCTCTACTTAGTGTACATTGTGATCTCATCAGGTGTCATGAATCATAGCCTAATGCAGAAAAATGTGACCTGATACAGCTTGACAAGAAGCTTGAAAAAACAAACACAGACACACCTTGTGATTACTGGCCAACACCCATTGGCCCTAGTGGCTGTGGAATTACCACCATTAAATTGATCACTAATCCATGATAGCCAGACACTAATCACAACACGATCTCAAATCACAAAGGTGGGAATAATATAGGTAGTAAATATTTCCTGAAGTGTTGAGATTAATATAAAAAACTTCTCAAAAATATCCTGTGAACATGCACTTAATCTGTTCATCCTATGTTACACTTGTTATGTTCTTTTCTGACTCTTTCCGCAAAGTTCTAATTAATTCAAAGGGCAAATTCAGTGGAACAAGCTTTTTTTGTTTTGTTTTGTTTTTTTTGTTAAAAAAAGTTTAGGATTCAATCAAAATAAAATTATTACAGCAAACATCTTTGCTCATAAATGTTGTTATAATTCATTTTTCTTTAAGAAAAATCAATATTTTACAGCAGTTTAAATTTATAGCTGAGACCACTATACTTTATATCAAGTGAAAATGGATAATAAATTAAATTTATGGATCTTCATTTTTATATAAAATTACTCAACAAGAACCATCCTGAATTAATCAGAGTAATATGACTTTAATTTTCTGATACTCCCAAAATCAAAAGTCACCATTTGCATCATTTTAGTAAACATGACTAGCATTGTTCAGAATTGATGAAATACAAAACTATAGGCACATTAATGACTTGCTCAATCTTTCTCTGTGAGCATTCAGTTGAAAACTACAGCTGTTAAAACTGGATATTGCATAACAAAGCCCATTTATTCTTTAATCTTTTTCTCTCAATTTTTAAGAGAACATGAAGTAAAGAAGCCAGAAGCAGACTTACACTGCATATGTTGACAGTAGTAGTAGTAAAGTAATCATATTTTAAAACACAGTTAGGTAATATTTCAGTTATAATTATTATACAGTTTCAGAGGAGTAGCTGTGTTAGTCTGGATCTGCAAAAGCAACAAAAAGAGTCTTGTAGCACCTTATAGACTAACAGATCTTAGAGATCATAAGCTTTCGTGGGCTAAGACCCACTTCATCAGATGAATGTATGTATTGTGACGGAGTCAGACCAGAAAGATATAGGAGTGCGCTGGAAGGCAGGTACATTAGTCTCAGGGTGTGCAGGTCCCTGTTCCCTGGATAGCCAAACAAAGGCTACTCCAGGCCAAGACACCTGGGACCAATTAAGAACCTTCTAGAAAGGAGCAGAAACAGCTAGCCTGATTGGGACACCTGAAGCCAATCAGGGACTGGCTGAAACCAGATAAAAACCTCCCAGTTAGTCAGGTTGGCTGTGGGTGTCAGGAGCTGTGGAAGGAAGTTATGCTGTTGGTGAGACTGAGTGGTAGACAACATATACAGAAGGAAGGAGGCCCTGAGGTAAGGGTGAAGTGGAGTCTGAAGAAGCAGTGACTGCTGTGGGGAAGTAGCCCAGGGAATTGTATTGTGTTTTGTGGATAAAAGGTCAGCCATCTTAGCTGATACTATTAAGGTCCCTGGGCTGGAGCCCAGAGTAGAGGGCGGGCTGGGGCTCCCCCCTTTCTGCCTCCCCTAATTAGTCTCTGAGATTGGGAGACGATAGAGACTGTCCCAGGAAGGATAGCTTCCCCTCACTGGTTTGTGATGAAAGTGGCTCAATAGGCTGTGACCTTGTCTCCAGAGAGAGAAGGGCTCCGTGGAGGGTCACAGTGAGCCGCTGAGCCTAGTAAAAATCCGCCAGGAAATGCAAGATCCACGAAGATAAGGACAGAGCTTTGTCACAGTATAGATGAATGAATTATTGTACAGTGTATGGTATGCAGAAAGGATGACCATGTCTCCCTTAAAGGATTGATTGAAAGCTTATTTAAGTCAATGAGAGTCTTCTGTTGCTTTCAATGACCTTTGGATTAGGTCCCAGAAATGTCTGGTTTACCATTTAAAACAGTCATTATTTCCACTTTTATAGATTCACCTAGCCAAGAAGGCTAATCAAAGCTCTTATGCCAAAGAGTCTTTTTGAATAAAATGAAAATTTTGAAAAAAGTCATGTTCAAAGGTTTACTATTAAATTATTTCAGACAAAAAGAGAAGAAAGGCAAGGTGAAACTCCATTCCCTCAAAATGATTTAAAGTCAGTTTTGTGGATAATATTTCCATTTTTTTCAATCAGCCCTAGTTATGACATTTCTTCCAAGAAGCTGAATGCATAGATGCATCCCAACCTCCACACCACCATTCTTGAAACAACTTTTCTAAGGCACCTTCAGGAAACTTTGGGCCCAGGTCTGAATTTCTCTGACCCTACTATTGCTCTATGATGGGCTAAAGTGGAAAACATCAAAATCCTCAAACATTGGAAAGGTTCAGATTGGAAGTAGGCTCTAAGTATGAATCTTCCCTGGCTTCCATGGTCATTTGTACCTCTTTCTGGCAGTTGGACAGAATCTAGCTCATTAACTACACAGGGTTTACCCTTAAAGTGTACATTTGCTTTTGATAAATACATAAGGTTACCACATGTTTACAGTATTCACTGTACTTCTCTATACTTACTACAAGGAAAGTCAAGGTAACATTTATTTATCTAGGCAACTGACAAGTTTTTATTAAGAATAATTAGAGTAATGTGCATAGTAAAATAAAAATAAAATGACCATATCTTGATAGCTTCTGATTAACGTCAACTAATATACTATAGGTTGTTTGCTCTACCACACAAGACCGCATATTCTAATATTCTATTGCCTTCTTGCTGTCTATATGCATGCCAGATCTGATATTTGCTGCCTTTACATTACTTCTTTAGCTTATCATAATTAGTGTCTCTCACATCAGAGATGACTCCTACAATAATGTGAAATACACGTGTGTTGACCAGGACCTGTATATGCAGATACATTTAGGGCCCGCTCCAGCTCCACTGAAGTCAATAAGAGTCTTTCCATTGCCTTCTGTGGGGCTTGGATTGGACCCTTACTGCATCTAGTTAAGCATTAGCTTATTTTTAGCTTCACTCCCTCCTCTGACTGAAAACACCCCTACTATTTACTGGCCAAGTTTAAAAGTTACTTAAGTTTAAAGGGACACAGATCAATTTTATGCTGCTCTCTTTGAGTCTACTATTTTTGAAAAATATTTTCATACTATGTTTTTTTAGGCAAAGGGATGGTGACAATTTAAGGTTCATCTCCTGGATCTTGACTGACAAGTCAGAATCATATTCAAATGTGAAGAGAGTAGATGACCAAAACTGTACAGTGTCTAAAACAGAAAACTAGAAAAATATTGGTTATGCTGTAAATTAAAACTAACCCAGGGACTCAGTACCAATGGAAGATCATTCCAAAACCCTGATTCAAGAAGGTCCTTGGGTACACATTTAATTGCTTTGTTGAATCAGCATTCTGACCTTTTCATGTTCCCAAGGGGGCTGATGCTGATTAGCAGAAGGTTTAATTTCATCCTGATTAAAAAGAAAGCAGATGAAGGATGTTGAATAATCCTTCAGCCACCTATCAATCCTTAGTCAGTCACTCTTTGTATCCTGCTGTGGTACAGTGTATGCACCAAAGTTAGACCTCTGAAATTTTGAGAGAGCTCATTTCTGTCAGATAAAAATCTCCCAGATTCTTTTTTCTCATATTGATAGGATTGTGGTGTCTGACAGAAAACCATCACAACTATTCATTAGAATCCATACACATACACACATCTGACCATGTTCATTTCACCTAACAACTTTCAGATGAGAACTTATATATGCTTTCAATAATACCTAACTGGATTTTCAATGATGTGATGAATATTTGCTGGCAAATAAAATACTTACAATAAAAGTCTCTCCTTTTAAAATAATTGTGTACATGGTTTTATGTATTTATCTACAGAGTAAACGTCAAACTGGTCAAATGGAATATTATCTTCCCCTTGATGATGCCACCATCAAGAAATAGGAACTACCTATTGTGATTTTCTGTGTAATTGTTCAAAATATGGAAGTATTCTTAAAAAAACAGAATTAACCCAGATTCACTGTTGGCCATTATGGAGTTTATTGCAGGAAGCTGGACTCTAATGTAGAACAGTATTCATACATCATCACTTGCTGGTACAGTTACACTCTCACAAGAAGATAGGAAAATGTCTGAACCAAGATATATGAAACAGAATACAAAGGGATGCACTATATGTGCTTGATTAAAGAACATCTAATTTATAACAAGAGGTATTTAAATAACAAACCAAACTCCTATGAACAAAGAGATATGAATGAGTATTATTGGTTAAATCTGCCAGAGAAACTACTCTCTTCCAATTTTGGAAGAAAATGAAAAGTTAAAAACATGAACTCAGACCTTAATGTTTTGTATAAAATGATGATTTTAAATGACTCCACTGTAAAGCATGTTCATAGGTAGATATGTATACAAAAGCAATGATATAACATTCTAATGAGTGTATTCATATAAAGAAAAATGATTAAGGACAGATTTTGTGCTACAACTCTGGATGAAGTCTCTCACAGTGGGTATGATACTTCATGTGCCCTGTACAGCATAGTAGGGCTGGGATGGGAGCTAGAATTGGCCTTTCTGGGTCTTTGGTATTACATACATGTAGGTCTTCCAGGTGTCTTAAACAATGGAAGGATTTAGTGGGCTTCAAACTACCCCACAAAAGAAATAGAAAGGCCCTGGGATATTTTTAAGAGTCATTTCTGATTTCCACCATTTCCAGAAAATAATTTCTTTTCCTATTAGTATCAGAAGACACATGATATTAAGGAACATTTCCAAATAACCATGCAGATAATTTGCAACAATAGAAAAAGTAGAAGTTACTGCTTCTACATAAGACCCCCTCTATCTTTCAAATGTTGACATTCAGTCAGATGTTTAAACTGTGTCCATTCAATTCAATCAGTTGGGTTCTCATCTCCCCATCCCTTATCCCAATCTATTTTTGTCATCCCCTTAAGGAACAGAAATTTTCCTTTGGGTGTTTGTTTGGGAAAAAATGTAGCCTTGTGGGGAGAGCACTGCAGTGGGAGTCAGAAGACCTTTGTTTTATTCCTGGCTCTTTCCCTGGTCTGATGTTGGGCAAGTCAGTTCCCCATCTGTAAAATACTGACCTCCTTTGTAAAGCCCTTTGAGATCCAATGATGCAAACTGCTATATAAGAGCTAGGTATTAATTATTTATCATCATCATTACTGAAGTACCACATAGAATTGCCATGTAATGTAACCCTGGCAAATTACAGGATACCAAATCATTTGGAACAGTTATTCCACAGACAAAGATAACATTCACTTCTTTAATTATGCAGTTATAAAAACCTAGCTCATTTTTAGTGTCTCTGAACTCTTTTCGTTCTGGAAACAGGTAGCTTCTCATAAGGGGTATCATCTCTCACCACTGTAGTGCTTTTCAGCTGGGACAAGAAGGTGCACGTAACTCTTCAGTAGAGTATCATTATAAAACCTTGTTTATGAGTCAAGAACATAACATTATGCATCTACATTTTATGAGATAATGGCCATGATAATTGATCTTGGGGGAGCTAAGGAATACTTTATGACTAAGTTTCAAGAACCGCTACATTACAACTTCCCAATATTCAGATACAATAAGGTTCTTCATTATGTTCCTACTTGTTCAAAACCAGACAAAGGGCTTCTGTGGGTATAAATTGTTACCAGTTTTCATTCTAAAGACAACATGTGTGAAGCAATTGCTATTGTTGTTCTGTTAAGATGCGGGGGAGGCTGTAGCGGCCAAAGATAGGACTCCATTTAGGAAGGTGGAGATTTGAATTGCAGAGAGCAGAACAGACTGAGTCAGGCTGCAGCTTATAGCAGGCTCTCATTGCTGAGTTCTGAAGTATTTCAATAAAAATAAGATAATTATTAAAAACAAACAATGCTGGTTCCAATGAAGTCTTTGCTGCTACTTTAACCTGAGTTAGCTAGCCTGAGTTAAGAACACACCTTTTTTACAAGTGTAGACATACCCAGAGAAGAACACAAAGCACTATTTGGAACAGAAAGAGACATCATATTTGTGAGCCCATCTATTTATCTTGAAGACAACAGGAGCTTCACTGTTGACTTCAGCAGGGCTGGGATTTCACCCAAGTTCTTCCTGCTTCATGGAGTACATGTTTACACATAAAAAGGGTATGTTCTTCACTCCCAAAGTAGTAACATGAGTTCAACCCCAGGCTTCCCTTTAAGTTTTACTCATGCTGTTATCCCAGTTTTTAACTTGGGTTAGCAACTTAAGTAAGCCTATAGGAGAACCTGGGCTGGAATTCAAGATACTGCCCTGAGTTAAGAACACACCTTTTTTGTAATGCAGACATACACAAGCTCTTCCTGCCTCGCTGAGTGTAAGAAAACATGTGTCATTTGGAATATTAACACCCTTCTGGATAATAGATTATATCTGTATTAGTAATCAGCTCTGAAACAATATTGCAGTCCAAGAAACTTGGACTTCTGCCAACAAATAAAGCAAAACTGTGCAGTTCACATGAACTTTAAGCTGCCCTTTAATTTTTGACATCCATAACCATTTATGATGTTTTTTATTCCAGTAATGTTCTGCTATTGCTTTGTGTCCTTCAGTGGTGTCTATTTATGTATTGTGAAATCATCATGATGACTAGGTTGTCTTCCCATAAAGCCACTGTCCAAGGAACAAGTCTGAGTCTGAAAACACTAACACGTGAATAATTTTACTCATGTGAATAGTCCCATTGATTTAAGGTTATTCACATGTGTAAATGTTTGCAGGATCAGGCCCTGAATGTTTTGACCTTAAAGTGTTTTGCAGATTGATGTTGACATTCATATTGCAATAAAATGCTCAAATTGGACTAGATTCGGAGCTTTGTAACAGTATGTGTGTATAATTTTTTCCCATTTTGGCCTACAATTAACAATAAGTTTACAGGATCTAATGTACTTCACTACTTTCCTCTGATGGCAAAGAACCATGGAATTAATTACTATTAAAGATATTATAAATTACAATATGAAATACTGTATTGCACTATATAATTTATATTGTGTAGAGATCATTACCATCATGAAATAAACAAACGTAACAGAAGACAGAACATTCCTGTCATCACAATGACTATTAAAACTGAAACTTCCCATTATACATGCTGTTCTGCTTTTAAGGGGTTACTTTTCTGGATATGCCTCCACAGTTCATAAGTGAAGGAAAGAGAATGACAATGTTCTATATAAAACAGAAGAATCCACTAACCCCAAAACACTCAGAATAAGCAGCTTGCTTAAAAGGGGAAGCTATTTCAAGTGACAGCATTCATGTTTCTATCAAAGCATATTCAAAAGCTTGCCATAAAGTTCCAAACAGTCTCTCAGAGTAAGAATTTTACACTTAAGTCTTTATAATAAAATTGAGATGTCTTCTACAAGTGTTAGTAAAAAACTAGAAGCATGTCAGAAGAGTTTGGAACCAGATTGAAAGCTGATTGACATCAGTGGGAGTCTTTTCCCCATTCATTTCAGTGGGCTTTGGCTCAGGCTCTTGGTTTTATTTTATCTTGTCTAAAATTTCCTCCTTGAAATGTTTACTGAATTAATACAATAACACTATAGAAGAACTGCAGTTTAGATCTCATAACTGTCTTGATAATAATAAACCCCCGCATTCTTCATTAAAGCAAAGTCATGTGAGTGTTCTGTCCAGTGATGTGCAATGTCATTTAAGACATTTCATCATTCCCTGCTTGAGCATTCCTTTCTAATCTGATGAGGTGCCCGGGGAAGAGACAATGATAGCCAAGGCATTAAAATGTAATCAAGATATGCAAATTCATATCTAACAGTGATTTGCTTGGAAAAAGAAATTAATCTAGGGATGGCCAAACAGTGTGTAATATGGATAATTAATCACCAAATTAGCATCTGTAATCCCATGAGAAAATTATGCAAATGAAAGAGACCTCCCCATCTACAGGCACAATTAAACCACTTAATACCAAACTCTAAACAAAACACAACCTCTGGGAACATCATAAAACAAGCAATCCGGTCAACCTTAGTGTGTTATATTCCCAACTCTGCAGTAACATGTTTGTACAGTACTTCACTATATTAAGTGTGTGGAAACTGATCTATTTGCTCACAAAGATCTACATCTTATACACAGTGCGAGACCTTGAAATGCCATCGATCTTGCTTCAGCACCAGATCACACCATATAGTCATATAATAGTTAGTGCCTACATGTGCTGCAACCATACCTCCCAGTGGTTGTATAGCCATACCCTTAGTAGCTTGAAACAGGATACATCAAGAAGCCTCTCTATAAGCACTATTTCAGCTGCACAAGGTATATGACAGACTTCAGTATATTTAATCAAGCAATGCCCTATTGTGCACATTAACATGTCCATTGTTTTTATGAGCCACATTTCTAGCACACAAGTACACTATGGAAGACCAAATTCTGCCCTTGGGTGCAATTGGTATAAATCCAGAATAACCCCCATTTGTACTGAGAGTAGATTTTGGCCCATAGAAAAAAACATGGATGAATTAGTACTAAAAAAACCCAGCAGTAAACCTAACTGGAATTATTCCCCTTATATAACTGATTGCTATGGTTCAGCAAAATGTAATTCTAAATGAAATAAGAAACCTGTGATAAAGACACCAGGGAACAGGTTTTATGTGAGATGACAATAAATTATCTGTTAAGACAACTCTATTGACAGCATTTTGTTTAATTATTATTATGAAGATAACATCCAGCACATATGAACAGCATGTTGAGGGAAAATTAATCCTTCTGGGGACACATTTTCATTAAGATAAAATTGTTAGATTTCCCTGAAATTCTGATTGGCAACCTTAGGAAAAAAAAATAATGTAGCTAATAGCATTTAGGAACAAAATACAATAATTAACCTCTTTTTTGAAGAACCAAAACTATCTTGCTGAGAGTGCACAAGTATTAGTTGACAGTTTGTTTTATGTAGCATAAATGTCAACAGGGATGAGAACATGCAATGATCGGTGCTTCTTCAAAATTGTCTTTTTTTTTTTTGAAACAGAGCCCTTATCTGATTACTAATGCACACTGAGCATTTTTATCCTTCCAATGCTCCCATTTTGCAATCACAAAGCATCAGTGCTGGTAGGAAAAGATTAGGCCTGATGTCCCATCTGGAAACTAATTTAGTGGGAAATTGCACAGTGACAAAGTGATAATGATTTTAAAGGCAGATGCCTTATTAGTTATGATTTATTGAGATGACCTTCCTAGACCAGTGATATTCTCTCCCATCCCCAAAGACTCCAGAGAGAACAGAAGTAAATATTGCCTACTTTAGGGCCTAATCCTGCAAACCCATATGCAGACAAGTAGACATTGACTTCAGTGGCACAATTCATGTGGGTAATGGATAGCAATTTCATGTGCTACTTATTCGCAAGTATCTTGAAGAAAAAGAAGAGGAAAAATTCTGGCCATTTCATTTTCTCAATTGATTTACTTGAATTTTCCCAGGATTTTCTGCTCTATCATGCAAAATTACAATGAATGTTTTTGTGGAGAGTGCAGGAATCAAGAATTCCATACATTTTGGATGGCTTATGATTTAAAACAATCAAGTTAATAGATGTATAAACTTGCAGAGTCTTCATGAAACAGCCCATCAGGAAGTTAGCAACTGCATTCCAGGAACCATAATGGCAGAGTCACCAGTGCTTACAGTCACAAAAAGCCTTCCTGCCTACATGCTCATCACTATACCTGTTGAAAAAAATCCAGAAAGAAAGAATCATCCCCACCATCACCAACAGAAGTAGCAGCTTCTAATCCAAAAGCTGTGTTAATCTTTAAAATATACTTTGTTCTATGCACTCAAACACATTTCCCATCTAATACACTTGATTGGATAAAGTATCAATCATATAACACATGCAAACTCTTATGGGGCAAAGAGAAGGATTTTTAATGGAGAGACTCAGGTTCATAAAATGGCTTCACTTAAGAGCCTGATCTCATACACTCCACCCACAGAATTCCTATTGATTTCAAGGAGATTTTCATGGGCAAGACATTTACAATATCAGGCATAGCATTTGTTCAGATTTTTTTAAAATGTTTAATACCCCAAACCATGTTTACAGCCTCCCTTGAACAACACTGGGTTTGAACGAGTCCCTTGAAACCAAGAGGATATCCCTGGTAATAGAAAATGTAGCTCTCTCTCTGTTGGTTGCAGAATTAGGCAGTGCTAATAATTTGCAAAAGACAGAATACATAGTAGTTGTTATTCTTAGGCAATCTTCTGTTTAAGGAGACAACTCAAAAGTAGCTTCAATTCTGCTCTACTTTTATTAGGCCATCTCCATTATACAACCCATTTTTGTCAGTTTCTTGGAGAGTCATTTAAGATAGATTAAAACAAAACAACCACGACCCTTTTCAAGATTAAGAATCATTAAAGTCAAATCCACTGCCTCCTCTGAAGATTCCCCAAGCAATACAACTTCTGTAGTTCCTCTGCATTAGGAGGGGTTTGGATGTGGGGTGATATATAGGGAATGCCCCCTGCACCACCACCAGCATAGAACTCAGCTCTGCTATCTCCCCTTGCATTACTGCAGAGTCAGCTAGAGGGGACTGGACCTGGATAGAATGCAGAAGGGGCAGTCATGGAGCTGGGGAATTTGCAGCTGCAATGATATATCCAGCGTCTGTGGCTTGATTGTGGGCTATAGACTCATAGTCATCCCTTGGCTGTTTTAATTTACCTTGTGGGAACCAGTTTGGACCCCTGGCCAGTCCTCAGACTCAGTGAGGTGGAAAGATGATTTGCAGTCACCGGTAGAGCTGCTTGAAAAGAGAGATCCTCCCCAAACCTTAACAGGAAATGGCAACTTTGTCACACACACAAAAGAGTCTGAAAACCTTTTCTGTAGAAAATGTTTGGGATTTGGACATTCTGTTTTCTGATGGAAAAAATATGTTCAAGGAAAGCAGAGACTTCCACACATACACACACAAAGCCATTTAATCAAAAACCCAATTTTCTACCCCAAAAGAGTTTTGAGGGAAAACTTTCCACCAACCTGTAGCTATCTGTGTCTCCCCTTGCTACCAAGATGAACAAAATGTGAGCTCAGGGTATCTGAGGACATAGGCTAATCATTTTAAATGCACTCATGTCAACGACTACATGCCAAGACCTGAGGTCCATATTCCCCAGTTTTCTCTGAAACCATTAATGATAGCATCACTTGTTTCTGTACGAGCACAGGGAACTTCCACAGGATGTGTCTGTATCTTAAATAGTTTAATTAAGAAAGCCTTTTCCTTTGAAGATAGCCTGAAGCTCAGGCTTTTGATGGTTCCAGATCTATTAGGAATCACTCCCGCTCTCATCTCTCTAAGCCTACTCCTCTGGCAGCAGACTTAGATCCACGAACAGAAGGAAGCTGGTTTTGAGGGTGGGTTTTACAAGAAATGTGGAGCTTCTGCACAGCACAGAACCCACTTTGCAGAACTTTCTTGCGCAACAACACTTGTAGGATAAAGCCAGAGGGTCTGTGATGGGCCTCTCTCTTGTGGCAAGGTGAACTGAAGTCACTGAGGGCTATTCCAGCCATTGGGATGACATAACCCCTACATAGAAACTGCACATCTTGGGAGGGAGGTTTCCCACCCCGGTTGAAGATGTCCAGCCACGTTACTAAGGATGAGCACTGAAGAGGAGATTTGCACTGGACTTAAAAAAAAAAAAAAAAAAAAACGCGCTGCTCTTTAATAAATTCCATTGTGGGAATATGGCCCTTTGCAAGCGGAAATCAACGTACCCTGGTCTTGCAGCATTTATAGCAGAAACATAGAAATGTTTCTACTGATATTTCACTACCATTTGTGACATAGAACCCACATTGTGGGACAAATGGATCATCAGATAAGTTCCTTGGGGAAAATAACTCCTTATGTTGAGAACAGCTTACTAGTTGAAGCCAAACATAAGTCTGCCTCTGATTGATAATTCATTACACTAATAGGTCTGGAGTTCTGAAGGTATTATCCAGAGGTGAAGAAGTCAAAAGTTAACCATATTCTCTGTCATTCTAGATAATGAGAATAATGTAAATGTAAAGACCAAAAATGAAAAAGGTGCCTGATTGTACTAGCTCTAGTTGCTGAAATTCATCTAAAAAAATCAGTAGTGTGAAATCAACCAACACTTGAAAACAGAATTGGTCTACAGAACATGCTGAACACTGGAATACTAAACAAGGCTTTAGGGGGGGGGAAAAATCAACTTTTTAAATAAATCACAAAAGCATTAGCAAACTGCCACACTATATTCCCCAGTTAATTTCAAGGTTTAAGAGACTTTAGATATGACAGAATTTGGATAATCCATGGAATATTGGGGAAACAGGAATTTAAAGCACTAATGTTGGTTTTATCTCTGTAAACTCAATAGCTCTGAGTAATTTGAATAATTGCAAGCTTCAAAGCGTTGACAGGTTTCACCTACGCAAATCATTTGCATTATCTGCTGCATCTCTGATCAATTAAAGCCTTCAAAACACACTATTGAACATCAACTTTTCTTATGTCAAGAATTTACAGAGGATGGGGATAGGAGTGGATCTACATGCAGTGAAAACAGTGTGGTGTAGTTTCGAGGAATGTGAAAGTGACACAGTATAGCCAGGAATATGCCAAAATATAAACTTTTCTTCTTTTATAGTCAATCTATCTCCATTTTAACAATTAAAATATTTGTGCAAAATGTTCTAGCTTGCTGTTGCATATTATACTGATGTATTTTGAAAGTCTGTTCTGCATCTGATTCCTCTCTCTCTGAAGGCCTGACTGTGTGATTATATTTGCTTATCATAAATTTATCAGCCAGTTCTTCTTAGCCAGTCATCTGGCAGGATGCTAAAGCTCAATTTTCTAAATTAAAAACAACAACAACAAAAAACCCTCAAACCGACGCTCCTGGAACAGAACATATTTCTCTATAGCCAGAAACCAACATTCAAAATGAGTTTTAGATGGTGTGGAATAATCAAAGCCAGGCCTCAGATTTACTGATGTCAGAACTCATTCTTCTGATGGTTTAACATTCATATTACAGTAGTGCCCAGAAGCCACAATCAAGATCAGGTTCCAGTTGTACTGAGTGCTGCACAAACACATTCACAGACAGTCCTGGGGAACTTGCCTTCTTTATTGTTGTCATTATATACAAACTGATTCACTCTAATATTATGGACCCCAAATTGTTAACAGATGGTCCATTAACGGAGAAATATATAGCCAAATTATTGAAAAAAGTTGTTGTTTGGATGTACTTTTTTTTGAAGCAGCAAAACAGCAAATTCAGTCTCATTTCCATGAGACTGAACCTGAGTTAAAGCCCACTGACAGTGAACTTTAGATCATGCTTAAGCATAGGGAGTTAGCAGTCTGAACCAAAACAGTGGTTTTTACTCTCAATCTTATATAAATCTTTGCTGTACCAGCCAGTGACCACTTTGTTCCTTATATGAAGCAGAACAGTCAGCAAGGCTTCAAATCATTAGAGTAGGGAACATGGCTATGGTGCAGCTTTCCGAGCCAGAGGATAATGACCAGCCAAATATCAATAACTGAAGCTTCAAGTCCCAGTGCTGGCCCTTACTAGTGTATTGGAATGTTTAATAAGTTTCTCTTTTCTAATGTAATGGACTCATTGGCAGAAAACCCAGCCAGCAGAGCTCTGAGGGGGGGGAAAAAAAAAAAATATCTGCAAGTTTCTCCTGTCCAGGAAGCAGGGCTCAGCTTTCTGAACAGGCTGGGGGAACAGCCTGCAGAATCGATGCAAATCTCAGAGATCTGGAGGATCAGCAGGAGGCCAGAAGCACCTGTGCAGATCTCCCAGAAGCCTCCTCCATCCTCCCCTCACTTCCTTACTAGTACAGTGCTATTCTAACAGTCCTGTCCAGGCTTCTGCAGCTGGCAGCTACCCTGGGGATCCCCATTGCAGTGGGGAGCCTAGCTGGAAGATAATGCATGTGTAAGGCCCTATCTAATTTGTGATATTGCAGAAATTGTGGATCCCACAATATTAGATTTTCACTTCAACTTTGACGCTGAATTCAGGGGTATGTAAATAACATTTTAACAATCAGCCCCATGCACAGCTCCCTATGTCAGCTCTGGGTGGCTGGTTTTTCCAAGTTACAGTAATTAATAAAGATCTATTGTTACTTTTCTGTAATTTTCCATGTCTTGTCCACAGCTCAACTGCAATTAATAGACAATCATCTCACAATCTGAGTAGGGCCTTATGCATGTGATTATTCCAGCTTTCCAGGGCTGACATTTTTCTGGTTTAACTTGGATTCTTTTATCTATGTTGTTTTTGACCAGATAAAGTGTTTTAAGCATTTGTGTCAATGCTTCCCAGGCAAAGTATGATTTTCATTTTAAACTCCAAGCTGTGCTTAAAAATTTGGTGCACATTCAGCTTTTTGGGAGAGGGGGAAATAGAAAAAAAGTAGTCAATCTGTTCATGAGTTTATATTTGAGTGAAATGATTTATGAGCTTTTTAAAATAATTTCTAGTACTCCCATACTTTTAATATACTTTTTTCCAGCTGTAATCCCACCTCAATCTATTTTAGAAGACAATCAATGTGAATGTAAAGTCTCATTTCACATTTAATGAGTGAATTGTTGCTTATGGCTTGGCAAATTGTGATCCTCCAAGAACATAATTGTGGATTTTTTTTATGCATTTCTAAACTTCTATTAAGCTACTGGTTGATCATCAAAAGAACCTGGTGGCTAGATCTGGCATGGATTCATGCCTGTCTGATTGATTCAGAGCAATATCTATTCAGTGTTTTTCTTTTAGTTAGGCTGAAATCAATGTGAATTTAAGGTGAGTGTAGCTTACTACCAGCAGTTTTGAACATACATCTCCTACATTGTACTTTTAAAAAAATGTAGCAGTATCTGCACAATCAGATTAAAGCGATGCAGGTGATGGAGATACTAAAATACTTAGCATTTATTCAGTGCTTTTCAACTTCAACACACTTGACCAATATTAAAGGCTCAATTTTAATCTGTCACTCCCTCAGCCGTCCACCTGTCAAATGGTACAGATGCAGCCTTGCAAAGCATTTTGTGAGTTATAGATTAAAAGGGTGGTGTAAGGGTTTACAAAGGCCCCAGTCCTGCAAGTGGTAGCTTACAGGGACCCAGAAGAAGTTCCACTGATTTCAGCGGAAATTTGAATGGGTACAGCAGACCTCCTTCATGCTATTAATCACAGGATTGGACCATAACTATTATTATCCTTTAGCATGTTTTCAATTGGATATCTGTCTGCTACTGTCTGAATCTGATTGTAATGAAACTCCCATTGAACTGACTGGAAGAACACGAATGAAAGCATTTTCATAATCTTTAGCATGGGGGAAATATAATTATTAGAATAATTATCAAAGCACATAAAGACCATGTAAACTCTAGGAGAAACTCTTGAGACTACAAATAAGGGAACAATTATGCAAGGTCTTCTTTCTTATAGTGTATTCAAGTGCATCAGTAACATACCACACGTGCACACCACATGAGGAAGTTAATGAACTATAATTCTTCCAGTAAGGGATGTAGCTAGATTTATATTCATTATATAGTCCACACATCATCTGCTATAGATTTAGGTATTGTTGTACTAGTAGCATTAGAGATATCTAAAGGCAGAGTGTCAAAGTACAAATATTATATATTTGTAGAACATTTTACTCAATATAAGAAAATGGACACCTTGACTATGGCAGTGGCAAAGACAGATACAAAGCACAAGGAACTTACTGTTCTACAAATAAACTTTATATTAAAAAACACCACAAGAGGACAGAACCAGCAATAAAATTTGAACTCCTTCAATTTTAAGAGCCAAATTCTCTCTTTGGTTATACTCGCATCCAACTTTTTTTATTGCTTCCTTGGAAGGTGTGTTTGTGTGTGTAATCAAAGAAAACATTTGGCAATAAAAATCTAATGTACTTCTCCCCATTTATGCTCTTTGTATTACTGTTTACACTTCAGTCACCCCACGCAGTGAAATTAGAATGCACTTACCATGAGCAAAAACAGCAAGAGATGTACTTCAAAAAGGGTTATTCAAATATGTGCAGGCACTTTTCTGCATATGCAAGGTTTGAGTATGCAAACTAAAATGCACACCTGCAACACTTAGTTTGAATATACATGTACTTACACACTTTCCTGTGTGCAGAAGTGCAAGTCAAGTGTACACAAAGTACACATGAATTACTCCAAATCTAGTGTGCATCCATATGCATACACATTACAAAGCAACTTCTCCTTGTTCTAGGCAGTGTACACAAAGTTAAAATACAGCCTACCTAAATAGAGGAATGACTATAACACTGCATAATATTTCTCTAAACAAAATGGAATATTTTTGTAACTGCAGATATTGATACATGCAGAAGAATGATATTTTAAAGTTGCTGCTATTTCCTTAATCATAGCTATATAAAAAAAACCTTAAAAAAAAGGGAATATTCCACAAATTTCAATTAAAGACAGAGCAGCTGGCAAACAATAGTACAGCCAGAAGCTTCCACAACAAAAAGTCTCCCCAGAAGAACAAATTTCTAACAATAACAGGTTGCAATATACGGATTCTTAATTTTCTCCCCATTCCAAGATGGAATATTGCCCATCTAGCACCTCAGACAACATATTTTTAATGGAGTATTTTAAAGTTTGGAATATTAGATGCATTCCCAGAAGTGACAGTTTAGTGAGCAGAGCTCAGGTGAGGTGGTCAAAGATATATGATCATTTCTCACATGGATTATAACCCTCACATATTATATGTGGTATATAGTCCACATGGATTGAAACTGGATGTTACATTTGCACAAGTATCACTTTATGGTGAAGCCATCTAATTTCATCAAGTAATATAGGCAATCATATTTTTTTCATTACTTGACTACAAAGCAAAACATCTCTTTCCAGCATTATTTTGCAATCTTCCAAAATACTGGTGCAATATAATTACCAAAACACAAACAGATCAAGCATTAGCAAATTCACAGTTAAGATTAAGTACAAAAGACACCCAAACACTTGTAAATTCAGTTTAAGCATCCAAAAAACCAATATAGGTCTGCTCCTATAATGATGTTCTGAGAAAGGAGGAAAACCAAACTGAAACAACAGACTATCCAACCACAACACATACTTTCATCTCATTAGTGATTGCAAATGCTAGAGTTTTTTACTCTGAGTCATACAGAGGTTCACCAAACTAACTTTTGTGCAGCCATGCCCAGTTTATAGTAAAAGGCCTACTTTATAGAGCCCTAATTAAGGAGTGGATTCCCCAAACCATAGTGATGCTGAGTAATACCTTACACCACAAGTTGTGGGATTTAAATCAGTGAAGCTATTTGCAAAGTAAGGTGCCAATAATCATTGTGGGTAAAGGTGACAGAATTTGATCCTGACCAAGTAGCCACAGGAAATCTATCATTCCATGTCCCGCACTAAGGCTCTATTTGCCATCAAATATGCATGGTTGCTGCCAGATCCCTTTGTTGCAGAGAGACAGCACTTATTCTTTTCCTTGAAAGTCTATTGTCCCAGCTCAATCCTGTGTGGCTTGTGAGGTGTGAAAGGATCACAGCACAAAGTGATAGATGTGTAGTATAATTCCTAATGCTGTTTTTGAAGAATATGGAAGTAGTGTTTGTCATCAGTAATGCTGCCTAGAAGATTTGGAAAGCCTTTGTTCTGTTCTTGGCAGCATGTTATCTGTTAAAGTTTTGTTGGAGGCAAACATGGGAAATTATGCTGCTCACAAAAGAATGACAAATGACTGAGCACATGGAAGACTCTGATATTGGTTATTGCAAGCATTTTATTTAGTAGGACTGAATATTTCAGTCACAACAAATGAAGCAAAAGGAGAGGTATTCTCATATGTATATGAAAATATATACATATAAACATATGCAATATAGTCTTCAGTATTTAGAAACAATAGATGGAAGGAGCATCTGCTGAACACATTAAGAGAAATTACTTTTGACGTGAAAGATAAATGGACAGACTGGGGGCCAAATGCTTCCACAGAGATCTAGAAATATTTACCTGGGGTTTACTGTAACGCCCCCATCCTTAGTAGTGATTATAAAATGCGGCAGCCAACTTGCTCAGCTTACAGTAAAATCACCATTGGCCAGATAAACTGGTGTATTTTTAATGGAACTATACAGATTTACGTCACCTGGGAATCTGGCCCACTATTAACACTTATTTTTGCAGTGTCATGAATGTACCTCACAAATGACAAAATAAGACCTGGGGCCAAAATCTGCTCTCATTTATAATAGGGCAAATTTAGAGCAACTTCATTGGTTTCAGAGTTACAGCAGTGAAATAAGATCAGAATTTGGCCCTAGTCTGGCTCCACCAGTCATATAAGCCAATGTAGACAACATAAGACACAGGACAGCAGTTCATGCATGGGAGGATGCTGAAGATAGGAAAACTTCCTTTAAGAAGTGATGTTTAAGGAGGGATTTGAATAAGAGAGTGGCCATTTGGAGGACAAGACTTGTGAGGATGTTCCAGAGCAGAGGTCAGCTCATAAACAGTGATGATAAATGATCTCAATCTCATTTTTTCACTAATAAACAATTGATCTTAGCTTTTTAAAGGTCTTATTTTTTAAAAAAAGAAAAGAACTGCTTAGAAGCCTCCATTATCTATTCCTTCCTTTCTTCTGCAAGCATGAAGATGAATTTCAGAGACTCATTTGCTTAGACATTATGGTCTCTTGAAATAAAATATACAAGCATACAGATTTGCTTCCTCCATTTATGCTTAGGTAATCATTCTGTGACTGTAAAACAAAGGCAACAAAGTCAAATTCATCTACAAACAGCAACTAACAGCTGAAAACATATTATGCTTAGCTGCTTAAATTATAAAAAGGGACAAGTTTATAGCTGAATGGATTTTTTTTCTTCCCACAAGTGCTTCCCTGATCAACTTAGCAAGCATCTTCTATTCTGTCCAGTTCCCTGATTTCTGTTGCTGAGTTACTCCCATATAAAAGTTAATTATGCTTTTGACCTGATGTTCCAGTTGCTTCTTAGAATAGGAAAGTCAATGACTCACACTGCTCCCAGGAAATAGACATTTTTTTCTAAGTGGCTGAATTTCCTAAAATTCTTATTTTTAAAAAAGCTGAAGAATTTCTTTCCTCCTTTATTGCAAAATAGAGTACACAATGTTACCCAGTGTTTTGCACTCTTCACAGAGACTAGGAAATGTAGTTTTTTTGCCCTCTTGTTCTTACTTATTGGCATGTGCACTGAGTGCTTAGAAAAGGGGTCACACTGACACCCCTAAAGACCAAAGAACTTATTTACCCACAGAAGAGACACAGCAAGGACAACACAGATGCAATTTCCTCCATCTTTTGTTGCCAATGTGCCTCTACTCAGCTCAAGAGAGATTACTTCTACTAGTTTTCTGAATAAGATCTACTTGGACAATAAGAATTTTCCTTCCATTCAAAGGTTAGGTCTCCCAGCAGCTCATATTTTAGAAGGAGTTGTGTACTGTGCATGTATGTGCAAGGCTGGATTACTCCATGACACTTCTGTGAACCACTGAGAAGGCGGCTTGGGGAATGAGACTTTAGTAGGGAGGGTGAAAGGATTTAGCAGACTGCTAAAGCAAAGTTGAAGCAAGAGTACATAAATATCAGATAGCTCTGTAATCTTATTGGAGCAGATTTTCAGCTGTTGTTAATAGCTTCAATGAAGCTAACAGAATTCTCCAGTTTATGCCAGCTGAAGTTCTAGTACTATATTTGTAAAAGAGCAAAAGTAAACTTTCCAAAAGATCAGTAACAAGAAAAGTGTCTCTGGGTATGGTTACACTTACAAAATTATAGCGCTATTGGTTATAGCGGTCCCCTTATACAGTAATATGAATAGTGCTATTGTATGTCCACACTGAGATGCTCCAGCGTTATAGCATGGCCACATTTGCGGCACTTAATTCGGCATTAAGAGCAGCGCATTAGGGCATGTATCCCACAGTACATCTCTTCCTGATCTGGCGCAATGCCTTGTGGTAGGGGGGGCGTCACTTGCGGGGCATTCTGTATCTTGTTTCAACTACCCATGATGCTTTTTGGCATATCCCAGCAATCCCTGTGTTTCCTTCCACCTCCAGCGCCATCTTTCAAGGGTTTCAGCAAGGCGCGCTCCGTCTTCCATTGTCGTGTGCTGCAATGAATCCAGAACTGCTGAGGAACATGCTGACGACTGTCACCAGCACATCTCTGTGTGCAGTGGAGTTAATCCTTGACAAGCAGGATGACAGTGATGAGTCTGAAGACGAGATCGAAGCGGTGAATGCGTTTGACACGAAGCTTCTTGTCTCATAACAGACATGCTCACGGCCGTTGAACACCGCTTCTGGGCACGGGAAACGAGCACTGAGTGGTGGGATCGCATCGTCATGCAAGTCTGGGACGACGAGCAGTGGCTGCAAAACTTTCGAATGAGAAAAGCCACTTTCATGGGACTGTGTGCTGATCTCGCCCCCGCCCTGCGGCGCAAGGACACCAGACTGAGAGCTGCCCTCCCCGTGGAGAAGCGGGTGGCTATCGCGATCTGGAAGCTGGCTACACCAGACAGCTACCGATCGGTGGCCAACCAGTTTGGGGTTGGAAAGTCGACCGTTGGAGTTGTGCTGATGCAAGTGTGCAGGGCCATTAATCGCATCCTGCTACGAAAAATCATGACTGGATAACGTGCATGACATCGTGGCTGGCTTTGAAGAAATGGGTTTCCCTAACTGTGGAGGGGCGATAGATGGGAGCCATATACCTATTCTGGCGCCCGCCCACCTAGCTGACGAGTACGTTAACCGAAAGGGGTACTTCTCCATGGTTCTCCAGGTGCTTGTGGATCACCGTGGGCCTTTTACTGACATTAACACTGGCTGGTCTGGAAAGGTGCATGACGCACGCATCTTCCACAACACCGGCCTGTTCATGAAGCTGCAAGCCTGGACTTTTTTCCCCAGACCAGAGGATCCCCGTGGGGGAAGTGGAAATGCCCATAGTGATTCTTGGTGACCCTGCTTACCCTTTAATGCCCTGGCTCATGAAACTCTACACAGGGAGCCTGGACAGCAGTCAGGAAAGGTTCAACTACAGGCTTAGCTGGTGTCAAATGACTGTGGAGTGTGCTTTTGGGTGTCTCAGGGTGCACTGGTGCTGTCTTTATGGGAGGCTAGACTTGGCCGAGGATAGTATCTCCGCAGTTATTTCCGCATGCTGTGCCCTACATAAGCCAGCCTTCCCCATAGAAAAGCAGCTTTACCTCCGCAATCCGCTGCTGAGCTGGCCCCTGCAACTGCCGGACGCTGTGGCTGGCTGCCCTCCTGGGTTGAGAAGAGCTCCTGGCTGCATGTGTCCAGGGACTCCTCTGTGCCCTGGGTCGCTGCCGCCTCGTCCTCATCCTCCTCCTCTTCTTCTTCATCCTCCTGGTCTTCGTCCTCCTCCTCACCCCTCCCTTCACTGGTGGGCTGGGAAGTGTCCATGGTGATCGATGGAGTGACCGTAGGATCACCACCAAGTATCGTGTGCAGCTCCTTATAAA
This sequence comes from Dermatemys mawii, assembly GCA_007922305.1. Classification (NCBI taxonomy): domain Eukaryota; kingdom Metazoa; phylum Chordata; order Testudines; family Dermatemydidae; genus Dermatemys; species Dermatemys mawii. Next base: position 65,210,815 of record ML677341.1, read on the forward strand.
ATCTGCAAGTCACCGGGGCTGCCCCGGAGCGGCTGTTTGCCTCGCGGACTTTGCGATACGCATTCCTAAGCTCCTTTACCTTAACACGACACTGCAGAGTGTCCCGCTCATGGCCTCTTTCTGCCAAGGCCCGTGATATCTGCCCATAGGTATCAAAATTCCTGCGGCTAGACCGCAGCTCAGACTGAACAGCCTCTTCCCCCCCCCCCAACAGCTGATGAGGTCCAGCACCTCGCTATTGCTCCATGCTGGGGATCGCCTATTGCAAGGAGGCATGGCACGTGGAGTCATGATGATCAATCAAAATGATCACCTGCAACGATTCCCTGAGACCACGCCACGCAATCAATCAGATCAATGAGAATGATCACCTGCAAGGATTCCCTGAGAGCACGCCACGCTTGGCTGGAGCAAACAGGAAGGGGATTTTCAAATTTCCCTGGAATTTTAAAGGGCGGGTCTGACGTGTGGTCACCTGAGGACAGGACAGGACAAAAGAGTTTGCAAGTGATGACCAGAGTGGCTCGAACAGGAATTATGGGACGGGCTGGAGGCCAATTAATGCGCAGTGGGTGTCCACATTCTTGCTGTAGCGCTACAGCAGCTGCGCTACAGCCCTTATTCCCCATGCGGAGGTGGATTAACAATAGTGCTATAACTCAGCGGTTATAGCGCTCTACGTGCCTTGCCAGTGTGGACGGGGAGGAGGTTATAGCACTCGTGGGGGCTTTATAGCTCTATAAAGTGCCAGTGTAACCAAGCCCTCTGTCATCAGGAGACACTGAAACTAGAGAAGGGCCTGAGCTACTGGTCAGATTCTAATCTGGACAAGTGTTTGACTCTAGTCATTTGATTTGAGAGAATAGTCAGCCACAAAATTCAGATTTGGATTCAGATTTTCCTAGTCTTTGGAGGCTACTCGTATCTCAGATAACCGAGTTTGTTTGTTTTTCCTGCCACACTCTAATTATTTAAACCAGGGGTCAGCAACTTTTCAGAAGTGCTGTGCCGAGTCCTCACTTATTCACTATAATTTAAGGTTTTGCAGGCTGAGCGAGGCCTGCGGCCAGGACCCCAGCTGCCAAGTGGACAGCAGCCAGAACCCCAGACCGGCAGTGGGCTGAGCGGGACTGGTGGCCAGGACCCCAGCTCAGCCCACTGCCACTCAGGGGTTCAATCCACCGGCTCCTGCCAACTGGGATCCAGGCTGCCAGACCTGCTCAGCCTGCTTCTGATCTTGGGTCCCAGACCTGCCCATATAGAGTGGGTACCTACTTTCTCCCTGGTTCTGGCCCATTCTTTTCTTCTCTCTCTGTACTGAGCTGAGGGTGGGAGGGCACTGAGCACAGGAGTGGGGGTGAAGGAGCAGGCTGGGGGTTGGGGTGCAGGGTCTGGCCAAGAGCTAGATGAGGGAAGAGGCTCAGGGTTGCAGCAGGAGTTTGGGGTGTGGGGCGCTTACCTGGGACAGCTCTCAGTTGGTGTAAGGGGTGCAGGTGGGAATGTGGGGGGGAAGGAGCTCCAGTCTGGTGCTCAGGTTCGATGTGGGTATGTGGAAGGGCTGCAAGAGTCAGGACTGGAGGGTGGCAGGGGGTCAGGGAAGAGGGTGTGGGCTTTGGTCCTGGGGGTGCTCCCAGTCTCTGCTCTGAGTGGCTCATGGCAGAAGACTGGAGAGGATGTGCCCTGATTTCACCCACCTTCCCCATGGCCCATCCCTGCCTCCTCCCCGGAACTGTGAGAGTGCTGCAGCTCCTCCCTCTCCCTTAGGGGATCAGCTGCTCGGCAGCAGGGAGGGAGAGGAAAGCAGCAAGGGGGAGGGGGAGACTTAGCTGCCTGCGGAGTCTGCTCTGCAGCAGGAGCTGGCAGGACCAAACTTCTGCCCTCTGCCCCCACACAAGAGCGCAGAGGCCAGGGGGCCATGGTAAATCTGGTACTGCAGGGCAGGCAGCAGCGTGCCATTAGAAATCAGCTCGCATGCCGTCTTTGGCATGCCTGCTGTAGGTTGCCAGCCCCTGATTTAGACTAACTAAATAAAGGACATACTTTGTTGTTATTGTTGCATGTTCACTTTCTCTTAATTGGGTTTATATCAACTCAATATTTGGGGCAGGGGTAAAGATATTAGTACACCAGGCAATGAAAGTAAATCACTTGTTGAACAAACTGTCCTCTTCAAAACAATGGGATGAGCTATCCAGAAGGAAAACAAAATGTAAATGCTCAACTGCCCTCTTTCTAGATTTATTTTATATTGATTTCCTCCTGGGAAGGTGTACAGATCTTGTTAGCATTCAGACTTCATTTGGTTTTGTTTGATCATGGGTTTGTTACTATTATTTATTTTGGAGAGGGGTTGTGGGCTGCAATTCAATTAGCTTGCTAAAACCATGACTTTTTTTTTTTTAAAAAAAAACCAAACAAAGCCAAAATTAGTTTGCTGTAACACTAAGGAGACAAAAGAAACAATGCCAAGAATAAATACTGATCATATGGATTTTCATCCCTCCCAGCATACCAGCCTTCTCTGGAAGTAACAGAAAGCTCAAGGTGCTAGTTTTACAAGGAATTCTGGTGTGGTGATACTCAGGCACCCAGAAAAATCACTATGATTCAGAAAACCAGAGTTAGGTGCCTAGGCTCTCTGTACAATTAGTAGGGAGAGAAATTTGCCCCACACTCAGCAGTAAAATTAGTTATTTCAGAATTTCTGCCCAGCAGGATCCTCCTCCACTGCTTTCTTGTTGTCTAGTAAGATACACAGCTTCCATCTGTATGTCTTCTCTGCTGTAACATTACGGGTTAAATTCATAAAAGGCCTTGGGTGCCTAACTGCCTAAATCCCAGAATCAGGCCCCTGCTCAGTTGCTGCCGAACCTAAACTCACTCAATGCCTGATTTTTTCCAATACAAGTTTTCTAGGAACCTATGTGTCTACATCTGAGCATGCACACCCTAGAACCTCACCGGGAGTCCAGGCACCTTCCCCCACACAGCCAAGTGTGAACAGGAGGAAGATAGGTGCTCCTCCATGTAACTCATTTATGGCCTTCAGTCCAATAAGCACGCACTGAGCTTGCCAACCAGAACAGGCCCCAGTAGGGGGCTTATACAAAGCAGCAAATGTAATCTCTCTTTCAGGAGCTGTTCCACTTGGGCTAAACAATTTTTCATCCTTGGGCCACAGAGAGACAACAAGCATGACCTGTAGCCTGGTTAGAGCATGTACAGGGGAAGTGGCAGATCCAAAGCCTTACTCTAATGACTTGTAAATGTATTGATCCACAGTGGAACAGCTTCACCAGAAGAGACTGAAGGAGCGCCCCATCACAATACCCCATAGCCCAGCAGTTAAGGCACTCTCCAGAGAGGTGCCTGAGCCCTGTCAAATCCTTCTCTCCCACAGGCGGGTGGTGGCGGCTTTGAACCAAGGATCTCCCATATCCCAGAGGAGTACTCCCTCTCCGGTCCTCTCTCCACACTGTTTTTCGCAAGTTCGCATCTAGTAGGTGAGTTCTGAGCATGCTTACAAGATTGGTCCCCACAGACCAGTTAGGCAGAGGACCGCCTTATCTCTCTCTGATTTGTGCATCACTCTAGTAGTGCATAGGCATCTGCACACCTAGAATGGGGCTGCACTGAGCATGCTCAGAGGTAGAAACAGATGCAGAGGGAATTTTTACTGTAAAAATGTAGGTGTCGAGCAAGTTTAGGCACCTACTGATTTGGTAGCAGATAAGTGGGGCCTAATTTTGGGATTTAGGTGCCTAAAGTGATAGTAGGTGTCTAAGTCCTTTTGTGAATCCAGACCAGTGTTTCTTAACTTTGCAAAGGCAAAATTACAAAGGTTTCATTGACCTAAATGAAGTCAGAATGTCACTTGTAAACTTTATGAAACTAAAGGCCAGCCCTGAAATTTACATTATGTATGTACTTTTTTGTTATGAGAATAAATAGTTTAATATCTGAATGGTGTGGAGTTAAAAATTAAAGGGATTGTTTCATGAACAGGAATTTTCACTATTTGATAATCCTGTTTAGGATAAGCCAATGGGCTGATTTAAGAGAGATTGATCAGACATTCTAAACAACAAATACCTTATTCCCAAAGTGAACAATGTTTTGTTCCCTTAAAATAGTCCATGAGCAATGGCAAACAGAAAGTCAATTAGTAAAAATCCAAGTCAGTTTATGACTAATTAGCCAAAGGAAGAACCAAAAAAAAAAAAAATGCTACCAGATAAATTTTCAAGGAAACATTTTGACCCATTTTATATGGTTTGGTCTAGGTTTGAGTTGGGATTTCTCTCAGATTCTTTTTGGTTGAATCACACCTGAAAAAAATCTTTGGGGATATTTTCTACGTTGCTATTTTTCATTAAAAGACTGGTTTTATTTTCATATAGATGCACCCAAGGCTTAGGCATTTTAACAAACAAACAAAAGGGATACGAAAGTTAAGTACTGGCATCTCAGTTTGCTTTTTGCTTCCCACTCCCCACCCCCTGCATGTTTGCCTGTGTTCTCTCTGAACACTGTGTTGGCTACTAAAATAACCTTAAAGTAAGCTAGTTTATGGTAGCTTTCATCTGCTACTATAAATACTATTCTGGGAACTATATTCATTTGAGTTACCACTACCATGAAATATGTGATCTTATGAAATTTCTGTCCACTTTTCCATGTATGGTTAAAAATACCCCTTGTATGGATTCTTTGCAGTGTCAGTATAATCTGGGGAGAAAACATCTCACAATCACATCGCAAACTATATTTCCAAGCACATGGTCTACCTATATTTTCTTTGTTGTTCTGCTGTAAAATTTGAAGCCTCTCTGATATGTAACATTAAAATTTTCTTTGTTTTCTATACAACTGATATTTTTCCTAATGGAATATCCAACAGGTATTTTTCATGAGAAATATGAGAACACAGATTTATTGGAGGCGTTGTTTTTTGGGGAGAAGCGAGGTAGGTTCTGTCTGGTAGCTCAACAGTACATTAAATATTCTGAATCACTGCAGTTCTGACACTTACCCAAGTACTGTCTTGAATTCACGCTGTCAAGTTTAAAGTGCAATGGGAAGCAGAGTTTTTAAATGCCTCATCCTCTTCTCCTAACCCTCATACAGATACACAGCCAAGTTATTAAAGAAAAACAGTTCTTCAACCATTGCAAAATCATCCCTGTCTCACCAAGCTGTTAATAAAAGAAAGGTAGAAAAGAGGGAGAGAGGTAAAATGATCCTCTTTGAAATTCAGTTAATGATTTGTAAAAATGTTTCAGGAAGTAGTCTGTATAACCACAGATTATGGAATCAGAACAATTATGAAAGATAAGGCAACTCCCATCTTTTCATGTGCTGTGTATTTAAACCTGCCTCTGTATTTTCCATTCCATACATCTGATGAAATGGGTTTTAGCCCATGAAAGGTTACGCCCAAAGGTTACTAACAAACGAATGTGTTAGTCTCTAAGGTGAGACAAGGACTCCTTGTTGTTTTTGCTCAAAATTCTAGTTCAGTAAACAATGTAACTGCCATTAAAAATATAAATTTCATCATTATAAAGGACAAAGGCAGAGATGTGATCATTAGGAGTTGCAATATTCTCTCTCAACATTTAACTGACTTTTGTGGAAAATTTACAGCAAGAAATTGTGATATAAGATTTTACTCCAGGTTCAGTATTTTAGAGTCTTAATTTTATTATTAACCTGGATAAATAAGTCTTGTTTTCTACTAATTGCAATAACAGTTTCCAAGCTCTGGGATGCTATGATAAGAGAATGTGGGTTTTGGCAAGAAATATGATAATAAACATATTTGAGACTCAGTAGGAGTGATATTATTTAATATCAGTGTGACTGAAACTGCCTTCCAAACGACTGAGGCTTTTTAGGTCTGTTCTTCTTAAATTAATTTCTCCTCAAAGGCCATTAGCTTAAATTGCACGTTATATAACCAGTGCCGCCTCCTTCCAGCCCACATCCCCATTTCTAAAGCAATCGGATGATGGATGTTGTGGAAAGCATTCTTTCCTGGTCTCAGCATCCAGGAGATTACAATCTCCAGCATGTAATGGGAATGGATTAGATTTTGTACTATTTCCTATTCTCATGAGAATGGATCCCTGCTGATGGGCCATTTACTGTTCATTTCTTTTTTTCCCCTTCTCACAAGGATAACACCTTAAGAGTTTTAATGTTGAAAGCAGTAAGGGAGAGCTCTGGCCTAGTTTAATCTTTGTGATATTCTGTATTTTGAGCAGCTAACATCTGCTTTGCAGAACACTGCAGCTATAAAGAAGGGAAGCACTGGCCAACCAAACTTAGAAAATATTAAAATGCACTACCAGTTCCATAGCCACTAAATTCAGACCTCTCTCTTTTTGTGGCAAAGATTGTAAGGAGGCAAGAGGGAGAAAGGAAGTGTCACAGCGTGAAGCCATTTTCCATCCTTGAGACAGTAATTCTAAGAAGAAAAGGAAAGGGTGCAAAGATCACCTGAACTCAATACAGTGGACAACACTCGTAGCCTCTTAAACAATGCAGTTCTAGCAGTGGGAGATTGCAAAGCTTCCATACCTGCTTTGAGTTCTCATCTGTTCTCGGCAGGTTTACCTAAGAAGTCAAGATCATAGAACAGAAAATTATACATGCCAATAAACCCAGTATCTACTGCATTACATTCACCAAGAGAGAAAGATAAAAAAGGGAGTATGTGTCTTAATTAAAATCAAGATCATCTTATCTTCTGAACTTTTCATCTTTTAAATTTCTTTATTTCATGTCTTTGGCATTGTCAGACAGTTATTCCAGAGGAAATCCTGACCCTATTGAAGTCAATAGTAAAACTCACATTGAAATCCTGACTGAATTAAAGTCTCTCAGAATTGCATACAGGCATTGGTACTGGAGTTCTAAATAGTGTGTTTTCCTTTTATCATCATGTTTGCAACATTGTAAACATTTCCTTTTGAAAGATTTATTTTATGGAACAAAATCAACAAACAAATTAGCTTTAAAAAAATCTATTAAAAAATGGATTCAAAGCTTAAGGACTCAGACCTCAAAGAGCACCTTAACATTAGATTTCAAGCTGTAATTTGCTATCTGTATCATAAAACGTCTGAAGCAGCTAGCCATCATGTAATCAAATTGATTGGGCTGGATTCTCAGCCTCAGTCTGTCAAAATTCATGTTGTGCCACGTGAATGAACTTAACCTGTCTTAAGATTTGTACTGGACATGTACTAGCAAATCATTGACAGTCTAAAGCTCCTACAAAGCTACTTCCTATCCCAGCACCTTCACTTGTCACACACATTGCTGCAGGGGGGAAGATGAGGGTATGTTGGGGCAAGTTGAGGGCAAGCTGGGGCAGAAGTGTGTGTTTGGGGGGCTGAGTTCCTCTAAACCTAATCTCCTGGTTTTAGCAGCAGAAATTAAAGCAGGCCCCCTGTGGCTCTAATTTCCTCTGGAATTGAGCAACTGGCTTCCTGCAGTTGCCAATCTCCACTAGTTCTGAAAATTGGGGCTCAGTAGCTCAATTTAACAAAATGTTTAACTTATAAACAACATACATTACATGTATTGCTCATGAAGGAAAACTATAGCTGAAAGTGCTTTGAAAACAATAGAGCAATAGGTATGTCACCGGATCTAAAAAAAACCCCAACTCTTCCAAGTTTGATTCAAAAGAACAGACTTGGGAATTTTTGTGCAAAACCCAGGTCATATTGGTTCACAGACTCTAGAGCTGCCAAAGCTTTGCATTCAAGCTAGGCTCAAACTTTGTTGTGAACCCACTGGTGAAGTTCAGATTTAATAAATTATTGTCTGTTCACATCAGCTTCTGGTGTACTGACCCACAACTGGGTATAGGACTCTGCTACAATGACCGAACTCTGGTCTCAGAGAAACAAGTTCCCCCTCTGAAACTGGGCTATACTTAGGTCAGTCAAAACATGAGTGTTCCCAGCAACTAGGGGAACTGCATAAGATAATAATGCACTGATCACTGCCTGCCAGAGTCCAACAGACACTGGAGTTAGGAGAAAAATCAGATTTTGATTTTCCATCTTGAGCAGAGAGTTCAGCTAAATAGTAGCCTGTATCTCTCCATAGGAGTGGGGAGGGGGAGTGTAGCGAAGCAGCAACTCACCCTTGCGGCGCCTCCCGCTGGTCTGTCCAGGAATTAGCTTTTCCAGCATCCAGAGCACCCTCTGCAGGCCGATGTCCCACTTGCTGCTGGCCCCATGTCCCTCCCTGGACCCCAGTGCCCTCTTCCCTAGGGTGCTGCACCCCTGCAGTACCCCCACAATCTCGCTCTGGGTCTCCCCTCCCTGGGGAACCCACTCCCCATCCTCTCCTTGCCTCAGTCTAGGCAATTGCCAGTCACCACTTGCCTCCGTTCTCTGGGGCAGACTGCAGTATCTTTGCCATTCATCATTAGCAAGGAGGGTTGGCCTGCTGCTTCTGCCTCTAGAGCCCTGGGCTGCCTCCTGCAACCCCAGTACCCCTTAGTTGGGCCATCTCCTAGGCCCTGCAGCCTGGGGGTTTCCAGGCCAGAGCTCCCCCAGCAGCTCTTGCCTTGCCCCAGCCCTACTTCCCTCCAGGTACCTTGCTCAAGCTCCCAGCAGCCAGGCCTGTCTGCCTCTGTAGACAGAGGAGATTTTCTCTCCACCAAACTCTAGGCCCTTTTATCAAGGCCAGCTGGGCCCTAATTGATGCAGCCACAGCTGTGGCTGCTCCGCCCAATCAGCCTGGGAGCTTGCTTGCTCCCAGCCACAACCCTTTCTTGGGCTGTTTAAGCCCCTTTTAGCAGGAGTGGGGCAGCCGCCCCACTACAGGGAGTGAAAAATATTGCTTAGCCCCAGGGGAGGTGATGGAGCATTGAGTAAAATTTCCATGAAACCAATGGAGTGAGGAAAAATTTGGCTGTTATGATACAATTAAACTGGACTGCAGTTAGAAAAAAGGATTTGGTCTTTAAAATCAATGGGTTGAAGTTTGTGAATAGCTATTTCTTAGTGTGGATCAATTATATATTCTTGCAGTTTTAACTAGGATATATATATTCTACCTGTGTTCCCCCCTCCTGTTGAAATATAAAAGGGGACTTTGTCTGAAACAGCCACAGCCATTTCTCACCATAAAAAAAAAAATCCTTCTACTTCTTGACTGTGGATGACACGAGAACTCAGACTCAACTTACCGTCTGTTCTGTACAGTACTGGTGGCATTTTCATACTTCCCAGCCCTTTGCCTGGACATCACAAGAGATGAACTGAGACTCTCTGGAATGGTCATGGTTTGAATGGATGACTACAACTTTACTAACCAATTTACCTAACTTAACAGTTAAATGCTCACAACTAATAGTGTTTCCAGTTATGTTACCCCCCCAACAATCCTGCCCCAAAGGGTGCTCCATAATTAACAGCTGACCAAAAAGGCCCTTTATTCATGAGAAGGAGACCACCTACATTCATCCCCTCACCCCAATCCACCAAGCCAGATTTAGCTTCAGACCAAAATACTTCACTCTGCTTTTTCCTTAGGCAAAGTATTTGGGCACTTTAATCAATTCTCAGTCTGAAGTTGAACATCTCTATTTCAGGCTTCATTCACTCCTCACCTTGTGTTTGAGATTTATCCCAAAGGGCCACTTATCACTGAACTCCAGCAAAAGAAGTTGCTACTATAAAACTACTTCCTACTAGCACATAACTCAACTGACTGTCTTCCTAAGTCAAATTCAGCAACTTTCTACCCTTTATAGATGAACCTACCAAATGCTTTAGGGAAAACAAAAAAACCCTTGGCAGCTCATGTCACTCCCAGTGAATGACTAGCCATGTCCCAAAGCAAACCAGGAAACCCAGAACAAAACCTTCATGTTGTGGAATAGGAATTTCAAAACGCACTTAGTATTGGCCTGTTTCCACTGAAGTCAATGATCAGGTGGTTGGGCCAACACTGAGCACTTTTGAAAATCCCCCTCACAAAACTGTATTATACACCACAATCACAAAAAATATTCAGTGGGGAAACAGAGACTTTATCTGCTGGAAGCTACAACAAAGTTTCCAGTCCCAGCAGTCAGTTGGTCTCCCCAAGCCACTTCAGAGATCAACAGGGAAGTCTTTGAAATGGCATGTCCCTATAGACTGAACCAGGCACAAGATCCATGGACTACTGTGTTCCTTGCCATTTCAGTCAAATACACATCCCAATAAGTTAGGATGAGTATTTCTAATAGTATATAAAACTTGGCCAATGAGCCTAATTTTGAGGTCTCATTCAGGTGAAAGTCCTACTTGAAATCAATGGGAATTTTGCTTGAACAAGGACCAGTAAGGATCAGAAGACAAAATCCTGAGCTCCTTTATCAACCTTCTTGGCTGCTATGCAGTTATATACTGAATTAGTCCTTGCACCAAATGGATGGAGATCAAACCTCCCCACATTTTGCTAAACCACCTCGGCCAAAGATAGATTAAATAAAAAGTAAGGTTCATAAGTATTCTTCAGAAGAAAATATTTTCGCCTTGGTAATGCATGCAGCATATTGAACCCAAAGTCATGTTCTCTCAAAACAAAATCTGAGTGGGATCCCCTTCAGTGGCTGTGCTATTTCACATGCAGTATGTTTTTCAAGAAAAAGGAACACAGTATTAGCCTCTCCAGTAAATGCACTTAATATAAGTTTGCTATGGTAAGTCCAAGGAAGGGAATAATGACAACAGTTATGAGAAAAAACTTTCTATTTTAACAGGCAAGCAAATGCATGAATTCCCCTGCCTAGTGTGACCATACGTCCCTTTTTGGCCAGGACATTCCCTTTTTTAAGCCCTGTCCTGGCTGTCCCAACATTTTTGGCAAAACTATGCATTTGTCCCATTTGCTCTTTCTGACTGTGGGGTATGGGGGAGGAGGGATGAGTAGCAACGCCAGCCCTGCATGGGAGGGATAGCTCAGGAAAGTAGCTGGGGCCAGGTTAGGGGCAGGTAGCAGGAGAGGCTCATGCTGGCTCCATGCGGGTAGGAGGTGGGGAGGGGTTCAGCTGGCCCTGTACTGGGTGGGGGAAAGCCTTGGACCAGCCCCATGTGATGTCTCATTTTCCCTTTGGGAAAATATGGTCACCCTATCCCTGCCTCTCAACCTGTCTCTCTCTGAGCTCATGCATGCTTGGTACATGAGGTTTATCACAGGCGAAGGGCCAACATTTTTGAATGAGAGTTATTAAAATATTGGCAACACATCATTGTTGCTCTCTAGTGCAAGAAAAAAAATCCTTGAGCGCTAATAAACCATCAGCACTGAGCTGTGTATGTTTTCCCTAGTAATCTCTACTGAACTTTCCTGTTTTTCAGAAATTTTCCTGGTGGGATTTTTAAAATAAATTATTTATTTCTCACCATTTTAATTTTAAGCCAAGCTGTTCTTCTACATCTATAAGTATCCTCTGAGGATCCAATCACATTAGTTATATTATGCTAGTTTGTATTAGTTTTAATTCGCGTCTTAATTATGGTTGCATAGGTTAGTTTTAAATTGAAGACTTTTTTTCAGCAGCCTTGCTATCGCTACTTGACCTTTAACAGTCTCAAGTAGATCTACAAACAATATGCATTCTACAGAGTAGGGTAAATTTCTACAGCAATGGTTGGTGATTTTTCTGCAAGCTTTCCAATTTGCTTTTTCAAAAATACACCATAATATGCATGTTCTAATAACACAGACACTGAAAATGAGCATTTAGAGTCTTATATTTTTGCACAACTGTTTTTGTTTAGAAGCAATTTTCACAAAAGCTTGACCTTTTGAATAGACATCGAACGCTCTAGAAAAGTTTGACCTGATATTCATCTATCAAAGAACCTAACTCCTTTGGTAAGTGGATCACCAGGAAACAATACAAAAACATCAAAAAATGAGATTCAGTATGTTCTCTTGATTAATCATATCACCAACATAATTACCAAAACCTCAACAAATGCACACATTTACATTCCCTTTTATGAAGCAAACATTAGTGCTTGGCTGTACTCCACAATGTTATCTTTAAAGCGTCTTTTTAATCAATGCTTTTAAGTAAAAGTGCCATCTATAACAGGCAATGCATGATAATAATTGAAATTCTGAAGGAAAAAATATCTTAGTAGTAGCTATATTCCTGAAGTGGAGAAAATATGGAGAAATGAAAGCTCTTAATTCTGTCTTAGGGTACTTGTATTATCAAAACAGACCTATATTTACAGAACACCACCCAGACCTTCTCTAGGTAGCAATAGGCATCAGTTAGTTAAACCCTTTCATTGGTTAAACTTAATGGGTATAATCCTGGCCTCATTGAAGTTATTGGTAAAACTCCCAGTGATTTCATATTTCAACTCCAACCTGAATGTCTGAGGTACAGTTTTAAGAGCCAAAGTCACACTGGTTTTGCTTCTTTGTATTCACCCCTCCCCCCCCCCCCCCAAAGTGTGCTTCATGTATAGAACAGAGACTCTTTCCCCCCCTCTTTTTAAAATAATTCATGCTTATTTTATGTGTCTTCATACAACACATTGAGCATCACTGAAAGCCCACTAAGTAACCAAGATCCTTTCCACTAATTTTAATGGGCTTGGAGTTAAGCTCATAGTTAGATATCACTAAGACAATCTTCAGGATTTTTCCAGGCATGAACTAATGGAGTGAGACAATTAATTTGAAGTGGGTGCAAAAAGTATTCCCAAAAGGTTATATTATGCCACAGTTACTTACACTAATCAGAACCTTACTCCTTGAGTAGACCGATTCATTTCAATGAGATCGACCAAGCTGCATAAGATGCTACTCAGTGTCAGTAAGGGTGCCAGAATTAGCAAATAATTTTATTCTGCAAATAAAAGATGCAATTTCTTTAATGGCATTAACATTCTATAACATCCATGTGAGTGACATTTTGTTCTCAAGGATGTGTGCAGAAAGTCTCACAACTACTCATGTGAATGTATTATCATACGAGTGTTTTGTAATGGACGAGGTCACATAGATATCTTGAAAGCACTTTGAGTTTAGGAAGGGGAAGGAGAGAAGCAGCTGGTTCTGTAAAATCTGGAAATTCTATATGGGAAAAATGACTTCTATGAAAAGAGAAGATGTGCAGTGGTACCTTGAAATCCGATAACCCTTTTCAGATTATGCTGACAAAGTCCAGAGAGGGAAAGAGAGAAGCCAACCTTACTTGCCCAATACGGACCAATTTACAATTCATTTCCCCATCACAGAGTATTTTTTCTTATATATAATAGTGACAATTATAGGCTTTTTCTTTGACCCTGGCTGACTATGGTAAACTGGAAAGGAAGCACTGTTTATTTATTCATTTTCACTTAAAGTAAACACTGCTATTATATCTAGAAACAGAACGTTAAACCTAAACTGCTCTTTGGTGGGTCATCTCTTGGGCTATGTTTCACCCTCTATTTTCATATTGGTTCTTTGGTTAGTTGCTTATTATTCTTTAAAAGCTGCTGGGTTTGCTTGGGGTTTTTTTTCTGGTACATATGATTCAATCTTTGTGGTCTCTATCTGTAAAAGCCTATTGCTTTATGCATGTTTCTTATTTTTCACTTTTTACAACCTAAAAAAAATTATATAAAGAAAAGAGGGAAAAAAAGGGATGCACCTTCCTTTACTGAGAGATGTGTACATGAAGCCAGTAGTTAGATATACTCTCAAGGTCCAACATTATGATATGGGCTGAGGGTTGATAATGCCAACTGCCAGAATATTAAACAACATTGAAATCTGGTTCAGAGCACCTACATTTGTGACATGTCTGTGAAACATGAGGCTGCATGGTAGGCAAAAAGGATTAAAACAGTTGTTGAAACAAATAACTGTGTGTACTGTATTTTAGGGTTGGGAAACTCATTTTGCCAAATTTAGAAGCCACTTAAAAGTCACAGTTTGTGGTTTTAGAATAGAAACCAAACCTTCTAAGAGTTATGTTCCCTTTGTCTTGGCAAAAAGGACATCCTACGCTGTAACTTGTTTCTCTCGCTTTATTTGCCTTCTTAGTCCTAGAAGGGAAGACAAGAATCCCAGAAAAACTGTATTGTCTTCATAGCATAGATTCCCTTTTACATTAAACATATTTAATTTCATTAAATGGGATATGTAAAATGTATTGACTACATAGAGACAATGATATTTTATTTCATGTGAAAACTTTTTGCAAATCCAGAAGTTCTAGAGCATGTGTAAAAAGCTCAGAACATTAACAGACTCTCAGTTTTTCTTGTATATTGATATGCATACAGAGTAAGTTACATACATACACATACACACAAACACATACACACAAGAAAAAATGTGAAATTCTATTAAAGCAGTTGGATCTACTGTAAGATATAGTATGTAAACATCACTGGGCTGTCTTTAAAATACATTAACTAAATTGTCCATGTCACCCCATACTGGGGTATATATGCAACTAACCAGCTGTTTGTTTTGTGACTAGAAAACCTCATTAGCAGATGAATAAAATAGCTACTAAGCAAATCTCATTATTTATCTGACGCCTTCTGCCATACCAATAGCACTTAGCAAACAACATATTCTGATGTGAGACACAGCATGAGGGATGCGTTTGTGGACTCCTTATGCTGGATGTTGATTACTCCCCGTGTAATATGAAAAGCTTTCTATTCTCCCAGCTTTATGCAATATATCAGAGGTAATGGATTCATAATCATTATCAAGCTTGATAGAGGCTTGGCTACCCTGACAGATGTCTTCTCAATTTTCCCTATTTCATACCTTCTTTTTCCCTCTGGAACATTGCTTACATAAAATCAAGTATTGCTTTTTGGTTGTTTTTTATCAGTTGTTGATGGCAGCAATCACTCTTTTAATCAAAATGAATAGATAATTGCTACTGAAGTGCCAAACGTACTGGCACAAATTAAGCTTCGTCAAGCAAACCATACCAACCAGAATTATTGTCCTCAGGTAACATGGGATTTTATTACAGATTTATGCACCTGAATATTGTTTCTATTGGCAACTATCATACCTAGTTACTGTGTGCTGGCAAAAGGCAGCATCTGATACTATCCTGCTTCAATTTTATACTCATCATGAAAATTAATTAGGTGGCTGTGAAAATTGTTCTCCTACTTCAACTACTATTTACTTTTTAAAAATATCTGGCAAGGGAAAGAGACTGCATGGTACCTTAAATGCTTCCAAGAAAAAAACAAACAGATTTATAAAAACTTCCTCCTGGAAATTTTTTTTCTTTTTGCCTCGAGCAGCACTTATTTAAATATCGTGGGCTGACAATCTCTCTGCAAGGAAAATCTTTTATTCTGCTTAAAGAGAGTTGTTGGGGTTCCTGCACTTTACCTTCTCCAGTTCACAGTAGGCTCAATCCTGCAAGGTACTGGTGCTTAGCTCTTCTACGGGTCATCAATTCTCACAGAATTCAATAGGAGTTGAGGGCATGCGTTCCTCAACTTGAAGGAATGGGCCGTATGCACAATAACTTCACTGCCAGTGTTTGTTTTGTTCTTCTTTTGCACCTGGTTGTGTCAGGCATGTACATTTTTTCCTATGTTGGGCCCATCTAACTTGACTTAAGTTGGCATAAAGCCACTACAGTAATTAAAGCGGTGGTTCACGTGTACGCTATTCTCCTATCAGCAGGAGAATAGTGTACTCCTGTAACCATCCTGACCAGGAATGCTTCCACTAACCTGACAAATGACATTTTGAAAAATGGGATTGATAAATTAGATTATATGCTAAATGGTCTTAAACCATTTTGAGAACTCCATACAAATAACATTTTCTTGCTGTTTGTGTCATGCAGTTTTAAACTCTTATATTTATATCACAAGACATTTAGTGATCTTTTGAGGCATTACCTAACTGGTATAAGTTGTAAAAGTGGCTTTCTGATATAATAGATAGTTGTTATTATGTTGCTTAATCACAGTTTACATTGCAGTTTATTGCACTTGGATACTATCTCAGATCCATCATTTATAATTGCCATATGTTCAGAATTATTAAATTGACATCTTATTAAACACATGGGATAAGGTGTGAAACATTTTTTCTCATCTATCATTTTAAAATTCAAACTACGGAGCATAATCTTATCCAATGAGGCCATAAAACGCATTACAGAAATATATAAATCATTGTCTTTTGCTCCTCAGCAAGCCACATAAATACAAACCCTAGCTATCCCTCCAAACCCATACACACAAACACACACACCCAAGTGTCAGGGTATTAAGTAAATCAAATCCAATTGTGAGTGCTTATAACATTCATTAGATCAGTCCTATACAAAAAAATGCTGTAAAGTCCAATAAAATCTGAAGTTAGGCTAAACTTTAATTAGAAATCAAGGAGTTTGCATTGCATAATGATTTTGAGAGCACTGATAGCATTCTCTTGTGATAATGAATTCAATAGCTTATTAAAACTATTTAAATCCAGATTAGTTTATGTTTAAGTTTGAGAAGGAAGCCTGGGGAGCAAAAAGTTATGATCCTGACCATAACAAAGAATATGACCAACATTTTCCAAACTGGAGCCCAGAGCCTCCAAGGCACCTAGTTTCCATTGAAACCTATGGGAGTTAGGTGCCTAAACGCCCATTGATTTCATGGAAGTTAGGTGCCTAAATATCCTTTGAGGATCTGACCCCAGGGGCTTAACATTAGACACCTCAATTCATATTTAGGTTCCCAGTTGAAGACCTGATTCTGTACCACTGATAGTCAATGAGAGCTGCTAGATACTCAGTACCTCTGACAATCTGGTCACTTAGTGAGGTGTCTACATATAGATTTAGAAGCCTCACTTTAGGCAGCCACTTTGTAAATGTTGCCCTATATTTTCAGTATCTTATATTAGATGATCTTTTGCTGAATAAAATATAATGAACTGAGCATTTAGGGCTTGGTCCTGTATCACTGAGATCAGTGGGAATTTGTTTTCTCCCACGCAGCCCTGTTGACATCATGGGGAGCAGGATCAACCTCCTGTTTTGGTCTTATCTTTTGTCCTTGAAGCCTGGATTTTAGTCTTGGCCCTGAGCCTCCAATAAGATTGGCGTTGGAAGAACCCTATAGAAGTCAGTGGAACTGCACACTGGCACAGTAGCTTCTCACACAGATCTTTGGATCAGGTCGGTGTTCTGCAAGAGTGAAGTCCATACCCTCAAAAGATATTTAGAGGGCAGTTAGTTATCTCAATACCTTTGAGGATCCAGGACTGTGTCTCATGGTCATCAACAAATATGAGACTTTGCTATCCTTTGTACATGACTATTAACGATGATGATGATGATTTTCCAGATTTGCTCACTATCTTTGAGAAAACTAAAACCAAAAAAGATTTTACAGCAAACCATCTCTACTCAGCAAAGCACTTTAACACACACAGCTTTAACCACATGCTCAAGTCCCATTGATTTCCACGTTAAAATATGTTCCTAAGTGTTTCGCTGAATTGTGGCCTGAGAGGGGCTTTAGGGGGAGATAAAAAATCTTTTTTATTGAATAATTTAGGGTCAAGTATTTCACCAAAAATTCCTGAAATAATTTTGGCACTAAAGTACATGATTATCTCCCTAGGTACCTTCTTTCAAACACTATTACTCACAGGTTGAAGGCCTCGGATTCTTTTCCAGAGTCTCCAATCTGCACTGCAGTACAACGTTCTCTTGTGCTAATAAATTCAATAGCATAGACCTGGGGGTGTGCAGGATGATATCGGTCCCTTTCTCAGCAAAAGTCTGCTTGGTTATATGTAGGTACAGTTTTATAGCTGTCTTAAACCCTGGAGTGACATACATGGTGGTTGGTTTTTTTTTTTGAGGGGTGGAGGGGGATATCGAAGACTCAAAGAAGCACAGCTCATCTAACTATTTTTGCTAAGGTTGATGTCTCAGATAAATGTAAAGACTTTAAAATCAGCAGAGAAGCTGGAGGCTTCCTGGAGACTAGAGTATCCTCATAGTTCGACTCTCTCCCCACTATTCCCATTTACCCATGCAGGCCCAGTTTTGTTTGCAGGTTTGGCTTCTTTTGATTCTGGAGAGGAGGATAAATGCTTTAAACACTGTGGGTCAAATTCTTGATCCAATTATTGTCCCATTCAAGCAAAAAAGGACCATAACTAGGCCTGAATGTCTTCCTGAGAATTCCTCTTGCAGGGGCAGAAATTCTGGGTAGTGGAGAGTCAGTATGAAGGTTCTCTGCTACCCTTTATCTGTCAGTGGCTGGTGAAGGGTATGTCCTTGGGAAAAGTGAACGTGTCCAAATGCACAATGATCCTGCATTCCAGCAATACCAGCTACTGGAATGGCCCCTGGAGATCACAGGCAGTTCAGTGCTCTTTAGGGTTGACCTCAAAATCTCCTATAGGCTATTTTAAGTGACACCCAAAATTAAATCAGCCATAAATCAGCTCTAGATCAAGGGAACACAGCTCAGTTGTACCAGAGAATTTGGGACATTTCATAACTTTTTTATGAAAATGGAGCTAATTTGGGTATCTTTCTTCCTAAGATTCAGAAGTTAGAAACTTCTGTAGAACTGCTCGGGAAGTGGGTTGGGGAATTGAAAGAATATAATTAAAGATCAAGTTAAACTAATCAGGATTTAAATAGCTTTAATCCTGTACTGAAAATAAAATGCAAATCTGCTGGCACATGCCACCTTCACCCAGATGAAGAGAAGCAGGGCACCTGGGGGCTGATGGCAGCTGTCAACCCTGATACCAAGTCATTCTCACCTCCTCTACCCCAACCCCTCTCCCCCAAAATAAGCTCCTTAGGCTTGACTTCTGTTTGATCTGGGGTGGGGGCAGGGGAGGGAGAGATGGTGGTATCTCCAATAAGCCAGCCACTTGTGACACCATAGGTGCTGGATCTAGGAGAGCAGACAGGGAGTGCTGAAGCACCCCCTGGCTTGAAGTGGATTCCATTATATACCGGGTTTAAAGCTTGGTTCAATAGCTCTCAGCACCCCCACTATAAAAACTGTTCCAGCACCCCAGTCCTTTACAGTGAAATGTGCAGAGCCTTTCTTACATGAAGAATGAAATAATTAACCATGCTGACAATTTAAATCACCAGCACTGGGCATTTGAATTAACATCTCACTTAAATGAATGGGGCAGTTTACATTTGCTCAGAGCTATTGTTCCAGGCTCTCCCTAGACAACCCCCACCCCACTCCAGAGAACTCTGCACTGGTTACACTCACTTCATATCCTGAGGGTTTTTCTGTAACCATAACAGCTTGTAACTTTTATTTTTCTTCTTAAACTGAAACTTGAGATTCTGGAAAGCGAGACAGCACCTCAAGAGAAGCATGCTACACTGCCATGTACTAGCCAAAACCTGACTAGGGACATGTTGCATTTAAAAACTATACCATGTATCCAGTATCAGAGGGGTAGCTGTGTTAGTCTGGATTTGCAAAATCTGTTAATCTATAAGGTGCTACAAGACTCTTTGTCACTTATACCATGCATATCTGCTAACCCATGATTATGATGATGATAAGGTGAATTCATTATGCAGCAGACGTAATCAGTTGTCTGCTAGTTCACCTCTCCATATTGGGGTACAACCTGTTATTCTCACAACTGTTGAGGACATGCAATTCCTTTAGCCTTCCCTGACAGGCAAAACTCTACTGAAGGCATTTTTCCCCAATATGACCCTGCTTCCATAAATATATTGGAGAAAATGTAGAATAGTAATCAATGATCTCTTGTCAGCCTTAAGTTTTGGTCCAGAGAACGGTCAAAATGCGAGGAAGACAATATGTGACTTACACTGTTTGCATGGAAACATAAATTTTCGTTTTGCTTGTCCTCTCTCTTAATAATATATCTATTTGTGGCATTCGCAAAACCAGGAAGTTAAGCTACTCAGGGCTTCACACAACTCTTAAAATGTCTTTTCGTTCAGGAATGGGGAACTAGAAGAATTACAGAAGAAAGAGCTGTCAAATAGCATTCAAATGGAAGATGAAGATAATTAGTGTTTGCCCCATTTTCTGCCTTGCTTGTCAGGCGGATCGTATGATCTGAAATACAGATTACAGCACTGGAACAATGGCTTTCCAGATTCCCAAAATAGATGTATACCACATTAAACATTTGGGAGGTATCCATAAGTGTGCCATTTTGATGTATTGTATTCAACTGAATAAACTACATCCCCTGCCAAAACACCAGACCAGGGTACAATGTTTTCAGCTTGTAAACCTATTTTCTTTCATTCCACCTAGAGGATAGGAAACTTCAATAAGCAAACATTTTATACCTTGTCTTGCACCTAGCATTTGAATCCGCATCAGAAGTGTAAACTCATCTGGTAAATCTTCCCTTAAGTTTGTACTGTAAACAGGATAGTAAATCAAGAGAAACTTTGTCTGGCTCAAAAGTCAGGTAGGTGTGAGTCAGTTCAATTTACAGTGAAGTGTTAAAGAGAAGGAATTTTTGCCAGGTTTGTTGAACTGTATGTGATGCAATGCACAGAGGAGCAAGCAAAATATACAGAGCCAGATTTAGAGCATCACTGATTTGCACTAGTTGAGTATCCTGCTCTCAGTTTTTTTTAAAATGTGCTTTCACGTGAACACTTCCTAAGTAGTGGCAAATGCTCATCATATTTATGTTTCAAATATAAATATCAGCCTTGTCCAAGTATTTATTAATTATTATTAATCCATCCTTTCATCCAGATAAATTCTCTTTTCATGTTCTTTGATCATTCACTCTTGCTAACATCTTCTCTTAACCATGATCATCAAGCCTTCTTCGTGTCATTTGTCTACCCATAAAATTCTAAATTACAGATCATTGCTTATCCAAGGAAAGACTAGTTTCATGAAAAATCAAAACCCCTGTTCTCAGCTGTGCCCAGGATTTTCAGGGAGCAGCTGGGTTGGAGTGCAAAAGAAGACATTTGGAGCTCACTGATCCTCAAGAACGTTTCTGTGCTGACATTATTCAAAACTACTCTGTGGACAATCTCAGGGCAGTGGCTCCACTTCACCTGCTGGCAATCCCCTCATGCCAATGGAATCATCAGCTGGCTAGGTACAAAAGCAGGCTTTACGGGCATTTTATGCCATCCAAACATCTATGAGCATTAATTAGCATAATATTTTTGCATATGAACTCAACATATTAGTCACCCTAATAATTTGTGGATTTGACTTGTTAATCTGTAAATATTGACACCTGTATAGTCTAACATAACAATTTCCAGTTCACATGCTACTCTGACAGGGATATACCTTATAAGGTAGTGTACTCATCACCCAGAGCACCCCCTTGTGTCAGGGTGCAACACTGCAAGGGGTCCTTATCTCCAGCACCTCCTGGAGACTCTCTGCTTCTTGCCAGGTGTTGTGTGACTCAGACCTCCAGCCCAGTCACAGAAAGTTAAGAAGTCCAACTAAAAGTTCATGAAACCTCCCAACACAAAAAAGGCTTTGGCCACCTTTTGAGCTGCTGCTCACCCTGGCCTGTGAGGTCAGTCTCCAGCCCCACCTTGGGCTCAGCATTGCTTCTGTTGGGCTTCCTCAGACACTGGTAGGGGAACCCTCCACTCTGGATTGGGCTCAGGGACACTGTATTAACAGATAGGCCTACTCCTTCACTTCCTATCGCCAAACCCCCTCAGTCTGCTTTCCCATAGCCTGTGCTTCACACAGCCTCCCTTTGGTTCTCAAGCCTCTGGCCTCTCCTTTCCCTGTTGAACTAACAATTCTTCCGCCCCTCTCAGGATCCCCTAAAGTACTTTTATTGACTCTGACCTCAGGACACTCCCCGGAACCTAACCCAGTCCCTGTGGATTCTCTTACCTGCCTTCTTGTCTAAGCCCTTCTTCACAGCCCTCCCTCCCCAATCCACAGGAGTCTGACAGTCTCTGTGGGTATCACAAAGAGCCTTGTCTCCCATGCTGTCTCTTCCTCTGTTGAGTTCCCACAGCTTTCCTGTAGGTCAGGGGTTCTCAAACTGCAGGTGTGGACCCCTCAGGGAGTCACGAGGTTATTACATGGGGGGTCACGAGCTGTCAGCCTCCACCCCAAACCCTGCTTTGCCTCCAGCCTTTATAATGATGTTAAATATATTAAAAAGTGTTTTTAATTTAATAGGGGGGCCGCACCCAAAGACTTGCTATGTGAAAGGGGTCACCAGTACAAAAGTTTGAGTATCACTGCTATAAGGGCTCAGAAACCTAGTGATCCTTACGTAGCTTTGCCCACTGCCCCAGCCAGCAGCAATTAGTCAGTTGGAGGCTCACTAACTGGCTCTTAATCCCTTGTCTAACAGGTGATGGGAATTAGCCTCATCACATAACCTTCATGGAATAATGTAGACAGAGGGTACATCTACACTGCAAAAACAAAACAAAACAAAACACACAAAAAAAGAAACAAACAAACAAAAAAAAACATGGCAGCATGTCTCAGAGCCCAGGTCAACAGACTCATGCTCACGGGGCTCATGCTATGGGGCTCAAAATAGCACTGCAGATGTTCCCACTCATACTGCAGCTCTGAAACAAAGACTTGGGTTTCACGGTCCAGGCTCCAGCCAAGGCTGTAACGTCTACACTGCTATGTTCATCCCTGTAGTGTGAGCCCTGTGAGCCTGAGTCAGTTGGCCTGGGCTCTGAGGCTCACTGCCCCATGAACAGAATGTACACATATTTTATTGAGACTACAAAATTATCCCCTTCCTGGAGCTTAGCTGTATTGACAACCCCAATACTACCACCCAAAAATATAAACATCAACCTAAACTTTTCCCTCAAGTGTGCCTGCTCATAGAGTTTCCCCAGCAGCTTCTCCTTTTTCCTAGACCCCAGCAGGTCTACCCTGCTGGGCCTTCTCTGTCCCAGATTTTTGAGAGCTACTCTCATCTCCCTTCTGTACACAGCCGAGTTAACATGCTACATGTCACAGTCAGTCAGCACGGGGATGGAGAATAAAGAAGGAAAACGTACAATTTCAAAAAAAAAATGTTCTAACAAGAAGGTCCTAACCAAAAGTACTACTCTTAGCAAAGAGTCTCATGTTCATAGCAGGCACGGCTCTAAATGGTCCATTCTATTTAATGGCTTGATTTTCACTTTGTAAATCATATCTTTTGTCCTTCACAATGTTGCTAACCAGAAAAAATCAACTTCTCTTTGTTTTAGTATGCAGAATGTACCTGCAGACTCTGGGGCAAACTTACGTCTGGGGTGCACATGGAACATTCATTGCTTGAAAGGAAGACACTCCCCCACTTCTAAGGACCAACTCTGACTGCAAGATTCCACAATGAATATGAAAAGGAGGCAAGTTCAGGTCATTTCGATAACCACAACTGTAGTCTCAGGATAGCCGAAGAATGGAAAGACACAAGGAGATATTGATTGTTACAGTGAAACTGAGTACCTAATCAGAAAAAAGTAGAAATGCTGAACATAATTTAACATGACTATTTCAAAAGAGTTGAGTTTTCCTTAGAGAAAGCAGTTTTTCTCCTTTGTTTGGATTCAAGAAAATGTTAATCTTTACTACCATCATTATTACTTTATGTTCTTTGTGTTTCCCAGAAAAGGGAGGGGAAGATTTATGCATGTATTTCTTTTCTCTCCAGCTTTGTGAAATAAAATAACCCTGGTATATAAAAAAAACAAGATAAGAGTATGTCTAGAAGAACTAAGGTAGGGATATATTGTTTCAAATATATTAATTTTGAATTTCACTATATGATTCATGGTTGAACTACAATCAAGAACAGTAACGTTCATAAAGACCAGAACTTAGTAGGCTACATTGTCCCCTCTGGAGGTACTGGGGCTTGAGCACTTTAAAAAAAAAGCTGCAAGTAAATCCTCCAAATGGGGAAGGTTAATTGATTGAAGGTCATAATATGCTCATTCAGAAAACGCTTGGCGTTCACAAAATAGTCAGAAATTAGCATACATTGTTTTACGTATGTTTTAACTTTTCAGGGTTGTTTGTTTTTTTCCAGGTTGATGGGCTTTTCCCCCTCTTCATTTAGAACATTAAGTGGAGGTATAGCTATCAGATTAACAAATGTAACAAATGTAAGACCCCCATAAATCCCCCAATGCTGCAATCAGACCTCTTCATCTGGGCCATGGTTTTGTGGCTCTGCCCAGGAACAGAGATCTGCCCACATAGAAGATTGTGCAGAATCTGAGCCTAAATATATTTTACCCTGATGAGGTGGACCTGTTTTTTGGGGGGAAAATTACAGCAAACTACATGAAATGTTTTTAGTAGGAGCTGGAATAATTTCAAGTTGTACAAAGTGCTTAGCTCACAATAATAGGTTTAGTGGGAAAACACATACATGGGAAGTGGGAAAAACAAAGGATTTTTTATTGTGGTGGTATCAGACAGAGGAAACAATCTTACACCTTTCAGGCTGAGAAAAGCTTCATGCGTTACACAAAATTAGAGGTGAGAAAACTGTCACTATAGTTCTAAAATCAAATTCCCTTCAGATCTTAAAATGCTTAGTGCTTACAATTTGATCTGTAAATCTGCACTAAAGTAATGTAACAAAAGTTTAATGGAAAATTAGGGGCTCTTGCACCATGGGCCAAATTTCTCACTGAAGTAACTGGTCAGTGAAGTCACACTAAGAATCAATACAGCCTTATGTTTCAGAACTGAAGATTAACATGGAAGGGAATCAATTTCTATCAGTGCAGTGTTATAGGGAAAGAACTTGAACTCAACAGTATTAAAAACCTTTCCACCCCTGATAGTCAAAGATGCTACCCTATAATGAAAAATTAGGATAAAGGAGCCTCAGGATAATTGGGATTCATAAAAAAACTGATCCATCCAAAGCCCACTGAATCAATGAGTCTTTCCATTGATTTGGATCCAGCCTGAAATGAAAATGGGAAGGTAGTTGAGGTTTGAGTTTTAACTGAACTTCTATTTGAGATTAAATTAAATCCATTATTAAAGGTGCATACTGTGTATTGTATCCTAAACAAGTATCTTGGCATCTTAAAAAAAAACAACTAACAAACAGTGAGGGCAACCTCCCTAAAGGTACAAAAGAAACAATTATTTTCCCGCTTTTAATCCTCTCTAGCGACTGGCATAATGTCCTCTTTAAAAGGATTTCCTTGGTCCGAGAGAGACAGATTGTATCCTCTAAAGAAGGTGGCCTTTTCTACACTACCAAGTTTTGTCCTTAATCTTGCCATTTGTCAACCCAAACAGTGAGTGCATACACACTGCGAGGTGATTCTTGTTGGGGAAAATGCCTGGTTTTGGTGACAAAATACATCCACCTTCACAAGAGATGTACGTCTTTTTCCTCTACATTTATGTCAACAAAGTGCAAGTATAGACACCATGCTTCATTTCATTGCTTTAATTGGCCTCCAGGAGGTGTCCCACAATGCCCATCCTGACCACTCAGGTCAGCAGTTTGAACTCCACCACCCTGCAGCCGAGTAAACAACCATCCGGCCCTCCCCTTTAGAAGCTCCAGGAATTTTGGAAATTCCATTTCCTGTTTGAAGGTGGAGTTAGATGAAGATATGTATCTCCTGGTGGAGTGGCCCAGTGGGGCAGGCAGCCAGGAACTGTTTTCCATGCCAGTCTCAGCAGCGGCTCTCTGGTGAGCAAGAAGCAGGAAATGAGACTCCTGATAAGTGGCTGTGACTTACGTAGTGTGGAGATGGGTTCAGGGCATAGAAACAACAATTGCCACACACTTTTCTAGGTAGAGGACAGCTCTCATTCTGGTGTTCTTGTGGATAGGTACGCACAGTGCATTGCTCACACTATTGATGATGGTGTCCCCATTGTGGACGCGATCTGCTGACAGAGGGAGCAAGTGTGAACACTAAATTGCGATTTTGACCACATCAACTTTTGGGTGTCAACATCACTTAACACAAATTGGCAGTGTAGACATGGCCAAACTCTTCAAAAATTCATAACAGATTTATTATTATTAATGGTAAATTGGGTAATTGAGTTTTTATTTTTTGTATTATGCTTTCATTGATTTTGTACAGCTCCAGTCTAACTAGAAATATAATCTGTGAAGATTCAGAGTATCAAGATTTTCTATTAGGGCATATCATTTTTACTTTGAGCAAAGTTTACTTACGTTTTTTTAAAAAAATGGATTTGATCACCATGTTATTAATTGTATCTAGGAGACAGCAATTGTCTCATTTTCCTGATAGCAAAGGAATTGCAGAATGTTCTCATTTCAGTTATTTTTCTGTTTTGTTTTTCCCTCTTCTTCCAGTTCCATTTGTGCAGCAGGCACAATGTTATGCAATGTGCTCTTATGCAATGTTTCTGCATCTTGAAAGGTTTGGTTAAAAAAATGTGCATAAAGAAAAATGTTCACAAAGGAAAACTCCTGAACAGAAATTGTTTTATAGGGCCTGATCCAAAGTCCATTGAGATTACGGGAAAAGACTCAATGAGTTTTGGATCAGGTCCACAATCCTCCAGCACATAAATGAAATAAACGGGAAAGTGATTACAGAATAGTTCTTTCTAGATTATTCTGATATTCACTGTCAGAAGTACCAGCCCACTGGAACATGAAGGAAAAACCCTGAGGTTCTAGTCACACCCATGATTTTTAAGGGACACCACCCTTTCCAATTATTAATTATACGGTTTCATACAAGAAGCTAATTAAGAGATAGACTGTGATATTTAGCAATAGGCCTAAATTGGGAGCTGTGCTATCCCAGGGGCAGCTCCAGGACAGATTTTGCCTTAGGAGAACCAATCCTTTCTCTGGTTTCTGAGCACACAGAACAGGTTTCAAACTCCACAGTGTAGATGGCATTTTAAGCCTTGTCTACACTACAAATGCTTTGCTGGCATAGTTAAACTGGCAGAACCGAAGTGTAGACCCAGTTTATGCCACCAGAAGGAATATTTGGCAACATAATACAACCTCCATGAACGACACTAGTTATGGTCAACAGAAGCACTTTGAAGGCCTAGCTTGCCTCTGCACTGGTGGCTTTGCCAGCATAGCTATGCCAGCTATGGGGTGTCCAACACAGTTATGCCAGCAAAGCTTTGTAGTATAAATCTGGTCTACATGATACACAAGTAACTGCAATCTTTATAATTGGCCAACTGTGCTCATTTCTAGCCCTAGTTTTCTAAATAAGACAGTAGGTAAACCATCTTATATTTCACATACAAAACTAACCCAGGCCTATAAAAATGTTTTCATTTTTCCTTACATGGTTGTTCTCATTTGCTCTTTATGAACCCAGGCCAGCAAAGCACTTAAACATGTGAGCAGTCTGATTAAAGTCAGTAGGTCTACTCCTGTGCTTATAAATGCTTTTTGGAACAAGTTTTATGGATCCATTCTAGACAGCTATGGGAAAATAAGTACTGTTGCTTCATGTGAAGTAAGTAGAATTATACCATATCATGAAACCACATCCCTCGGGCTTTCAGCATTCTTTTAAATTAACAATGCCTTATAATTATCAAAACCACCTGTGAAAGCTTGCTGATGCTGCATAGTTAAGGCCCAAAGTTTAATAAGTCTCATAAGAAATTATTTGAAAGAGCCTCTGGGTTTTCTGTAGTCTGTCAGGAACATGTCATCATTTCCACCCCTTTACAAGTACATACTTTTTCCTCCTTTGCTATATAGTTTTTTTTCTTGGTTTGCTCAGCTGGCAACACAAAGCTGTGTACCTCCTAACACAAACAGACCAGCCATGGTCATGAGCATGTCAAATCATTTAAAGGAACTGCATACACAAAAGGCCAGATCCCCAAGTACACCACAGCACCAGGGAGGCTGGGGCCACAGGTGCTGATGAGGGCAGGGCACTGTGATGAGGATATGTGGGAGGGGGCTGGGAAATGGAGCCAAAGTGAGGGAAGAAGAAGGGAACTGGGTGTAGGATGAGAATTTGGAAAAGAGTTGTGGTAGGTGGAGTCAGTGTGCGAAGATAGTGTCTGGGGCAAGGGCAGGGTGGAGGAGCTAGAGGCAGAAGGATCTGTAGCCATTAGAGACCACTTTCCTCACAAGCTGGAAAAAAAGTTATATTCCTGAATCTCAACATTCTTCTGCTGCTAAACTGTGAAACCCACTGGAAAAACGTTTACCTCATCTCCCGCTAGTGGCTAGCCCACACAGAGGACAACAACCTATTACTATCAGATAGTCTATTAGCTTAAGTGACAAATCTCTGTCCAGTGGCTCTGAAGCTTCTAATACTGCTGCTGACCTATGTGGGAAGCGGTATTGTTTCATATGAATTAATTTCTGTTTTTTACCACGTTCTGCTTTTTTAAAAAGCTAGGAAATCTGTCTCTCACACACACACCTATGTTAAAAGAAAGTTAAGGTTGCAAACTCAAGTGCTCAAAGGTTAGTCCCATATAACCTTAATTCAGCCCTCTTGTGAGTATGCATTATGATACAGTTTGTAATAACATAATTATACTATTTTTTTTCACAGGACTCCTGCCTCATCCAGTGCACAGGATAGACAGTGTTGAGAGATGAATCAGGATTGTGTAGTCAGTAAGACTGTTTATTAATCTCATTTATTTCAGGTGTGGGAAGGTATTTAGTGAAGGAGACAGAGAAAGAGTGATCTCATGATCAAGACAGTTGAATGTTGCGCTGGAAAACTGGTTTCTATCCCCCCTTCTGCCACATAATTCCTATATGATGCAAGCAAAATACTTAGTCCAAACTTTTCACAGAGGGTCATTAATCGTGTGAGTCTCATTTTCTGGGGTCCGATTTGCAGAACAGTTTGTGACCCAAGGACCTCTTGATGCCAACAGGTTTATAAATTAAGACAGGTCACCAAAATGTAATCCAGATATTCCTGGCACGCAGAGGGGAAGACATGCTCCTCTTACTCTGCCTGGTCATATGCAGGTTGAGTATTATATTGTTCACAACAAATGCCCATTTACAGTCAGAGAGAAATGTTAACTGATAGATTACGGGGACTAGAGGAAAAAAATCAAGAAGAGCAGGAGTTAAAAATGCTGGGACAAGGACTTTGGGTCAGGTATCTCAGGGAGATGGAGAATGCCTTGAATTAAGCTTATGTTCTAAAAATCACATTATGATTTCTGTTTTATATGTAGCCATTTGTTTCCAATATTCTTACTTTCTGCCACTTGAGCCTCTGTTCTTTGATACTACACATATTCTTGTTTTCACTATATATACACACACCTCTGAGTGCTGTGCATTAAGCAGAGCGGAAATCATGAGCTGGCGCTTACAACTTGGGGTATGCTATTCTCTGGAGAATAGCACATTTAAGAGTTCTGTGAATTTTTAGTGGACATGGGGGATGGGCACTCCAGAAGCACAGCTGGAGGATGCAGGGATTGGTATGTCCCTAATGCTAACCAGTACAGAGCAAGCAAGGCCTGCGGAGGCCTGGAAGTGCATGTATTGCCAGAGGCTGGTTGCTTCAGGGAGCTGGTCAACAGGAGGGACAGACAAAAACTTCCTTATGCCAAGAGCAGTTGGTGGTGAACTGCCTTGAAATTATGGGTATTCCAAGGAAGCATCACAGGCCTCTGAAAACTCATGCTACAAGCATCTCAAATTGAGCACCCCAAATTATTGAGCACATTTGATGTTAATGTTTCTGTGCCCCAGATGTGAAAGGGGAAGAACATCATCTCACATCTGTGCTGTGAAGAATTAAAGCCAGTGAAGCACTCTATGCTATAGTCATGAGTGCCATAGAAAAGCCCATGAAGAAATTAAGAATTCTGTCTCCAGAGGAGTGTTTGAATAGTATGCAGCAAATAAGGCTTGCTGAGTGATCAGGATAAAACAAAATATTGAATCCATTAAGTGAGCACTGTCCATTCTGTGCACTGAATGAGGCAGAAATCTTATGGGAAAAAAGATAGTGTGTGGAACAATGCATATGGATAAGGGGGCCAAATTAATATTGCAGCTGAAACCTTAAATCTAGTGTTTACTAATTTATGAGTGCTTGACTTTGCAAGCTTATATTTTTATGTAGTTCCTTGTAAGTAATTTATTTATAAAAGATATTGGGAAAAGAATAAGAAAAGTCTGATAGTAAATTCTTGCTTTACTAATGATTCAAAAAGGAGGGGCCATTATTTAGGGAAGGCCACTAGAAATTGTTAAATGCTTTAGCAGAATGATGTTCTTTCATACATATATGGGATTTATTTTAAATGGGCATTGCATGTCACTGACCTGCCTGCACAGAACAGCAGTTCTTTACAATATAAAAGAATGGCAGAAAAAATATTGTAAAGATAAATCATCCCTGTCTTAGATAAGTGTCCTGACACACATTTATGTTTGCCTCTGGCAGGGATTCTTGTTCTGTTTCTGGGTTATTAAAAAAAAGCAACTCTATTTTCCTCTTAATACTTATCTTCCAAAATATTGAAGAGACCATAGTTCCAACAGCTAAGCAAGTCGTGGCTTGTGAACCAATTCTGTAGAGATGTAAAACCACAAGGGTTTCAGAAAGCTTCATCAAGAGATGCAAACTTGGATGCTACCATAATATAAACATTCATGATATCTGGCATGCATGTAGAGTAAGAATTCAGGAGAGCTTAAAGATGGCCAATGACGGACCAAATGATTTTATATTAAAGGAAAGGGGAGTGGTTCCTGGAAGAGATGCACCAATGATTAAAATATGAAATTTTCTCTCCTAACAAGTAACCTGGGATGAATAATAGAGGATGAAAATCTAGAACAGTAAAATTCAGGATGGAACTTTTGGCAACCTTTATTATGCCTATCAAGTACACCAATGCAGAGGTGCTTAGTGCTTGTGGATTTTGAAGCTACACAAATGAATGTATTTTCAAAAGTTGAGGTGCTGTGAGTTTCTAAACACCTTTGGACTTTTTGTTGTTGTTTTAACTGCAACATGGTTTACAAAAGTTCAGATTTTTAGTGCCCTGGCCCAAGCATCTGAAAAAATAAAGTTTGCAAAAGCAAGGCAAGATGTGACTCTGCATCATTCATAAATAATCCAACACACAGTCTGAGCCTTGGACAGTCAATAAGATGAACTTCTCAGAAGAACACCACAGCATTGACTGGAATTCCATAAATATTCCCAAAGAAAAAGCAAATAGAATTGGGAGTTTCAAGAACATACATAATCCTCAACACTTATTAATCATTCCATATGAGATTTTATTTTCAGTATCAGACCGAAGAAGGAAGTATTGGGCATTATGCAAAACTGTAAAAGTTACATGGTAGTTAGTCTCTAAGGTGCCACAATGACTCCTTGTTGTTTCTGCTGATACAGACGAACATAGCTACCACTCTGAAGCATGGTAGAATTTGAGATTGATACTAGAACTGTGGTTTTTTTCCCCCCTCTTCTGTTCCCATGGATTTCCCTGTGGATTGATTGAAAACATAAGACCTGGTTCTTCTTTTACTTACGTTGAAGTAAATCAGGAGTAATTCCACTTGAGTTGATGCAATTACACCAGTGTAAAACTAGAAGGAGATCAGAATTAAGTCCCCTATTTTTCCTAGAGTATGAACAAAAGCCTTAAGGGTATGTCTACACTACCCACTGGATCGGCAGTTAGTGGCTGATCTATCAGGGATTGATTTATCATATCTTACCTTATCATATCTTGTCATATCATATATCTTATATCATATCTTATCTTCACCTGGTGGCAAAATCATTTTCTGTATAACAAACAATCCCTTGCTATCTGTAAGTTCTGATACTAGTTTTCCCCTAGCTCTATTTCTTCATTTTTTTCTGAGTTATTTATGAGCTGGGATTCCCCCACCCCACAACTCCTAGGGGGGAAAAAGTCTGTTTTCAGTAGAGATAGTTATCTTTCCCGAAAAGATCGAAGGCATGCTGAAGGCCACAATCCTATAACTGGCAGGGGGCAGCATATGTATGGACAAAATATACTA
Organism: Dermatemys mawii; assembly: GCA_007922305.1. Lineage (NCBI taxonomy): Eukaryota > Metazoa > Chordata > Testudines > Dermatemydidae > Dermatemys > Dermatemys mawii. The sequence continues at coordinate 65,242,846 of ML677341.1, forward strand.
ATAGACCTTTTCCAGTTTTAATTTCTAGTGATGCTCCTATGGTTAATATGGAAGTGACAGTCCACTTCTAAGTTACTTATGCCTGGCTTTGGATCTTCTCTAGATTCAGTATGAACATATTTTATTTAGTCATCTTTAATCTCTGCAGAACTGTCCTCCTTTGAGCATGATGTTAAATGAGCAAAGCAACAAAGATAGTAGTATCTTGGATTTGGCCTCTAGGAGCTGTTACAATATATAATAGATTATAAAGATTTTCAGCAATGTAACTGAGCAAGTTCTGGCCCAGAACATATACTGCTCCCATTGTCATTTTAAAATTAAGTATGGGATCCTCAGTATGTAAAAAAATGTGATCTTTTATCCCCCTCCTACAGCTGAGACTAAGATTATGCTAAAAATTCATTTCAAGTTAATTAAGGTTCATTTTTTGGAAAATATAGGTTTAATGGAAATGTGTTCTTACTAACCCCAACCCAGAATACAAGGTATTACATTGTGTGAGACCATACTAGTAAGTAGAGTGGGTACTATTTGTTACTGTATAAATTGTTGAAAAGGTTCTCATGTATTCCCACAGCATGAAGGGTTTATTAAAGAATGCAATCAGAACACTTTGCAGCTTAAGCATTTTTATCCTTGAGACTTAAAACTTCCATTTAAGTTTTTATTTGCTACAACCCTAAAGAGCCTGTAATGTCTGTGCCTGAAGAAATGAGGTTTTGGAGGGGATTATAGTGTTATGTGGAACAAGAGCTGTTATGATCTGGAAGACAGATGCTAATAGTGAGTCAGATAGCACTTGCAAGCCATCAAAGTGCCTTTTGCTGTGTTGCAATCTTTTAGTCTCTGGCAAAGCAACATGCAGTGTACTACAAAATCAAAACGTATAGATTATACATATGAATATAGGATAGATATACATCTGACAAAAACCACAAAGCACCACATTTTCATTCAGCTAATTAAAAAGTGCAGCACACAAAAATCTGAGACCTACTACTCTAGCTCATGAGGCTGGTCGATGTAGAGCTCAAAGGTATGTGCATAGTTACTGGGACTTCACCTGCAACTCTGTTGCCATGGCTGCCAATAATTAGTAATATCGTACCACCCCATAGTCATCGTGAGAAGGATCTGTCATGCTGCTGCCCAAGATTTGTGAGAACAGTGATCTGCCTTTGTATGCAGACTTCAACCACTCACCAGCTTGCCTGTTTTCTATACACTTTTTATGGTCATTTATGCCACCACACGCAGGGCCATCCCTCATTATTCTGGGTCCATATGCTGCCACTTCCTCCCACCCCAGTGGGGAGGGGTATGTGGGGCCCCAGGGCTCCATGGTGGGGGCTGGCTTGGGAGACAGGGGGGACCATCCCCTCAGCACTCACCAGTGGCATGGTTGGGGCCATTTATAATAAATATATTTTCCTTGATAAAGTTAAATGAAGAATTCTATAAAAGTGGTGAGTGAATTTTACCCAATGAAGACTGCATTTGGAACATGCTAACAGCCCTTAGCCCACAACAACTCCATATAACGAGATTGCTGCTAGTCTAATTTTTAAACAGTGCTTGGAAATTGTAAATCCTAACATGTAGTATTTCCCCTTCATCCAAGAAGCTTCTTCTGCAATCAAGTTGGAGTGCTCAATATTAGGATTTGTCATTTCGGCAGGCTTCACGTCCATATCAAGGGTAGCTACAGGCTGCATTGTGGAACTCAGTGGCCAGTTTGTCATGTTCTCCATGGGCAAAAATTAAAACAAATTTGGAAATGATCAGTAACTAACAACTGGAGCAAACATCTCAGTTACAGGCTTAATGCTGTGGAGGGCAAGATGAGTGGTTGGGAAATGGGTCAAAGGAGGAGTGGGGCTGGTGGTATGACTTCAATCTACTGGGCTTCCTTCTCCCACAGACTGGGAATGGGGGGACTACTCAGGAGTGCAGGGGAAGCTGTGGAACTCCCTAGGAACTGTGGGTGGGATTGTTTCCCCTAATGGGATAATAATATGCAGTAAATCTACACATGGATATTTATTTAAAGAGTAATTTAGAAAGTTCATATGTTATAATTTTAAGGAAGACCACTTGATTAAGTGTAGAGATGGGTGAATACTTGTAAATAACAGATGAGAATTAACTCATATTTGAAATTCACTAAATTTATGCAAATAATTCTGGGGCTGTAGCTTGTTAAAGAGGAGTTCTTTGAGTATTTGAAAGACAAGCTCTTTTCACTATACATGGCGATCACATAATATTTTCCTGTTCCTTGAGTCGATGAGTTTGACTTTAAGAATTGGGTTTTTCATGTGAACAACTGAGTAGTAATTTAATTTAATATTCTGCAATATTTTTATAAAATCTTGTGTTTTGTAGAACATTTGTGCAAGAGAACTTGCCTAGAAAATTGTGAAAAACACACACAAAGAAAGTGTGAATGTAATTAAAACAAATTATTGTAAAAAGTCAAATAGATATTCCTTTCTTTTTGCAATATTTACAGCTCAAGTTAACTGATGAGGGAAATATTCATATATAACTTGAACAGGCTCTTCATTGGCCTGTATCATAATGCATACACACAAGGGAGCTGAATTAAAATTTCATGTAGAACCTTAGTTCTGGCATTTCTCAACTTTTAGAGTTATTTTAGTGTATTCTTTTTTCTGCTGACATTCTGAAAATGAAGCAGTTCAGAACATGCATATTTTACTTATCAATTTTTATTTGTTGGAACATGCAGTACTAACAATTCATCAGCTAGATACTTAAAATAAGCGTAGGTTGGGGAAAACATTTGATCATGAACATGGCTGGTTTTCATAGCAGCTGGTAATGCCTACTATAGTTAAAATGCACTTTTGTTCTACAAAAGTGGTAGGTTGCGAGTGTCCCTTTTATTTTTATTTTTTTTGAAGTGGTATTGAGGGGTTCCATATTCGCTGTCTTGCTTATTTCTTTACCAAATTTGCTCAGTTTGCAAGAAACACAATGCTTTTTATCTAAGCTCATATCCAGCAAATTCACTCTTGGCTCTTGCAGCAAAGTATCTATGCACATGCTTAACGTTAAGCACATGAGCAATCTCTCTCATAATCGCTCTCATGTCAGCTTTAGGTACTAGATCAGGGTCTAAATAGACTAAAAGTCTGTTGATACCAAGTCACGGTATCTTCTCTTCTGCAGAAACTCAGATGTGAGGAATTATTTTGGGGAGGGTTCAGCTCCAGCTAGGCAGTGAGAAAATCATGGGGAAATCATATGGTGACTAGCATGTTAAAGTATACTGCAGATTAGGGAGCCGCAACAGTAAGGAAGATCCCAACCCACTCCTCAGAGACAAAGATAAACATGGGCAGTGGCAGTTGCTAACTGACACTCTGATACTTCACAAGGCAGCATCTGACAGTTGCAGTGGCACATATCACAGCACTCAGTCAATCACCACCCACAGCAAAAACAATTCAGTCACTGAGGTGTAGATGTTAGGAGGAGGAGTGGAGAACAAAATAGATGGTGGGTGAGTGAGTTTAACGGACAGCAAGCCAGGAAAACAGCACGAAAGCCACAAGGGGCACAGCCCATACAAACCACAATGCGCTAAAAATAGCAGTCAGCTGACAATTATGTAGGAGAAGGCCAAGTACAGGACACAGGTGCACTGTCTGATATCAGCTGTAAGAAGTACCAACGAGCACTATCATAGTACCCCTCTTCCTCATGACAGGCAAATTGTTTCCAGTCCAATAAGCGCTGGCTGTTCATTCACAAATCCTTTTTATTCCGGCTACCTACTACTTTTGTTTACACTACCCACGTTACAGCGCAGCCGCAGCAGTGCTGTAACATGGGCAGTATAGACACACACTTTATTGCCGAGATCTTCCGGCAATAAAAAAAAACCTGAACGAGAGGTTGTAGCTTTATCTCTGGGAGCACAGCCCTGAACAACAAACGTTTTAGCACTGCAAGTGGCAGTCTAGACACAGCCCTTGTGTGTAGTGTCTGATGTGCAGATCCACCCATCTTTTTACCCCGCTCTTAATTGATTCAGTGGGAGTATTCATGGAAATAAAACTAAGCAAATGCATGAGTTTCCAGGATCAAGGCCTTAGTTTGGGCCATTTAAAACCAAGCTTGCCCTGTTGTCAAAATGTTTAACATAGTCTTCACTTCCCCTAAATCCCTTTGATGTGCTTCATTATTAAATGCTTTTCACCCTTGGCTACACATTTTAGGGGCCTCCCAGGTTATTTCAGCTAATGTCAGCTGTTTTGTATGGTGTTAGCTCAAGAGCATCCTGTTTCAGACGGTAGCATGCAAAAGATCTCCAGGGCTTGACATAAGCCACCTATGCTAGATCAAACTACATCCTTGTTTGTGGATGCAGTTTCAGATGTGAAGGTAACAAATGAATCTGAGAATGTGCAAGCATTCAAAAATCATGAGTCAGGCTCTGGAAAGTCATTAATATTATATTATATATATATTTGGGGTCTGTTTCTTTGCATTTCTGATTTTTTGAGTGTTCAGGGTACACATGGGTCATGTTTTCAAGCTTTTCTGTGCCACCAGGGAGCTAGAAGCTTTTTTTCTTTTTAATGAATGTTGACATTTCCATGTAAACAGTTGTCTCCAGGAACTGGGGCTTTAAGCACATCATCAAATTCTGCAAGAGTTGTGATAAAATAATAAGAATTGGCAACATTGCCTTTTGGTCCCTGTGCCAGGGCAGGATGAATCTGGGTAATAGCATATACAGTGCAATTCTGTAGCAACATCATTGTAGTGTGAGTGGCTATCAGTTATTGCTACAGCATTGCCAGTAGGGGCAAGGGAGTATAGAGCTGCAAGTTATAGGGAAGAGCAGGTCTTAGGGCCCAACCTTCTTCCCATTCAATTAAATGGAATCTTTGGCACTCCATCCAAGGACAAAGGAAATCAATGAATCTTTCCATTTACTTTAATAGGTTCTGAATCCCACCCTCAATGAATACTTGAATTGTTTCTTTAAGAAACTTGACGGGGCATACAGATGATAACATACTGAACAAAGGCAAGATGTTGGTTTCACAGTTGCTCCCTTCTATAACATTATTGCTTTTTCTCTGATGTAGTTATCAGCTACTTTTGGTGTGAAATTAAAGGAAGGCTTCTAAAAAGGTGCTGATGCTGCACCTTGTATGTAAGTTTGCACATCATATGTGTGATCTGCATCCTGTTTTGTCTTCCAGTGCAGTACTCGTGTCATTATTTCCCCTCAGATTGTGCCCAAAGTATAAAAGCAGTTGTTTCATGGAAAGCCATGAGAACAACAGAAATGTTTGCTTAGGCCTGGAGCCAACAAACCCTTATTTGTGCAAGTAAAACCCATTAAAGCTCATTTCAAGCAAAAACAACTGTCTGCTCCCTTACTCTCATAAGAGATAATGGAAATGTTGGCAGACCCATAATTATTCTTTTAGTGCATTTAATATACCAGGAGCCTGAGTCTGAATGCCTTGAGCACTTGGAACTCATCTTGCTACCTTATTACCCTTAAAACTTCCATTCACTTCAGTGGGAGTTTTAAGTTTCCATATATTTTTCTAAGAATCTGTAAAAATTGTGCATTTTGCTAAGGCTTCAGACTGCATTTTATATATCACTGTGACAAGGTGCTGCACTCACTGTTACGATGGCACCTTGTCCTGGTCACTTTGGGGAATGGATTGTGAGGTCAGTGCCCCTTCCCATGGTTGCACACCATTTCTCTGCCTCTCACTCTGGGTCAGCAGCCCCTCTCTCACTCCACAAGCTGTTGCTGCCTCTTCGTGACTTGGTTCTCCAGCCAGATCACTGTAAATGTTTTCCCCTTTGGGGGTATTAAAGGGTTTCAAAGTCTTGCTCCACACTAGATGCTTCAGGAAGTCTTCCCAGTCATTGATCCATGGTGCCACTACCTCAGTGGCTGGCAGGGGAACCTGGGACTGCCCTCTCTTCTGTGTTCCAGCTCAGGGACCCTTTAGCCAGCAGACAAGGTGTTCCCTTTTCAACCTTACTGCCTTTATAGCACCAACCCAGCTTCCCAGCCTCCTAAGCTGAGCTCCCTCACTCAACCAGGGGATTACTTGGCCACCGGATTTCCCTCAGCTGAGGCCTGTTAGGTTAATTAGCCATCTTCTCAATCTGCATTAACCCTCTCAGGGAAAGTGTGGGGTAAACACCCCATCACACACAGGGCCCATTTCAGCCAAAGGACAAGAAAATTAATCAATAATTCATGCTGCATAAGCCCACATCTGAGTCTATTGACACCTCAGAATATCACTTTGCAGGAGGTGAAGTATCATGAAAACTTAAACTATTCTTCAGAATCAGCTTCAGAGAAATTAATTTCAGAATCTAGACTGGCAAAAATGAAAAATGTTACAATGCACACATGCCATGATTTGCTTTTTAGTTCATTCTGAATTACCTCAGCTCAGCCCAGTAATTCATCAGTGCATAAAGCGTGCAGAGACTGGAAGTGTGAATTATGCATAAAGTATTATTTAGCTCTGATGTTCTGAAATACTGCAACATGTTTGTGCACTGTATCCTGAAAAGTAGCGCTAACAGCCACGTGAATGTTGGAGCTTTGTTTTTGGAATATACACAGCCTTGTGCTATTTGGAAGTATGGTCAACTGTAATACAAAGCTGGTTAAAAAACCCTACATTAACAGTATAAATAAATGATGACTTTAAAATATGAATCATAGCATAAATAAATGATCCCTCCCCTGCCCCCCTCTGTCTTCAGATAGAAAAAAAATCAGTTAACGGAATGTGTTATTCACTCTGTACAGACTGCCTGACCAAACAAGTTTATTTACTTCCATGATGTGGACATACCCACCAAGAATGCACACTTGACATGCAACCAATAATAAATGTGTCGATGACATAATTTATCTGTTTTGTTCTGGCATGCTTCAGATTTGAATATAGCTCCCTAGGGATTTTTTAAAAAAATGCAGAATTAGACCTTTGATGAAGAAAGCTAAGTTAATCATAGTAATTAAAATAATAAATGAGAAGTCAATTCTGATGCATTTTATAATAATCACACAAAAAACATTGTTAAAATGAACTTAAGGCCACAGACATATATTGCTGATGAGTCTATATTGCCTTTCAAGAATATTTCATTTCCTGTATTCCTATTTTTTTTTTCAAAATGATAGTTAAAATTGCATTTCTCAAACAAGATGAATTAGTAGGGGAGGCAAGAGTGGATGGGAACCTGGGAGGCAGTGACCATGAGATGATCGAGTTCAGGATCCTGACACAAAGAAGAAAAGAGAGCAGCAGAACATGGACCTCAGAAAAAGCAGACTTTAACTCCCTCAGGGAACTGATGGTCAGGATCCCCTGGGAGAATAACATTAGGAGGAAAATCCAGGAAGGCTGGCTGTATTTTAATGAGTCCTTATTGAGGTTGCAGGAACAAATCATCCTGATGTGTAGAAAGAATAGTAAATATGGCAGGCGACCAGCTTGACTTCACAGTGAAAACCTTGCTGATCTTAAACACAAAAAAGAAACTTACAAGAAGTAGAAGATTGGACAAATGACCATGGACGAGTATATAAATATTGCTCGAGCATGCAGGAGTGAAATCAGGAAGGCCAAATCACACCTGGATTTGCAGCTAGCAAGGAATGTTAAGAGTGACAAAAAGGGTTCTTCTGGTATGTTAGTAACAAGAAGGTGGTCAAGAAAGTGTGGGGCACTTACTGAATGAGGGAGGCAACCTAGTGACAGAGGATGTGAAAAAAGCTAATTTACTCAATGCTTTTTTGCCTCTGTCTTCACAAACAAGGTCACCTCTAGACTACTGCACTGGGCAGCACAGTATGGAGAGGAGGAGACCAGCCCTCTGTGGAGAACTGTTTAGAAAAACTGGATGAGCACAAACCCATGGGGCCAGATAGCACTGCATCCAAGGGTGCTAAAAGAGATGGTGGATGTGATTGCAGAGCCATTGGCCATTATCTTTGAAAACTCATGGTGACTGGGGGAAGTCCCAGATAACTGGAAAAAGGCTCTGTGGATGAGGCCAAACAGTGGACGTATTATTCCTTGACTTTTGCAAAGATTTTGATATGGTCTGCCACAGTATTCTTGCCAGCAAGTTAACGAAGTATGTGCTGGATGAATGGACTATAAGGTGGATAAAAAGCTAGCTAGATCATCAGTCTTAATGGCTCCATGTCTAGTTGGTAGCCAATATCAAGTGGGGTGCCCCAAGGGTCAGTCCTGGGGTTTTATTCAATATCTTCATTAATGATCTGGAGGATGGCGTGGATTGCACCCTCAGCAAGTTTGCAAGTGACACTAAACTGGGAAGAGTGGCAGATACGCTGGAGCAGGGGTGGGCAAACTACGACCTGCAGGCTGTCCTGCCCAGCCCTTGAACTACCCCCAGCCCCTCCCTTGCCTTGCCCCCTTTCCGGGAGCCTCAGCGTACTGCGGCACCAGCGCTTTGACTTGCTGCTCCCGGGCAGCACTGTGGCTGACTCCGACGGGGCCTGATCTCCTGCTGCTCTGAGCAGCATGGTAAAGGGGCCGGTGCTGGGGGTTAGATAAGGGTCAGGGAGTCTCGGGGCAGTCATGGGTCAGGGAGAAGGTGGGGTCCCAGAAGGGTGGTTAGGGGCACGGGGTCTCTGGAAGTGGGTGGTCAGGGAACAAGGAGCAGGAAGGCTTAGATAGGGGGTGAGGTTCTAAAGGGGTGGTTAGGAGTGGGGGGAGTCTCAGGAAGGGGGCAGTCAGGGGACAAGGAGCAGGGG